>JAGFMI010000028.1:0-399412 GCA_021030905.1 Pyrenula massariospora
GGGGGGGGGGGGGGGGGGGGGGGGGGGGGGGGGGGGGGGGGGGGGGGGGGGGGGGGGGGGGGGGGGGGGGGGTTTGGGTTGCCGGTGCGTGGGTTGAGCTTGGTTGTGCTTGGGAGGTGAGCGGGATATGCGGTGTGGAGGAGGATGAGAGAGTTGCGCATGGGACTCAGGGCTCTACCTCTGCGTATTTATTGTAGATGGAAAAGCTACGCTCAGATAGGAGGCACTGATTGATAGCCATGGGAGGAAACCCACGTTCACCCATATCCAGCTATTTTCTTCTCCTAAATGTGTATTGTTCTCTCCGATGTGAGTTGTTCTCTCCTATATGTGCATAGTTCTCTCTTGAATATGGACTTCTCTCTTAAATATGCTGTATCCCACAAAATATACAGTGCCCTTTTCCCATCTCAATCCCCATCCTCCCCTCGACCCCTTTGGCTCCCCTCGCCTCACATGCCTCTAATCCAGCCCCAAAAACAACTCCAACATCCTTGGATAATCCGGCGTCCCCAACCCCGTCACCGGATCCCACCCCGTCACACTCTCAAATCCCACCGTCCCACACCCGGGATTCGTCCCATTCGTAATGTCATTCAGCACCTCCGGATGAGTATACAGCACCGGATTGATAAACCCCACGGTCCCCTTCCCCACCGCCAACCTCTCCTCATTGATGCGGTTCACGATACTCGCGAAGATCGGTGCGCTGGCGCTCGTCCCGCCCTCCAGCCGGAACACCCCGCGCACGTAGGTCGCGATGTTGTCGCCGTTGGCCGCGACGTCCGGGATGCCGCGGCCGAGGCGGTTGTACAGGCCGCCGTTGGCGCCGAGGTTCTCGCCCCCCTCGTAGTACGGGTAGGGCGGATCGTGGTCGGTGAAGAACGTTTGCACCGCGTCTGCCTGGTAGTCCGGGATGGGGAAGATGTTGCTAAACCCGCCGCCGGAGGAGTACGCGCCGCGGTAGGGCATGCCCGGGGGATCGACGACGGCGGACTCGGGATCGTTGACGGTGCGGCCCGGGTAGACTTTGGTGGCGCCAACGTTGGTGAGCCACGGGCAGGAGTTGGGCTGCGTCGGGGAGAAGATGGTGGCGTCTGGGCCGAGGCAGCCGTTGGCGGAGCCGTCGCCGGGGAGGCCACCGACGCCCGTGTCGCCTGAGGCGACGAGGATGGAGGTCCCTTGTAGTCCGAGCTTGAGGAATCTAGGAGAGAGGTGGAGCGTTAGCTTGAAGTGGAGGGAAGAGGGGGCAAGAGGCGCGGCGCGGCGCGGCAAGGCTGCGTGTCAGAAAATCGTAACGCATCCAATATACGCCCGAAAGGTGGGCGCCAATGCTGACAATCAGACGTGCCACGATTTTCCGACACTTAGCCTCTAGGGGACAGGGCTGGAGAAATAAAGGACTGACTCGTTGCACTGTCGTTCCTGGTAGTAGGCGGGTAGATCTTGTTCTTGCTCGCCATATGAGATGGATATTACTGGCGTGGGCTTGTAGACGCCACATTGGAGAGGTCCTTTGTAGCCTCCAGGATTCGGGTCGGGATAAGTGGGATCGAGAACCGGATCGTTTCCAGTTTCATTGTACGCAGAGTAAGTGCAATATGACTGTAATAGAACTCGTTAGCTATGACTTGCGCAATGGGCTACGAAACTGATACGTACTCCATCAATAGCGTCGAGGAACGTATTGAAGATACCTGATGCAGTGCTGTTAGGACTGTTGGAATAAAACAAGTCATCCGTTTGGTACAATGTGACCGTCTGCGGGTAGATGATCGGATAAGCCAGCTGCAAGTCCAAGTCTGACTCGCCTCCCGCACTTCCTACTGCAACTGGGGCTTGAGCACCGTCAACAAAATTTGGGATTGGATGCGTGCCGGATGGAATGTAGGGAGTAAAGTTGGCAAAGAATAAATCCAGATCTTTCTGGGAGTAGAAGTCTCCTTCCTCGAATACGCCGAAAGAGTTGTCGGGGCTTACAATGCGACCAGGTTCGCCTGCGGGAACGCGATAAAGCGCCTGGATGCATGCCGGTGTGATGGCTACGTCGCAGTTCGCAGTTTCATTGGTAAGGTACTTTTGCATATGGGCAGGCGGCGGGCGTTGTTTCGGAGGATTGATGGGTCTTCCTGCTGACGGTCTTCCAAATCCGCGGCCTTGAAGATCGGATGCTATTGCCGTCTTAGAGCTGCGTCGATGGAAAGGCTGCCTCTTGTCCATCCTCACGGCTTTGACTCCGGGGGTGATATAGTCAATATGTGGACGAATATGTCCTGGTAAGTGATATTTGTCGCATGCAGCGAATGTCTTGCCATTAGAGGCATGCTCATATTCATGGTATTCGGCCTGTAGCAAGTTTTCCGCCTCTTTGACTGTGGCATCGAAGGCTAGCCATCCTTTGTTATCGGAATGTGTGACCCGCGACTTCGCAATCCCTCCATTGTTTTCAAGCCAGTCTTTTACTGCATTCACCGAATCCTCATGCGGAGCAAACGTGGCTGTAATTTCTTCAGATGTCCAGTGCTTCCCATAGTTTGGCGAAGACGGGTGTGAGCTAATTCAAGTTTGTCAGCGACTTCGATCGGAGGTGAATTCTTCAATGTTCAAGCAGCCGAGGATCAGGTTAGACGATTGCGCTAGCCCAGGTGATTTTGCCAAGTATATGGCACGATCTCCTGCTCTAAGTAGGCTCTAAAAGGTTGGTTCCGGTGCAGAAATGCCTATGCCTTCGCTTTGAAAGGTGCTCTTGGTTGAGATGGAAAGATTGAAACCCATTTAGAAGTCTAGCAGCGTTCAAGAAATTACTCACACATCCATCAACCACTGAACTCCCCTTTCCAAGTTGCTCTGCTTGAGCCCAATCCTCACCGGCAACATCACATTCCCACCAAGCCTCTCCCTCTTTTGCAGTCCCCTCGCTGATGCATCTCTCTTCTCATGCACCACATGATCGTGGTTCTCAGGCGTCAGCAGTATCGACCTTCCCAAAGTATTTCCGGCTAATCCAAGCGCTAGGGAAAGTGAGAGGAGCTGCATTGTGAAAAAGAAATCCTTAAAAGAACGCGAGAAAGGTGTAGCCGAGAGGCGGAAAATAAGTGAAAGAGTTGTCAATCTACGTTGGCGCCGCTCACGGGGATCGGAGGCTTTTGTTTGCGGCACAACACTTTTCTTCTCCCTAGCAATGTGAAAGGAGCGTAGGACCTACCTGCTCATCCTACCTACCCATCGGGTGAAAGTGCGTTGCGGAGAGCGCGGATCTCGACGATAAGCTTTGCTCGCATCTCGCAGTGGTGACGGTATCCTACCGTTGACATACATAGCTGCAGCGGCTGGGGTAGCCCAGAAGTAAATCACAAACCAAGCCGTATTCAGCAGGCGTACCTGAAAGAGGGGAAAGTCGCTCCTAAATTGCGTGGAGGACTGGAGGTGATTTGGCGAAGTCGTGCAGACATCCTTGAGTGTGGGATTTACGAACGGGGGCTAACCGGGTTGGGAAGGTATATCAGATGATGATAGAACAAGCTGCGGTGGAGGGATGTGCGAAACACCAGCTGCACAATAGATATAAAAAAGAAGTTGAATGTGCGGTCTCAATGTTGGAAACGGATCAGATTCCGTGTGAGAATTCGCGGTACTCCCAGCGCATCACCGAACATTACTGAAGGCGATAGCCAATTCTTTACGAGTGTAGACCAATTTCCTACAAGCTTCACCAGGGATGAGTCTCATCTTCTCTCGACCTGCCGGTAAAGCAGGGTGTCGCACACATCCAAAGACAGTAGGCACAGAATTTGAGGTTCGTGGTCACTCGAAAAGTCATTATGGCTGCTGCTATTTCGAAAGGTCAATCAATACAGCGCTGAGGAAAGGGCAAAGCTCGTGAGAAACAGGAATCTTCAGAACCAGACGATCCTTCTGATGTACACAACGGTCCGCCTTGAACTTTGTTTCCGCTGATAACGCACCTAGCCGCGGTCGACATTGCGAGCGATTAGAAAAGAAATATGAAGCTCAAAATGGAAGTTCAAAAATCCATCCGCTATATTCTGTTTGCTCCAACCGGTTGTCGCTACTGACAACGATTGCCTGTGATGGTTCGAAAGGAACGTATGCTTAACGTCAAGCCGACATTTCATTTTAACAGTGTGAGCATTTTTGCAAAATCTCTCTGAAAACGGCTCTTTTATCACGCAGTAGAATGTGACTCCGTCCTAGCCCAAGTATCGAACGCCGTTAGGTATCTAGTATGAGTGCATGTAACGAAATAGCAAAATGTCAAAGGCATCGCTTCAGATGAGACCGCACAGTCGGAGGTTCTCTTGGATGATGATGTCTGAAAGACATGTCAGTAAGAAGATCACAGCTGCAGAAATCCACAAACGTACCGTTAACAGCAGCCATCACGAAACGGATTTGGGCGGTGTCAGTGGCGCATGTGAAATGTGTGTAGATCTGCTTCGTTTCAGCTTGGTTGAGGGAGACGAATCTGTTCAAGATGTAGTCGCAAGCGGCGGCATAGTCCGAGCCACCTTCGTAATCGGGGAAATATTGGCTCATCGGGCTAACAGGAAGCTTCTCTTTGAAACGATCGATTTTGTTTAGGAAAAGAATGATGGAAGTCTTGATGAACCATCTTGAATTACAAATCGAATCGAACAGTGTGAGCGCTTCCTGCATACGATTCACAGTCTCGTCTTCGAAGAGAAGTTGATCGTACTCGGAAATGGCGACTAAGAATAGAATCGTTGTGACATTTTCGAAGCAGTGGATCCACTTCTTCCGCTCTGAGCGCTGACCACCAACGTCGAACATACGGTAAGTAAGTTCACCAATGATAAATGTTGTCTCCGTGATGCCGGTCGTCTTGACACGCGACCTGAGAACGTCTTGATCACTCGGCATGTAGTCAGGGGACGCGATGCGATTAACGGAGTCAAAGTAGCTGCAGCGACATTTGTCAGCCTTGTCAAGAGTGAAAGAGAGATTGAAAAACGTACTATTTCGCAGAATCATTCAGCTGATATTCTCTTGACCTCTTGAAGCACTCTTGAACGCCAGCATCTCTCCATAACTCTCGGATCGCATTGCCAACGGCTGTTGGTAAATGGTCGCCTTCGATCTGAGGAGGCTGCATGAATATTGTGTGCACATGGTACTCAGCCGAGCTGTCGTCAAGCGGAAGCTCAAGGGATTCCATTGCCTCAAGAATGACACGCATCGACTGGACAGTGTTGCTATAGATGATTTCTTTGAACGATTCTCGCTCATCGTCGGAGTACCCGCCTTCATTGATAAGTTTCATCTGCTTAAGAATCGTCGACTTGCCAGACTCTCCAGCACCTGTACCAAACTTAGCACAATCAATGTGGTCCAGATCTTGTGAACCTACCGAGCAGAAGCATTTTGATCTCATTGCGCTGGTTGATTTTATCGCGCTTCAGCTGGTTCTCGATCTCTTCGTTCCTGGCCTTCCCCTCCTTATCTTCCGTGCTCATGCCACAACCCATTTTTTCGACCACAGAATAAGACCTTAGTAGAAATCGATAAGTTTTTACGGGACAAGAAGAAGCGTTGAGATAGAGATTGACACTGTCGGCGTCGTTAGCATGATAACAGCAGGTTGCGCCGGGGGATGGTTAATGCGGGCAACCCAGCCCCCATTTCAGCAGCTCGGCAGAGGAATCCTGCAGCTGGGCTGAAACGGTGCGACAGAGGGCAACCCATGACAGTAGACAACAGGTGGTAACTCACCGTCAACAGTAGCACAGTCGTATAATATTCTCGAGCCAGGCGATTTAGGAGCGTGAGTGTAGCGAGCTGTGAATGGTGGAGATGGGGGAGTTCCAACCACAGGCGGAAGCGAGCGAAAGTCCCGCTGAGAGCCTTGAGCAGGAGATAGAATCCGTCCCGCTGAGCTTATTGAAGTGTCCAGTCACCTGGATTTGAAAGACTCAGAATTGTTGAAGGTGTAGGGAACTAACGTTGACCGCGAGAGAAGAAGAAATGAATAGGGAGCAATTAGCTATGCCCCAAAGGCAATAGAGGCGTGTCTTGCGAACCGAATTTTGCTAAGCAAGCACGGCAAGGTGGGATGCTGGACTGGGTTGTCGGAGGAGGCCAGGCGGAAGAGTGTTGGTGTAAGGGGTTTGATTATCAAAGTGGTGCCGCTAGGGCCCATTCGAGGCGGCCTGTCGCTTTAAAGCAGCCTTGCACCAAGAGGGACTAGCGGGCGTGCTTAGCGACGGCCGTCCCATACCTAACTGGACGGGCCCCAGAGCACAGAGCCTGGCAGACACGCCTCCGGGGCGGTTTTGGGGACCTACTGTCCCGGGCAGTTCCCTGAGTGGCCGCCGTAGATTACGCCTGCGCCAATTGACAGGGAATTCGACGCTCTGCAATTGCGCCAGCAGCTCAGCAGCTCCCGCCACCGACACCTTGTTTTCATCGACGATGCTTACGCGAGTATCGACTCACGCATGGACTTCTTGACAAGCAAGCCGGATTGTAGCACGTCTTCCACCTCAAAAACAAAGATTACCAACCCATGAACTTTCTTGACACAGTGCGAATGCTGTCCCAAAGCCGCCCCTGGTGCGGGCTCTGATTCGTGCTGGTCTGCCTCGGCAAGCTGCCGCATCCCGACCACCCTTCTCCACTCATCAAGGTCAATGCAGGATGGCAAGGACAAGCTGGATCATCAAACCAACGGACTCCTGACACTGGTGCGATTCATGCTGGCCTACATGACCCACTGAGTCCTACCGTGACAGCTTCTAGAAGCTCGCAATAAACCTCCCAGGGACCATGACAGCCGATTGATAATGATCGAGATTGCGACGGAAAAAAGAAAAGATGCGATTCTTTGAACAAGGCTGAGAAATCTTGCATGTAGGTACTGCCGGATGATCGACCTGGCGGTTAGGCATGTGCCCATTATTGGAGATCACCGTCTCTGCAAGCAAAACACACCAACGGCAAATTGAAAGCCACGGCAGCCTTTTGAACTCCATCATCCGTCAGTGGCTCTGCCACACAGACCCTCCCTTCTATATGGAATCATGAGAAGTACACATAATGGCCTTTCTAGCCATGGCAAGGAAGGCAAAACCATCCAACCCAACTCCATGGCTATAATCTAGGCGTGGCTGCTGTTTCGCCTATAGATGCGGGACCAGCTGATGTCCTTGTCAATTGAGATCCCTTGCATCATTCTCAATGTATGCAAAGTCAATCCGGCCATCGTTTCGATTGGGGGTGACGCTTTCATGCTGTGGAACTCTACATTTATGTCATCCGAGCCAGGCCAGCAGCTCGGAAGCGCGTAGACTTTAGCCAATTACCGCCTTAGAAACCTGGATGATGCTATTGAGCCTCAGCCTTTTCTGCTGCAGCGTTCACTATCGAGGTATGATATTTCGATGTATTGAAAGTTTACAATCTTCATTATTGGCTATCTCGTGGGGAAACAACGGTCATATCATCCTACACAAGCTTTCAAACGAGTCCAAAGTCGCTGAACGTGGTGTGCGATCTCAGGTGCGCTATTGGACACGATTGGAGTGCTGATGTCAAGGAGTGTCACTCTTCGCTGTGTAGAAGTATAGGCGTATGATGACTAGTTTGCGAGTGATGTCTGTAAGATAAGAGGCACCTATAAGAAGCTCCTAATCAAGTTCCGCGAGCGGTTCCTGGCGCGATCTACCCGTTTGTTAGCGTATGCAAACAAGCAAGGAAGCTCCCCCAGCTGGGGCTATCAACCCAAATTTTCCTCCACCACAACACGAAGAAACTCCGCGCATTTTCGTTCTTTTAAAGTAGTCTTATTTTTTACTGCATAATCAAATTACGAGCACTGGATTAAATATGTCGTATGAGATGTCACAAATGAAACATGTGGGCAGTCGCCGTAAGCTCACGAATGCCCTGATCCTCTTCCAAGCCCTTGGTAGCTGAATTATTCCAGCTTTCAATCACAATCAAAGTCGGGAAGCAGAGCAAGAATATGATCGCTTAAGAGATCTAGCTAGACAGGAAGCTGGAAAGCGCTCGTCATGCTTTGACCGAGTCGGTTGCAACTTCTCCCTCTACCCGCGAAATGGTTACTCACCAGTTCTGGCAGGCACATCAAGCCTTTGAGCGAGGCGATGGCCAATCAGCGCACCAATTATCTGAAGAGGGCAAAAAGCATGGCGCAGCTATGGAGCAATACAACAAGCAAGCGTCTGAGTTCATTTTCCGGGAAAATAATGCGGAAGGGCGAGTCGCAAGCGATACGATCGACCTCCACGGCCAATTCGTTGAAGAAGCGGAAGATATATTAGAAGAGAGGATCAAATATGCGCAGTCGCATGGCCAAACACATCTCCATGTCATCGTCGGCAAAGGCAATCATAGTCCACATCACATCCAGAAAATTAAACCACGGGTCGAGCAAGTTTGTCAAGAGTTAGGTTTGCAATATCATACAGAGCCAAATGAAGGGAGAATCTACGTTAATCTCACAGGGGGACCAGCTAATGGTATCCCACCCCAACATTACCCTGGTGGCCAACAACAACATCATCCAGGTGGAGGTTATCCCGGACAGCAACCTCATCACGGGGGAGGACATCAACAGCAGCACCAGGGCCAGAACGACGAAGTGGAGAAATTAGTCAAGAAATTCCTCCCAAGGATAATACGGAAGCTTGAGAGGCAGTGTTGCATCGTCATGTGAAAAGAGTCATACTAATGCTTGAATACTGCTGAGCAACAATAATTATCAAGTCCAATTTCTTACTGCGATTGCATCACCTACATATCCCTCGCGACCTTTGCATTTCTCATCGGATATCCGACTTTCTTGACTTTTCAAAGGATACGAATAGTGGGACAGCGTGTCTCTGTCTCCAGTTTTCTTGGAATGGCTTCAATGTTCCGTTCGACCATCCATCACGTTCCGTGTGGGGAGAGATGTATCATGACAAAAAATTCAGCGGCCGTGAATACTTAGTGGAGTCACGATACTACAGAGATGAGTTTTCTGCACCACTAACGTGCTGTCTTTTTCTTTGTCAAACATCTCCTGTCGCTATAAATGATGTCTTACCTCCGCGCTTTACGTGTCCCTACTGCGCTTTTCGTCATATTATCCTCCTTTCTTGTTCTCCGTGGAAAGTCTACATCCTCACCCTTTACGCTCTTCAATGAAAATAAGTCAATTTCAATAGCACTGCTAGATCCTGAGAGATAATACCTATTTCACAACGAAAAAAAGAACGAAATCGTCGTTGCAGTCTCTCCATCGACTTTGTCCATATTAACAAACATGACGAGCTGGCCGGACAAGCCGCTACCTCCACTTCCAGTAGAAATGCGGTCGAAGATAAAGAGGCACCTCCAGCAGACGACTAAGTCCGTCCTAAATGTTTTCGCCGAAGGCGACATCACCCCCGGCCACTCCAGAGACGACGTCGCCGTTCCCGCCGCCAGCAAAATGTTCAGCGGGATATTTCGAGAGGAGAGACAGACGAACCCGGCCGATACCGACAATCTCAGTTCACACGTGCATGAAGAGGAGAGTACTAAGGCACCATCTCTTCGGAAGCCATCATCCAAAGCGGTAGGACTAAGGCATGGGGAGAAGTTCGACGGGCATGCTTGGCTTTTTGAAAAATTTCCTAGTAAAGCAGAAGACCATGTAGCGCACACCAAGAGTCTCGATACAATAGAGCGCGCAGAAACGGGCGATGAAATTACTGTGCTTCCCGAGATTACACATGAGAAAGCCACATCTAGTCTCCGCAAAAGGGCAAGCAAACTGAGCAAAACCGTCAGAAGGCTGTCCAAACCCTATTTTGGAACCCAGACACAATTGGACTCAGCCGGCTCCTCTTCGGACCAATTGACGTTTATGACTTCCACGTCCGCACATGCGGGTTACAATCACGAGTCAGGTACCATAATTCAAACCCCAGAAAAAAAAGGTTCAAAGTCCTTGAAGACCAGAATATCCGTCAAAGACGCAGCGTACCCTCCTTCTTCCGATCAGCGAGCCATCTACACTCCCCCGAATACCCCCACAATACGACCTGTACCAGCAAGACCTTCGACCCCAACAAATCTTGCAGATCTTCCATCCGCCCCTCTCCGCTTGTTTTCTCATAAATGTTCCCACAGCTCGCTTTCTTCTCCATCTTCCCCAAGCGAGGCTCGCCATTCCGAGCCACCTTGGATTCGTCCGGAGTGCTCTCTTAGTACGGACGCTATCACAAGAAGCTTTGTTGACATCGTTCCCCAGGACCAGGAACAACGTGCCAAAGCCAGCGAGGAAGCTGATATTAGGGAGCACTTAGAGCTATTGAGAGTTACTAGTGGGTGTATGAAGCAAATGGAAAGGGTCTCAGATAATATTACGGATGCGCAGGGGAAGAACGGGTGTAAATCTGGATGTCCGGCATGCGCATGGGAGGATGTGATCAAGGGATTATAACGATCCTTCTCGAATGGTGCCAGTGGCGATACGTGATGACGGGACCATCCTCCAGAGTAAGATTTGGGTCATGCACATGGAATGACACGATGTGTATGAAGAGATTCCAAGGGCTCGCACTCTGGACTTTATCAATGGCATCGTGATCTTGCTCGCCCGAGGAATTTATCATAGATGGCTATGGTTGGACATACTATGAATGAGAGGCAGTCTACTTGTTTACGATGTTGTATTCTTCCTTCTATACCTGCCTACGCATTGAAGTGGGCTTGTGATGGAGTGTGATGGCTTTGAGTTGCGTGAGGAAGTTCAGACTTGCTAGCCGCCCGGAAGCTTCGGAAAGCCCATAAAGCCTCCTTTGCTGATGAGCAACTGAAATCAGTTCCTTCCCAACAGTCTTATCTCACTCCACAGCGATATGTAGTATTGTTGACGATTCATTTTTTCCGAGCTGAAAGCGTTAGGATCACTGTCGCATCTTTATCTGATCGATTTCGGCGGCACCGGCGGCTCAAAAAGCAATGTGCAACGTTGGAAAAGTTTCCGTGCTCGACGCTAATTCCGCATTGCGGCAATCCGCACCACGGGCCAAAAAAGCCCCTTCCGGTGAAAAGGCAGCGTGTCGCGTCTCCATCGCTTGGTAGGCGAGAGGTTAGCGGCGATCAACGGTCGCAACCGTTTCTCAACCTCGGCATATTATCCATGATCCCTCCCTCCTCCAACCACTGCTTGCCACAGCGACAGCGGGGAGAGGAGCGGGGACGCGGGAGACAGAGACAGCACGTACAACATTGGCCTGGTAGAGAACATGGAGAATCTAATCTCGTCTCGAATTTGCACCTTTCCCTAATCTCTCCACAGTTATCTTTGTGCTCCTTCATACGAGTTTAGACTTCTCTTTTGTATCTGCTACCACCACCTGCTGCTTGCGCTTCATTATGCCGTGTTGAATCGCCTTCCCGGTCATTTTCATGGTATCTATTCTCTTAATGCAAAGTCTCTTATTTGGCGCATAGCATCACGGATCTTCCAATTTTGGATTGTCTACGTCGATTTTCTTTTGCGCGGGGCTGCTAGCAAGGGCGTGCATATTCCCACTCGCACGCACCAACATGCCTGTCATATCTGAATACAACATCGACCTCCCTAATTGCTCTCTTCCTTCCCTTCTCTTCAAATCACCAAATCATCCCCTACATGACTCCCCACCAGCATTCATTGACCCAGCTCGACCGGATACGCATTACCTAACGGCACCAGCCCACCGGCTTTGGTCTCAACGATTCGCCCTTGGGCTTCGCCACCTTGGTGTGAAAGATGGCGACCGCATACTGCTTTACAGTGCGAATGATCTCTTCTATCCCGTCATTTTCATGGGGACTATTATGGCAGGAGGAATTTTCACAGGTGCAAACCCTAGCTACGTAGCTCGAGAGGTAGCTTTCCAACTGAAAGATTCCGGCGCTTCCTTCCTCATCTGCGCAGAAGAGCAACTAGATGTCGGCCTTGAAGCTGCCTCACAAGCGGGTCTCTCAAAAGAGAAGATGTTCGTGTTCAACGACAAGATCTACGACGGTGGCGGCTCGGACGTCAAAGGCTGCAGATACTGGGGTTCTATTCTAGCGTCTTCCGAAGAGGCCAAGAACTATCAATGGCCGACTTTAGATGCCTCGTACGATCAACCAAACACAACACTGGCCCTGAACTACTCTTCCGGCACGACCGGCGTCCCCAAAGGTGTGGAAATTACCCACCGGAACTACGTCGCCAATCTTCTACAGTACAATCACCGCGCGTCTCTCGATCCCGACTATCATATAAAGACCACCCGCGCCCGATGGGTATGTTTCTTACCAATGTATCACGCCATGGCCCAAACTATCTTCATTGCCTGTGCCTTCCTACGGGGTATTCCTGTCTACGTTATGCCCAAGTTCGACTTTGTCACTCTGCTTGGCTATATCCAGAGGTTCCGAATTACAGATTTTATCACCGTCCCACCAATCGCAGTCGCCTTGGCAAAGGTCGAAGCAGTCAAACAGTTCGATCTCAGCAGCATCGAGACTGTCGGTTGTGGAGCAGCACCCTTAGGCAGCGAAATTAGCCGTGAAGTTGAAGCCCTTTGGCCGCGGGGGAAGATCAACCTCAAGCAAGGCTGGGGCATGACTGAGTATTGCACCCTTTCTCTTCTCATGCGCCGAGACTAATAGCCCTCACAGAGTGACCTGCTCCCTTCTCGGCTGGAACCCAACACACTACTCATCCAGCAATAGCGTTGGGCTTCCGAATGCAAACTGCTCTGCCAAAATCATGCAGCCCAGGCCCAACGCCCAGCCGACCGACCCAGCTAACCCCCACTCCGCCTTTGAAGAAATATCTCCGTATTCCGGTCCCGAACGTCGCGGCGAACTCTGGGTCCAAGGTCCCAACATCATGAAGGGCTACTGGCGCAACCCGACGGCAACCGCCGCAACACTAACCCCCGATGGCTGGCTGAGGACGGGCGATGTCGCGTATATCGATGGGGAGGGACGGTTCTACATCGTGGATCGGCTAAAGGAGCTCATCAAGGTCAAGGGATTGCAAGTTGCGCCCGCAGAGCTTGAAGCCTTACTCCTAGAGCATCCGGACGTCGCAGATGTGGCGGTGTGTGGAGTTCCGTGGGGAGAGGACGACGAGCGGCCGATGGCGTGGGTCGTACTACAGGAGGGGAAGAATCCGAGCGAGGGAATGGTGGAGAGTGTGAAAGGGTGGGTCAGGGAGCGGACGAGCCGGCATAAGTGGTTGGAGGGTGGCGTGGAGTTTTTGGAGGCGGTGCCGAAGAATCCGAGTGGGAAGATTTTGAGGAGGGAGTTGAGGGAGAAAGCGAGGAGAAGGAACGGAGCGAAGTTATGATGAGATACAATATTCTTTTTGCATGCCTGGGTGAGGCAATATGTCGGTTTTCAAGATGACCAAGAAGAATTTTAGACATATCAGAAAGAGAAACGCCCCAGAATCAAATACTTACCGCCAATGTTGACATGAATACGGTGTAAAGCTTGGAATATACAGCCTTGAGGATCCAAAGCTGGCGTGTTTCTCGTTGCAAAGTCGCCAGGTATTTGGAAATAAAACTGTCCATTAGGCACAGCTACCACAGTAAGGGCGGCCAGGGAAGAGATGCATCGAACGGAAGGTCAGCCGAGTGCCAAGCTCACGCTTGACCATCCTGGGAAAAGTCTTTACGCTTTCTGGGGATCGCTGAAGGATTGTCGGGCGCCAAGAGAGTAAGGCGACAATGACATGATCCGCGTACCTCTCTTTTTCTCAACATACATGGCCGACGAGATATATGGCCGTCTTGTGAGTCTATAACTCGCCGCGTATTTTGCCCAGTGCCCAACCAATCAAGACTTTGGGGCCTTAACAAGTGTTATAGGCGACCCGTGCATCACGGCTCCTAGGTGCTTTGCTTCTCCTATTTCCAATTTCAACATACTCTGATCAAGACAAATCCGCCTCCAACTCCATACAACTCGTGATCAAAGATCTCAGGCGCGTCCGCTTAACACGCAAGCTCCCCGTATCCTACCGAGTTTTGTACCCTTTAGTCCGCCCCCAATCCCTGGTCGGCCAACAGGGAAACCATCTGGTGTTAGCAATCCTTCGGCTCCCGCCCTGCCTTTCTATTATGGGTCCTAAGTGCCGTGCAAGAGGTGGATCCCAATTTTCAACATCAGCGCTGCTTTGGCTGCTGAGTAAGAACACGGTGCAATATAAATGTTCTCTCTAATCTAATAGGATCTTCTTATGCAACTCAAATTGCATAGTTCTTTCACTTGTTCTCTACAATCTAACCCCTTTCGAAAAAATGTCCACCCCACCCAAAGACAATCGCATCCCCATCATCGCCGTCGGGAGGGTTCCGTCGATCAACGACCTCATTGTTGAGCGCCTTTCGCCGAAATACAACGGTAAAAAAGAAAAGCCCTAACCAGAAGCACTTCAATCTCCCGCCGTCTTATTCCGTCTCAAAGCAAACGATCTTTCCCTTCCCGTCCTCCGCCTTTCCCTCCACATCCCCAACCCTCCCCCCGGCTAACCCCCACCGCACAGTCCTCCAAGTCTTCACCTCAATCCCCTCAACAACCGCTTCCCTCCCCTCCCTCCTCCCCACCGTCAAAGGCGTCATCGTAGGCGGCAAGTCCCCCCCCTCTCCTTATCCTCACCCCACCCCTACCTCTAACAAACCCCAGGAGCCTTCTCCGACACCGAATTCAAACAAATCCTTAACGCCTGCAACGGCGCACAGGGCGCAGAGGAGGTCATCTGGTTCCGTGCGGCGGGGGGCCCGCCGCCGAAGGAGCTGGGTGAGGGGGGTGTGGTGGAGCATATTCTGGGACGGTTGGAGGGGGAGCTGGGGAGGGTGCTGGGGGAGGGGAGGGGGGAGGGGGTGGAGGAGGAGGGGGGGGCGAGGGTTGTTAGATTTTGATGGATGGAGAGGGGGGAGGGGAAGAGGAGCGGGCTGAGGCGTGTGGGGAGGGTGGGCAGGGTGGTGATGTCTTGCTGAGGTACGATTACCTTGGAAGGAGGGAAGGCGGGCCTGAGATTGGTCTATTCAACTGAGCGAAAAGATGCCTATCATACTGCTGTAATCTGCCACCAGCTGGGGTAGCCGGTGACAAGATTCCGAGTCCCTCGAGCAAATGGGTTTCGGGAATGGCATTTGATGGCTCATTCTTCGATACGTATGACCTGGTTTGCTTTGCAGCCACGCCCAGGAGCCTCATTGCGAAAGCTCTGTCTCAGCGCTGAACCATCTATGTTGACGATAAGGTTACAAATGTTGGTATAGATGCTGAAGACCGTGGACGTGCCTATCGGCTCAGAAGACGAAGGCTTTTTATTGTATCCGATTGAAAGCCGCGCTGTACGTGCTGGTGCTATTATCTGAAGCACAATCGCTGAGCAATCGGCGCACATGAGCTCGGTTTCCAACTGGATGCCTTGGACGTGTCCCGGGCCAATTGCGATCCTCAGCCCACAGCCTCGCTCCTTCTTTGCGCGCGGCTTGGCAGCTTACTTCCCGGATCGTGTGCCGCCATGAATTCAACCTCTTCGAATTGAGTAAGCGCTCTGCGGTTCTGGTCTTTATTGAAAGGCACATTTATTTTTTATGCACTGACTATCCCATGCTGATTCCGTCTTGGTTCTCTGGCACAGGGGGAATGGCCTCCGAAGATCTGGAGCGTATCAATGAGGAGGTGCAAGAGTTGCGGGTCCAACGCTGCCGATACTGCAACGATCTTGAGAGGTATGGTGGAACGGATCTAATGCCATTTGACGACTGGGTAATTGGAATCTCCGCTTCTTCTTGCACGCGCTGTCAAATTCTACTAAGGGCGGTCCGAAAGCTAGAACAAGACTTCCTTACAAGCTGGCCGCCTCCCGATACTAATGTTACTGTCCGTGCCTTTGGGAATGGTCGAATATGTATGGTCTTTGGGGATTCTGATTTGTTTTACCGTGAGCTAGATATTCAGCTCTTTGCTACAACTGGTAGGCTTTCTAATACTCTTTAAAAATGCGCTAATTTCAGATCCTTTCCCCATCCCTGTTTCTCTCCTTTTAAAGTTATGTTCAAGCTTGTACTGAGCCCCCTTTGTTATCGAATGTGTTCGTCAGAACTACCTCATTACCTATGTAGCCAGACGTTAACATGCCAACTCGCTTTCAGAGCACTCATACTCGTTCCTTGGTGTCTGCGGAGATATAGCACCCGTGGCCGGGGATGAGGGAATGTGGAATTTCCTTCGAGCTTGTTTCGATAATTGTGTGAAAAATCACATAGCATGCGCCAATCTTCAAGAGCGTGATTGGTATCCTGAAAGGCTGCTATCTCTGTCTGTTCAAACGAACGACGAGGCCGTCTTGCGTCTTATAGAAACTCAAACTTATCGCCCTAACTCACGGTACATTGCTCTTAGCTACTGTTGGGGGCATAAGCTACCACTTTGCACAACGTCTGAAAATGTCAATCAACATAAAAATGGCATTTTCCTGAGAGATCTTCCTCGAGTGTTCCAAGACTGTGTAACGGTCGCCCACGAACTAGGCGTACGATATATTTGGATCGACTCACTTTGCATCTTGCAGGACGTTCGATCTGATTGGGCCAGAAATGCGAGATGTATGGACAAAATCTACGAGAACGCTCTATTCACTGTTGCGGCTGTAATATCTGCCGGCACCTCAATACCATTCCTCGGACACGAGGCTCCGAGTAAACGACATTGTTGGAAAACCGTTGATATTCGTACGGGTGATCTCCCAGGCTGCCCATCACACTTCAAAGCTCGACGGTATAGTCGGGAATTATACCCAACGTGCGTAGTGGGACCGCTAGAGTCCCGAGCTTGGGCATACCAAGAGCGGCATCTTTCCATGCGCGTGATCAATTTTACAAAGAATCAGGCAAGCTGGCATTGCAAATCAAATATGACATGCGAATGTAGTGGCCCGGAACAGTTCGAATCCATATCTGCTCGACACATGCAAAAGCCAAGAACAGCGTGGGAATGGCGCTCAACAGTCAGCGACTATTCCCAACGGTACCTGACTCACTGGACCGACACCCTACCAGCCCTTTCTGGAATTGCTTCTCGATTCCAATCCGCTCTGCAGTCACAGTATGTGGCAGGACTATGGCTAGCGGACCTCCCCCGGAGTTTGGCCTGGTATCGTGACGAAAAAAGTGCGACCTCGGAGCATGAGCCCTTGGTATGGCGGTCTCTCGATAATGGCGTTCCTTCCTGGTCCTGGGCTTCAATTGCAGAGCCAGTTGATTTTCTTCGTGATCCTTTAGGGATTCCTCTGAACAACTGCGTCGACCTTGTGAGCATTAAATGTGAGCCAAAGACCGAAAATGAATTCGGAGAAGTTCAAATGGGCGGCTTTCTTGAACTACGAGGCAGAATCGTCGAAGCTGAGATGGAAAGTGACATCCATGGTTGTGGCCTAGTTCGTCGGGCAAACTTCAAAACCCAGCATGTGAAGCTTGACTGTCATGTTATCAGCGACAATGACCTTGAGATCGATTATCGCGAGTTTTCCCGCTCTGCCGTCAACTCGCCTTCGCGCCATCCTAGGCTCCGCTCGCGACTCCGTCGCGCAACGCAATGTGATAGACTCAAGGTACCTCCTAAAGCGAGATCGAAAGGCCTAGTGTCCTGTATCCTTCTCCTTACTGCAACAGATGTGTTAGAATACGTTTACGCATGTGTTCTGATACTTGGTCAGCACCCAAACTATGCAAGCTCATATCAAAGACTGGGCATTGGCTGTGGGGATATATTCAATCTTGAACCGAACTCTAGGCAAAGTGAGACTTGGTACTGTCAGAGATGTGGGGCCGAGTCCGAGAAATGGGAGGGATGGGAACAGTTCTTAGCGGACGCTGAACCACGAACTGTGCGGATCATGTAACTCCTGTCGCCATACAGCATGACCTATGTATGTCTCTGAGTAGGTCGAGGTATGTACACACTTCTACGGGTTCCACTTGTGTTGTTCTTCAGTTTGCCCTTCTATTAGCTAACCTACCTTTAGCCTCTCTCACACGAGGCCGACACACTGTCTATCTAGTTCCAAGAGTTGCAAAACACGTATTTCGTGCAAAGAGAGAAACCATGTCTTCCCCTGCCACAGAAGTATTTAGCCGCCACCAAAGCCAAACGCGTCGACCGTCCCGTCGCCACTCATACACCCTGAGTAACGTGTATCCTCAACGATCCCCGCTAACTACCTAGTATACGCAAGACAGAAATCCGAACCCTCTTCCCACCGATTCTCAATTCTACACGGAGAACCAAGCCCGTCGAAACCGTGCTCTCGTACGTATGCAGTACTCCTCCAAGCGCTGGCACTTGTGCACACATACCGGGGCGTTTCTCGTGGGAAATGTTGCGGTTTGAAGTACAGAGTTAAACAGCCTACTACCTACCTGACGGCAGAACCAGCAAGTCAAATTATTCACATAATCTTAGATCCTCTTTAACACAGTACACGCTTTCAAGGTTGTTCCTACCTTAAGATCCCGCTGAGTCTTTGCTGTATTGGCACAATAGAGAGACTGTATTATGATTCTTTCTAAGAAAAATAGACATGGTATCCGTTAAGAGGTGTGGCTTCAGTAGTGTCGCTGTGATTTGGGTTGCTGGTTCTGCTGTAAGGTAGTTAGAACCACGCCCGGTTGGATTGAGCTATGCTATGCAAGATATCCCCCTCTCGGAATTATAACGCGGTGCTGCGCAAGCGGACCTGGCTGGGTATGACACGTACATCCCAGGGCTGCTGCAGAGCTGTGTCGGCTTCCTCTTCGACGGTGTAGGGGGATGACTGGGCAGGGCATGTTGGGCAGGGCTTCTGAGGCTCAGAAAAAGCCTGAACTGGGATTTAACGCGTTTGCCGATTCCCCAACGATGCGTTGTGCCTGGGTTCGGTAGTTCTCGGATGGAAGAAGGCAGAAGAAATTTCGGCCGTGGGCCGGTTTTGCTGTGGAGAGTTTGGGTGAGAGGTCTGAACACAACAAGATCGCGCCTTTAATGCGGGCGGGGGAATATACGGGTTTGGCAGATCGCAACGGGAGAGAGATGGCCGGAGTTGGTTGCTATTCAAATACCTCGTGCAGGACTCGGGACTCGCTGCGGCAGTGCTTGAATCTGGGGCACACAGCGAGGAGATCGACCGAGAGTGCGCGCTGTGCTATGGGTCTTGACGGGTGTTTGGAACATCAATTTCTAGTCTTTTTAGGTAATTGTAAATCTGAAGAGAGAAGTTAATCTAAGGTGGTGTGTTATTCTGCAGTAACTTTTTAAGTTCAAAAAGGGATGAAGGCGAAAGAGAGACTACTTGGGGTAAGAAAAGAATTAAAGTGACTATAGGTATGTTCTCTTATGTTGAACTCTCCCGGTACGCTGTCAGTTCAGACCCACGTTAATGTGCCGTACTGATAACAGCGAAGATATGTATTTCATGCTTTGGGGGTATCTGCCGCGAGTTGGCGCGGCTCAGTACTACGATTGTTCAGGCACTGGGCTAGAGAATCGATGGTATTGGCTGTGAGGAGTAAGCGGCAGCGGCATGTATCTTTCTGATCTAGCGGGAAACATATTCGTTACTGGATTTTGTAGTAAATAATTGATGGGGTAGGGGACATGGTTTTTGAAATTCTTGATGTTGAGTGAGACTTGGTTGGCTTTTCTTAGGCTGTGTAGGTACTGTTAAGCTTGAGCCGGTCGGGCCCTGCAGATGGCTCATGGGAAAGAAGATTGAATGACGGTAGAGATTAAGGGGATCAGAAGCACTTTTTTGACCTGGTCAAGGTAAACGATATAATGGGAAATTGAGTGTGATTGTCATGCAACTAGAGCTTTGAATAAACACCAGAGTAGCTCTAAGAACTGTTCTTGTTGCCCGGGTTTTCACGATGTAGCGCGAAAATGGCAATTTTGTTTCATAGGGGCTTGTGGCATCTAACTTAGGTCTTAGACCTTAGACATCAATGCTAAAGAACTGAATATCAAAATGCTTATCACGTATGTTGAG
This sequence comes from Pyrenula massariospora, assembly GCA_021030905.1. Taxonomy (NCBI): domain Eukaryota; kingdom Fungi; phylum Ascomycota; class Eurotiomycetes; order Pyrenulales; family Pyrenulaceae; genus Pyrenula; species Pyrenula massariospora. Next base: position 20,060 of record JAGFMI010000028.1, read on the forward strand.
AACGTAGGAGATGATTGCTTGCAAAAAGTGGTCGTTGATCGTTGAAGACTGGTCTATGCGAATAGGTTTCGTTGGAAGTCCGCTTAATAGACGGGAGAAAAGACTTTAAAACAATAAAAAGGAGAAAATGTATATCCCCGCGGTCAGGAACCCGAACGTCCCCTCGTAGTACGATGACGAACAGCCTCGACTGATCTACTAAATACAAGTTCGTATTCCTCAAAATCCACTCATTCCCTTCCAGCCCTACCCCTCCACAGATGTCTTCCCACCACCACATCCACCAAATCAAACAACATGAATACTCCTCTCCACCTTAATCCCCGCCTCATCCCCCTCTCCGTGGCCGCTCTCATCCACCGACGCCATCCCCATCCCCCTCGACCCCCCCAAACTCGTCCGCCCCTTCCCATCAATAAACGTCCGTATCCCCGTCATCTGCGCTCTGGGAATGTTCTTTGGGATGTGCACGAGTTCCTCGTAACTATCTCCCCGCGCATGCCCGCCGCCGCCGTTCTCGAAGCGCTGCTTATCCGCGACGCTGTTGGGGTTGGAGGAGGAGCGCGTGCGCCAGGTCCAGATCTTGAAGGACCGGGAGAGGGACGAGACGGTGCGGCTGAACCAGGCCCTGAGCCCGGCCGCGGACGAGCCGGAGCCACCGTGCTTGGCCGCGACCTGCGACACGAACAGCACGCGGAAGGCAGCCAGCGAGGTGAGGATGAGGCCGACCTCGGTGCTGATGAGGTTCCAGTAGAGCTCCCAGGTGGCGTCCATGAAGTCGGGGTGTTGGGGGGAGCGGTTGATGAGGCCGGAGGCGCGGATGAGGGTGATGGCGATGAGGAAGATGGAGAGGCAGAGGGTGAGGGTGAGGGCGAGCTTTTGGGTGGTGGGGACGCGGATTTTGTAGATTAGGTAGATTGGGATTACGAGGACTGAAGGGGAGAGAGGGTTGAGTTAGTGAGGGGTTGAGTTTGAGGGGGGATGGGAGGGGAAGGAGGGGACGGACTCATAAAGTCGCTGACGACGTCGACGCTCATTTGGACGGAGGAGGTGATGGTTGCGCGATGGAGGTCGCTGCCGGAGGCGCATTTTACTGGGCTGGTGGTTAGGTTTCGGTTTTGGAGGTTTTGGGGACTGGGTACTTGCGTGATCTCGGGCTGTAGTACCACGGGCACGGCAGGATGTATGCAAGTATGCCGTAGACCCAAACGACGACGCAGAATACGGTGACGATCCACCAATAAATGACCATCCTGCGCATACGCTCGATGAGGTTCCGGAAAAGGCTCAGAAAGCTGAACTTGACACAACAAATACCGGTCCATGAGAGTATTAAACAGACCGTTTCCCACTTCTGATAGTCCTGCATATAACGGACCAAGTTACCGGAAGGGAACTCGACCTCCTTATACTGCATCAAGACGGCTTCTGCAAAGTACATTGAATCCACAAAGACCCATATCGTCGAGAAACTACAAATGAGACAGCCGATGCCAAGCAAGAGAAAGGCATCATCGAGCGAGAGAGTCTTCTGGTAGCGCAGACGAATAAACAACCGCGTGCACAGCGATACCAATGACAAGGCGAAAAGGGCGGTTATGCTTGCCTGTTCTGGGAGTTAGGAGACGAGCTGATGACTTTTCTGAGTCGTGAGGAACGCAAAATTGACTTACAAGAAAGGCCGGCTTATGGATTCGACTAGCATTGTCGTTTCTCGACATCTTGCTAGGCGCTGATGAAGTAATCGAATGGTCAAAAAGGAAAACAATCCAATGGAATTACTGTGCAAGGAGCTGAAGTTGCAAGGAGCTGGCGTCGTGAACAGCAAATGCATCCAAGGGAGAGACCAATTATACAAGAGAAGGATTGTCTACTCACATACATGGGCACGGCACGTCGAGTAGTTCCTTGGTGTATTCCTTCTGCGCATCGAGGATGTTCCATCTCAGCCTACTTTTGGGGGCGGTGTTGTGCGGAATGTGATTGCTGAATGAAATGAAGAGGGAAGCGGCACAAGTATTTCCTGATGTGGGCATATCCCATACGAGGTTCCTTGGCGTCACTGGATAATGTGTGTGCCTCTTCCCGCTCCCGAAGATAAGTTGCTACATTAGTAGGTGCTGACTGAACTGGGCCAACATTCTGCAGCTTCCAAGGCCCAATGAAAAAGCAACGGGGAGCTGTGCGTGGTTCGTAGGATGGGCGGTGTGAAGGGTGTGGTGTGGAGGGATTTATGACAGTATTGACGAATGTCGTCGAGATATACAGCTACTATTTAGTACGGTAACCCTCAAAAGACGTAAATTGAGTATCAAATCCGTCTGATACATGGTCAGCGCCTCGGGAAGGGCACGGTAATTGAAATGATGTGCATCGGCTGAGGCTGACCTGTCGGTGAAACGAAACTTCTGTTCCCTTTTAGTGTTACCTATCGAGCTTCGAGAACACCTTTTCTTGGGGGGTCTCTGCCGCTCTAGAGAAAGAGACGTCCGCTGCAGTATTCGGTCTCATGATGATAAACTGTTTTGGTTGTTTGACATGACAAGGTCGATCCTCTGGCGGAAGATTTCCCGTTGAAGCCGACTCAGGCTTTGTAGACTGCGGTCCAGAGACGCCTTAGCGGGTTCTGTTGTAATTGTCTATCGAAGTGGTTGTTGACGAGAATTCGTATTACCAATCATCAACTTCCTTGCAAGTCGGGCGTTCCAAGGTGGCCCCCATATCAGGCTGACCTTGGCGGGGAGCGTATCGTGGGGGGCCGCCGCCTTAAGCGGGACAGTGGTAGCGCCCCAGTGAAAAGGATTCGCGGTGACACGTCGCATTCTATATTTCTAACATCGGCTGATCTTTAAATTCCTTCCTCGGTATCTCTAGGTTTTATTCTAGCTCAGCATCGTTTCTACTTCAGTCCTGTTTTACTTAATGGCATGATTGCTAACGAGACGTGCCGCTCGTCCAGGCGCTCGCCCTGTAACCGACGTAGCACAAGCTGATACCGGAAGCCGCCGCCAAGGGTGAAATAATACGGTAGTGCATAATCAGATGGCGACAAGGCAGATGAGGTGATCTGATCACCCTCCTTCGCGGCTGGAGATAAGCATAAAAAGAAAGCAGAGCTCCAACCCCTGCACGAAAGAACGCCATCCTTCGTACGTAATGTCGCGGCCCGTCGAATCCTACGTCGATCTGTGGACGGTGCACAATGATTTCTTCTGTGGCCTGTTCTGCCGGTCACCGTCTTTAACATCTCTGCCCACATAGTCGTGACTAACATTGATGATTTAGAAGAGTATTGATCAACGGCCGGGAAGAGAGTGCCGTGTTGGCTCACGCCCTACTATGTAAACATGCCCTGTTATATGTCGGCTTAGCATGCGACTGGTTCGGCACTTGCAATGATAACGATATTTTGAACCCTGGATGGATGGTCTGAGCAAGTCGATGCCGCGCGTAAGTGCCTCGCCGCAGGTTCCTAATGTACTTTTGCAATTTTGCCGCTACAACTTGCGTGCGCCTCGCGGCACTCTTGCAAGCCAATACAGCAACAGCGCACCCCCTATGTTTACTGCACTGTACACCAGCGTAATGCCCCAATCTCGCCAGCGATCTCTATAGAAAATACCTAGCTGCGCTAGTAAATCATCTGTCATGCTCAGGGGGCAGACATGACAGGTTCCGGAGTTTTCCGGATCAAGGAGATTGGCGGCCGAGGACCTTAGATACTCAGCGAGATACGTGGCACAGCTCTGGCCGACTGGAGACGCAAAGGAGACCACCTCATTTGTAGCGCACTTCACCGGAACTCCAGCGACGCCATTCGACATGAGTGTACTCACGAAATAGGTGACGGGTGAAACGCGGTTCATCCAAATCCAAAACCCCGGCAAGGCTTTCGCGCTGACAAGTACACTATTCGAAGATTAGCAGAAGTAGCATTGTCGATATCAGGCCTGCTTCGCTTACCCACTGAATATGAGGGACAGAGAATAGAACAGTGACGATATGCTGACACCCGTAGCAGCATCAGGTACGATGGTCGCGATCATTTGCGCAAAGGTAGAGCAGAAGATCATATACGACCATAGTAGCAGGAAGACCATGCCCGCTCGCTCGTCCATTGACCCGGTCGCAATACCATTGTGATACAATCCCAACGGGAAGTACCAGCAAACGAAGAGAATGATGGCGCAGAGCGTTTGCCAGGGTATTTCAGCAACGATATTGGCTAACATGAAAGCCTGCCAAGAATAAATCTTTGAGGGACCCTCCCGGATTTCGTACAGATTACGGTTATCGATGAATTGAGGATTGATCAATTGAGTGACGTTGCTGAAAAATGTTAGGACTATGAATACCGAGAAGAGTTGATTTTGTAGGCCCTGGAGACTATTCGAGGAGTTGAAGAAAGATAAGCTGTTGAAAAGACCCTGAGAAGAGATTTAAATACATTTACAGAGGTGATACTGAGCTGAACTGACCATTCCAATAGTTAGAAAGACTTTTGACCAAAGGTATGATGGTGTACGCCAATCCTTTGCCAAACTCCTTGCCGTGACGCAGTAAAGCTGATCCCAAAAAGATGCTGCGAATTGTCGAGATGGTTGAGTGGTGTCCACCTCTCGGCTTTGTTTGGACAACGACTCCTTCATGGAGATGAATTGTTGGGTAATCTTTTGTTGTTCCTCTGACTGTTTCCAGGTTGTGGCCCAATTCATATTATCAGTGCCACTCGGACGATGGCTGGTGACATCCAACAACCATTCGGCCGGATTTCTTCCTGCTTCACATTTTTCTGCACCATGAGTTTCAAAGTATTTCGTTAATATTTCTGATCTCCTGCCAATACTCCCGAAGTATAACGAATGGCCCTCAGAAAGAAAAAGAAGATTGTCAAATGTTTCAAAGATAGGTCCTGAAGGCTGGTGAATAGTGCACAATATTGCTTGGCCTTTATCAGCTAGTTTGCGTAGTAGTCTACAGATTGACCAAGCTGTATCGCTATCTAGGCCAGATGTTGGCTCATCGAGGAAGAGCAACAACTCGGGTCGTGCTGCAAGTTCTACACCGATCGTGACTCGCTTCCTCTGCTCAACGTTAAGGCCTAGGAATGCATTAGTGAGTTCCCTAGGAGCTTTGAATCTAGGGCGGGCTTTGACCTTCACCGGGTACTCCAATGACTGCATTCGCAAAAGTACTCATATCTAGGGTGTCGATGATCTCATCAATGTATGCAAGCTTCTCGGATTTTGAATAATGCTCCGACTGCCTCAGGAAGGCACTGAATATGAGTGCTTCTTTGACAGTGGACGTGGAGAGATGTAAATCTTGTTGCTGAGCATACCCCACTCTGCGAACAAATGCTTCATTTTCGTATTGGGAGTTCGTTAGCTTCTCTCCACTTACAACTCCGAACGATGTCCGATCTGCGAGGACATTTAATAAAGTCGTTTTACCGGCTCCTGAGGCTCCCTAGAGAATGTGAGCTTATTCTAGCATGGCAGACAAGTTGGGTACCGAACCATTAACGCTGTCAAGGTTCCTGGCTTGATCCAGCCCTCGATATCATTAAGTATCCGTTTGGTTCCTCCCTTCACGGGTAATTCAAAGCTCAAATCCTTCCAAAGAAACGTCGCACCATGCGTTTGACTAGTGCTTTGGAGATTATCACTACTCTTTGCCTCAAATTCACCCCTGAGATTTGACGCCTCTTGGACATGTAAGCCTTCGTCATTGACGGAAGAAGAGAATTGTGGTCCCTTTCCGCGGCGGAAAACTAGCACCTCTCCTTTAGGTCTCGGGAGAGAGACAAACTCGGAAGCCAGTAGGTAGATCGCACAATAGAATATCATGATGGCGAAGATGATTCCAAGATTTCTGCGAAGTTCAGAATAAAGCTCATGCATAGTATAGATTTACCTACCTCCATAGGTGGGATGACTTGAAATGAAAGCCTGTCATTAAGTATTCATCACCATCTACTGTCGCAGAACCAGCTCGAGATCCAACAGCGGCACAAGACCTTTCAAGTGGGGAGACTGCAGTGTAGTTAAGGCCCTCCGGTATGAACGCAGAGCATTCAAATTGGCGGCCAGAGAACTGGTTGAGTTAGAAAGATATCTGGCAGATAGGCGCCTGCCACTTACTTCATTGATCATTAGAGCCTCAAAGGCATATCCTATTGGGTTTATGTAATTGAACCAGCGAAACCACACGGGCATGTCCGGAGCTGGAAGTACAAAGCCGGTAAATATTAGTAGCATCATGGCATATGTGGCTCCAGGAGCGATAGATCCCGTTATTGTACGGGAACTGGCGCCGGTGAATCGAAAGTGAAAAGAGCCTACAAGGAGTCCAACGAAAGAGAACAGGTAGAAGGTGAAAAAAGCCGACGGTGTTCTCCTTAAATTGGCAAGAAAATAAACTGGAAGGTTGAAAAAGAGTGTTAAGAGTATCTTGTTCGGTACGTCGCATAGAGCCGAAGCAATAGCCTCTGTGAATGGGTGATGGAAGGCAAATTGAGAATGTTTCTCAACGATTGGTTTCTGTGCCCACAATGCGACTGACTAAAGGTTTTCAGTATCAAAAAGCTATTTCCAAATTTAGAGAAAATATACTGACCTCAAATGCGCCGAGGAAAGTATTTAGCAGAATTGTAAAGAAAAGCAACACTCCCCTCCCAAAGAAACTCTTCGTATCGTCTTGCATATTGTAGAACATGCTTCCGAGAATGATGGACATGACTAAGTTCCCCACGATATTGGATATCGGCGCAGCCAGGTCATTGACGAGCCTTTGGTAGCTACGCACAAGACATATGCTGATTTGCTGCGGGATCGATATTGTGTACGGTGACCTTATGCGCCTGAATCCTTAGTGTATTGCGCGGGAGCCGAAAATTCATACAGAAGCGAACTCACATTTCAAGAGGATTCTTTGTCTTATAAGCTGCTCGAAAGTCGCCATTTTTGGTTTCGCCAGAGCTTAATGGAAACTCGCGATTGAACTCCTCAATGTGCTGGAGTAAGATTCTTCTCTCCTCACTTGTCGTCCAAGCATTGGCAAAGTCTTCGGCACTTCGAGGTACGCGTGCTTCGTATCCATCTTGTATTATGCGTTCTGTAGGGCTCGTGAGGGATGTGAGAAAGTCTGCTGTGGTGACCCGTTCTGGGCAAACAAAACCAATGCGTGTAAAGAATTGTTTTGCAGACGCCGTACTTCCGAAAAAAATCTGCCGTCCTTCGAAAAGCAACATGACTGTGTCAAAGATCTAGTCTTCTCCGTCAGCCACCTGTCCTCCTTTAATGGGACAAGGTCGGAATAACACTCACGTCATACATGGCTTGAGATACTTGATATTGGCTTACTATGCCCACTGATCCCTCCGCTTCAACGGTAGACCTAAGAATTTGAAGAAACTGAACAGCGTTTGCACTGTCCAACCCTTTGCAAGCTTGATCCCAGCAATGAAGCGAGCTTCCGCCAACTAGTATTTCAGCTATCGACAATCTTTTCCTTTCCCCTCCACTCAGGCCCTGCACAAAGTCATCGCCGGCTTTTGTATTCAGCGCTTGTGAAAGGCTGAGGGCCGAAGCCACGGCGCGCCATATATTTCTAGCATAGGATTTTCTGCTGCCATGAACGGTCGCATTTTTGGGACTTCTAGCCAGGGCTGCAAAACCTAAAGTCTGCGCGGTCGTAAGGTGCGGGAAATGTATGTCTGATTCGGCCTGATAGGTACTTTCCCCGCGGAATTCCCGGTGTAGAGCCTTTGGGGAAATACCTAGCATTTGTGAACAAGCCGTAAGATAGTTTCGGTAGGTTGATCTGACCTCCAAAATTGACAAGTGAATCATCATGGACATATAATCCCTGCGTCTGACCAGCTAAAGTCTTCAAGAGAGTCGTGCAGCCGCTTCCAGGTCTTCCAAGCACTAATACAAGGCTTCCGTTCCCCACAATCCCCTCTAGCTCTCGAAGAATATCTATCCTCGTAGGGCGACGTCGGGAAATAGAAGAGGCGAGGCGACTTAGATAAGTTAAAGGGTAATTGGCAAAAGTCTTTTGATAGTCCGTCAGTGTACCGTAGCCAAAGACCGTGAGGTTCTTGAAAGCTACGCTGCACTTGTTTCGCGAACGTCTTACTGGCTCTTTTAATTGAGCCCGGATCCATTGATGATAGTTGAAGTAAGGAGAATGGGGATTCAATCGAAGATCGCGGCCTCCAGACACTTCGGAAACCGGATCAGCTGTGCCGCTTGTCTGCATTTGGACTTCACTCTTAGTTCCTAGCACTTGAGCATCCAAGTCGAGCTCTACAGCCGTGTCCATGCCAGACTGTTTAACCTTTTCGAAGGCAATGCCCTCGCGTACTTGGGAACCTCACCTGAGCATCTTTCAGACATGTATGCTAGCACGTGAATGGGGTTATTCCGGGTGATTCCACGTGCAGAAATTAGGCATCGACTATCGATCTAACCATCGAGCTAATGCGTTGCGTAATCGTGGCTTTGATAGTGTAGGGTTGGAGGCTGAAAGCGGAGCTATCGGGACAAAGAGATATCGGGAGCCGGTACAATAGTACAAGGCTGTGTTACAGTAAGTGGTGGGGTAGGCCCGTAATTTGTGACACTGCATTCCACCACACACTATGCCTAATCCTCCTAGTAGAAAACGGCACGTCTAGGAATAAAACGCTCGTATCATGAATAAAATAGGACGACAAAAGAAGTGATTAGCGGCAGCAGCAGAATGAATTGCACAGGTTCCGGTATTTGGTCACCACTCGCTGGCCTTACTTCAGAACGGCCCACTCACTAGGTAGCGAGTGCAGAGGAAGGGTTGAGAATACCTGCTTATCATAAAAGACAGTAAACTTCGAATACCCCGTTTAATGACATTTAGCTTTTCAGTAAATGAAAACGCAAGATGTGACACGTAGATGGAGCGGTGCCGTTTGTACCGTACCTAGGTGGCTGCAGCCGTGTGGAATTTGTGTAGCACGTGGGGTGAAAAAGAAGACTGCTACGTTACTGAGCCAAGAGGGCGGCCCGCGAACTCGGCGCGGTCTCCATATCAGCCTAACCGCAACGGCCCCCAGAGCATTCCTCAAGAAGCAGAATCCCGTCGTCAAAACACGTATCACGTAGAGCTGTACAGCTCCCATCAGCATTGAGGCAAGCCTCGTCATTGCAACCGTTGAATACCACAGAGTCATGCTATTTCAGTCCGTCAATACCGGTCTATCTAGACGAGTGCGTGCGAGCTACGGGACGACTCTCGTATTGCTCACCCGCAGGCAACACCATTCCCCCGGATCGAGACGTGACGAATCCTGCAACCTTGAATTGGGCAATAAGCAATCACTGCCTGACAAACAACTAAACGAGTAGTCGACCTTGGAATCTTCGGCCCCTACTGGTGGCGCATTGGCTGAAGTTGCGAAGAACCGGTCGACCTCTTACCTCAATCTCCTGGGCGGTATTGCTGCTATGATAAGCCTGTCATGCCATTCGCGCTGTCGGCTAGCCATGGTTGGCCAGGCACACTTCCACCACCAGCTTGATCATGCATAATGAGCCGTTCAAACTGAGTTCTCAGGTATGTTCATCAGACGGCAGTATGACTAACCTGGCGAGAGCTTGAAGTCCCGCCGAAGGGCTGACTCGGCTTTCAAACCGCTTCAGCATAGAAGAACCCAACTTGCTTCTCAGAGCTGAAGCAGCGGTTTTTATCAATATCCATCTGGATAATCTATTATGTTCTCTAATTTAGATTCTGGCATGGCCATGAACATCAATGATTTCCGCTGTTCTCCTCTCATTGCAGTCCTCAATTCTTGGACGTGCCTGTCTCTTCTCCTTGTTTGCGTTCCCTTTATTCTTACCTACATGTCGACCTCGATCCAATACAATCTTCACTGTCGTACGACAGATGGCTCCAAAATGCCACCAATAATTCCCTACGTCTTCCCATTTCTGGGAAGTGCCCTGGCCTTTTCTTTCAATGGCGCAAAATTCATAGCCTCTTCCACGTAGGTCTCAATAATTAGGCAACTTCCAAGAAGAGCTCACTGACACCATGTCCTAGGTGGCGTCTTGGAAAACAAAGTCCATTCGGAATGAAGATTGCCAACAGAACAATGTTCGTGGTCGCTGGAGCTGAGAATATCAGTACCCTGTGGAGGAAGTCCCACAAAGTGGCTGGATCTGCTATACAAATTTTCTGTCTTAAGTACCTCTTCGCGATGCCTGATGCTGCATTGCGAATGTATGAAGCGGATAAGTCTGGGATAACCTCACAGCGCCTTCCTGAATCTGATGTTGCACCGCACAACCGTGCAGACTATCTTACTCATATCAGTATGGTCAAGTTCCTCGGAGGTGAAAGATTATCGAATCTCCTTCGCAGATGGCAATCGAGGTTTAATGACGCTCTTAACGAGATGATAATCGGTGAAGACTGGATCTTCATGCCTGATTTCCTGGAATTTTGGTTTCAGAGTTTTGGGCTTGGGTTGTTGGAAAGCTATACTGGAACAATACTGCGCCACATTAATCCAGAATTTCTTCAAGACCTTCGCGAATATGACTCGCTCACCCCGGAGCTCAGTCGTGGCCTGCCTAGATGGATGAATCGTAAGGCATATGCCGTACGTGACAAGTTGGTTGCATCTGTATTTGAATGGCATGCTATCGCACGGGAGCAATTCACTGAGTCTTCGGTGGATCCGGATGGAGATGCTGATCCATATTGGGGCTCTGCTTTTATGCGAGAGCGCCAGAAGATCTTTGAAGCTATGGACAACTTCGATTACCAGGCCTATGCCTCTTCTGACTTTGGTTTCATATGGGCGTAAGAAAACATATCGATGCATTTATGAAGTTCGCTAACCAGCGATAGGGCCAATACAAACGTTGTCCCTAGCTCCATGTGGGAGATATTTGCTACTTTCAGTGACAAAGATCTCCTTTTCAGAGTACGCTCCGAGCTTGAGGCTACATTTGGTAGCGAATCCTTGGCCAAATGCACGTTCCCAACGGACCAATTCAAGGACCTACATTTAGTGAACTCAGTCTACGCGGAAACACTACGACATCGTGTTTATGCCTACATCGCCCGCTATACCGAAGCAGATGACTTTCGTATCAATGATTGGCTATTCCCAAGAAAATCTGCGCTTCTCGTGTCCACGGTGCCTGCTCATATGGACCAGACTTTCTGGAACACCCATGGTGGTGTGCACCCAGTCGAGGAATTCTGGTCGGATCGCTTCTTGGTCTATCCCAACGACCCTCAGAGTGGACCATGCCGGCAGACCCTCGATCCACGAGCTGTGAAACAAGACTCGACGACTGAGGGGCCGAAATTTACGACGGCGGGCACGAACGGGGTCTGGATTCCGTACGGTGGGGGCCCTCGAGCTTGCCCAGGGCAGAATTTTGCCAAGAGAGCAATGATCATCGCCCTCTCATTGATGACTACTCGTTACGACATCGAATTTCTAGTTGAAAAGGACAGCCCAGCTCTGAAGCTGAATCCCAAGTTCTATGGCTGGGGTGGTCAGCGACCAATGGGGGCGATCCCTTTCAAGATACGGAAGAGGCCTAACATCGGTAGTTCTTCCTACAGGACACACTCGGCAGCGGCCAAAGACTAACTCGTGATAAAATGGATGCAAGATATTGGCTGCATCAGTGCACTTGGCGCGACTGGGCAGGGGACCAAGACAAGGCTTGGTCCAAGTGTTCGCAGAGGTTTCCGTTCTGTAAAAGGGACTGGGGTGCTGTCAAGGAATCAGGGCTCATGCTTATCAACCTATCTATGTTTAAGACTTGTATGGAATCCTGTAATTATGAGTTGAACCTCAACATTCTGCTATGTACCGCTCAGTCCAATGCACTGACCTTGTCGCACGCCTCATGAGCCAACTCTGGCAGAGCCACTCAAGTGGAATCCTACCATACTGGCTTCCGGATCGAGTTGTTCTAAGGTACGCGTGCATGTACCATGCAACACGAATACTCTCAAATACAGATAAGGTATTTTATTGTATGTAATTACAGCACCGCCGCAGTACGTTGTAAAGTCGGTACTGCCACCTACGTAGGAGGAGATTGACACAAACAAGTTAGGCTGCAACGTTTCACATTCGGAAGCGTAACGTCTCTCATTGGCGGATCGATACATTTGGCAACGGCAGGCTATTTCAACCCTTGCTTATGCGCTGACCTGAACCGGTGAGACGAAAACCAAGATGATTCAAAATGTCTCGTCAAACTCGATGAAATACTATCGATCGATCCCCTGACTGGGTAATTATGTTAGTGGCGGATGTTCTAAAGTATTACGATACTGCAGTGCTCTGAGGAGATAGGACTGCTACTCCCTCGGCCGCGCTCCAATTTTCCACACTCTTGCTAAACTTCCACCCGCGTCGACTACTTTATTCCGCGACTTTGCGTACTTTTTGAATATAATGAATTCTTTTTATGTCCCAAATGGGAGCTCTCTACTATTCTTCGCTGGTTTCGTACTTCTTGTTAGCTCGGCATTGCTGTTTGTGACGAAGCTATGGCGGGCACGCAAATTCTTCAGAGAGCTTCAAAAGCGAGGGGCTGTAAGCTCTCCTAGGACTTGTAATTGCTACTCTTATGATATACTAATATCCTATAGCCAATGCCACCTCACAGCTTCGTCTTTGGTCATCTGCTTTTCCTTCAGGACATTTTTAAATCCGTTCCAGCAGACCTGCAGAAGTCGAATTACTTTGGAGAGATTATGCAGCGCGATTTTGCCAAGCGAGGAGTTTACTACATTGATTTCTGGCCTTTTAGCGAACCATTCATGATGATCACCTCCCCAACTTTAGCAACCCAGGCAACGCAAACTAACTCCAAGATCTCAATGCAGCGGCCGCCATCCTTGCAGCACTGGTTTGCACCTCTTGCTGGTGGTCCTAATTTGTTCGATCTTCCAGAGAAAGAGTGGAAGCCATGGCGACAAGTTTTTAATCACGGCTTTGGTGCGTCTCAGAACCTATCACAAGTTCCACTCATGGTCGAAGAGACGGTGCGGTTTCAAGAAAAGCTGGCAAAGCAAGCCGGCAAAGAGAGCTTATTCCAATTGGATGCCGTCACGCATAGATACATTATGGATGTGATGGGCCGCACGGTATTGTATGGCACTCTACATTTCATACTTTCAGTCTACTAATATATCCTTCAGGAACGCACACCTGAAAGCTCAGGATGGCTACAATCCGCTAGTAGACTCTATGGAGAGCCAGGTGGCTTGGCATGCGACCAATCGCGAGGCAGATCCGTTCCAGAGATTGAACTTTGTTCGGCCGATTATCCAGTGGTGGAATGGCCGTACGATGGATCGATTCATCGGGAAAGAACTGGATCAAAGATATCACGAGCTCAAAAATGACAAGCAGAATACGAGAAGCAAAGCAGTCATCGACTTGATTCTCCAAGCTTATATGACCGAGACATCAGCCTCGGCAGACAAACTCGACGATAGATTTCGTACATTCGCCATTAGACAGATCCGCCTGTTTGCTTTTGCGGGACAAGGGTCAACGAGTGCTACCCTATGTTACGCTATCCATCTGCTAAGTTCAAATCCAGACACATTAGCGCTCATACGAGCTGAGCACGACTCTGTTTTTGGTAATGATCTTACTACAGTCGCTTCAAAGCTGTCCAAAAATCCTCGTTTACTCAATCAACTACCTTACACTAAAGCAGTTATTAAAGAGACAACACGCCTTTTCCCGGCAGCCGCCTCCATCCGGCAAGGACATCCTGGAGAGAGCTTAGTCGCGGAAGATGGAACAAAATATCCCACGGACAAGGTCATGATCATGATCCTCCATTTTGCAATGGGCCGCTCCCCAAATTACTGGCCAAAATCGGAAGGTTTCATCCCAGACCGCTGGCTTGCACAGCCAGCCGATGAGCTTTATCCCCTCAAAGCTGCATGGCGACCATTCGAGTGGGGCCCGAGGAACTGTATCGGCCAAGATCTGGTGATGGTCGAGATGGAAGTTGCATTGGTTATGCTTATTCGAAACTTCGACTTTCAGCCGGCGTATGATGAGTGGGACATGATGCATCCCAAGAAAGGTCTACGCGTCTATAGAGGAGATCGAGCCTACCAGATTGAGTCAGGGGCGTCTCACCCTTCAGATGGGTATCCATGTAGAATATCTATCAGTAAGAGGAAATCATAGACCTTTACAAAGACGTCTACAATCTGTTGCGGCACTAGCACTGATGTTGGTGAGGCTTCCTTCTTGTCCCGCTTTGATGGAAGCCTTTGATTTGAATAGGCCCAGTGTTGTGCCTTGCCATATTCTCGAACGCTGGTGAGTGCAATGAAGCTGTGGTACATGTACGGGCGATAGACGCTAGGACGATAAGCTTAGTCCGCTGTGTAGTCTAAATTGGTGTCTGGTTCTAAGTAAGAATCTCTGCAAGGTAAACTGGCACTAGGTGATAGCTCTCAGTACAGTGTATCGCACAGCATTTCGTTAACGGTTTCATATGATTCTCATCAAGGGAGACGATATCTAAAAGTCTATTTGATCCGTAGGATCTTGTACAAGGCCGTGAGGGGCTAACAGAAGGTGCTATCGTTACGTAAGTAACAGATTACCGTCCCTCTCGGCTCTCTGTTGTGCAAGCGTGGCCGCAAGGTGCGTGACCATACCTAATCCTTTAGCGGATAAGGCGCTCTTCATCACGTCTGGGGCCAAAAGAAAATACACTATGCAGGAGAGACAGGGGTGAAGACCGATCTATCGGTTATTCTTCAAGCAATGTATGGGTTGTGCATCTGGCGTACTGGAGGGTGGCGGCCCGTTGCGAGCGCCACTACTAATCATGGAATCATGATTAAGTTCCATTTTGTTAAAATTCAAATCCACTCGAGGCGTTGATAAAAAGCTTGCTATCTCTATATTTTTGGTGATAAGTTCCATGGAATCTCTCAAAAGGGTTTTGCGACTTGGTCTGCCAGGTGCTGTCGCCCGTGGTGCTCTGCTTCTGTCTGCCATAGCTTTCATAACTTTCATTGTCAACTTTTACGTCGCCCGGAGGAGATTCTACCGTCTGAGGGCCCAGGGACTGGTACGCATTTTCTAGCCCGATCATATTACTAGAATCTGATCCAACTTATACAGTCTATGCCGCCATGGAGTCCGATCTTCGGCCACTTGCTCGTGACGTCCGATATCCTGGGTGGATTTTCCAAAGGCGCCCACCCCCATTACCTAGGAAATGAGATCCGGAAAAGATGGCCAGATCTCGGAGACATGTATTATCTTGACCTCTGGCCATTCAGCGTACCATTTCTTGTAGTTACTTCTCCTACCGTTACCCAGAATCTGATGACTCGCATGCCTGGCAAGGATCCCCATTTTCTAGAGTTTATGAAGCCTATCACTGGCGGATACGATATGCTATGTATGGAAGGCCAGGAGTGGAAGCATTGGAGAGAAGTCTTCATGCCAGGATTCAACCCGAGCCATATCATGACTCTGGTCCCGGACATGATACAGCATGTCTTGGTGTTTCGTGATATATTGTCCGAGCGGGCGACCAAAGGCGAGCTCTTTTCTCTGGAAGAGCTTACAACAAACCTCACTATAGATATCATCGGAAGAATTGTTCTGTGAGGTGTTCTTGCTTTGCTTGCCAGAATCAAATTCTGACAATTTCATAGGGATATAGGTTTCGACAATCTCAAATCGACTAACCCCATGGTCTCTGCCCTCCGTTCGCAAATCAAATGGAGTAACTACGGAAATAACGCTACCTTCCGGCTTATCAATCCTCTTCGCCCCTACATTCATTGGCGTAATACCCGCATCATGGACCGATACCTCAAGCCTCTGATCACTGAGCGCTACGCTCACCAGAATGCTCCCAAGAAAAACGCCAGATCTATCCTCGACCTCGCACAGAAGTCCAGTCTCGCAAGTAGCTCATCTGGCCCTCCTTCTGGGACCGCATCCTCTCCCGGAGTCTCTACCACCTTCCTAGACGCAGCAACCGCCCAGATAAAACTATTCCTCTTCGCCGGCCACGACACCACCAGCGGCACCCTCTGCTACGCCTACCACCTCCTCAGCCTCCATCCTAGCACCCTCTCCACCCTTCAATCCGAACACGACCACATCCTTGGCCCTCCCTCCACCGCCCCCGCCCGCCTCACCACCTCCCCCCACCTCCTCAACTCCCTCAAATATACCACTGCCGTCCTCCGCGAAACCCTCCGCCTCTTCCCTCCTGCCTCAATTGTCCGTGCCGGCTCCCCCACCCTCACCCTCCAAGACCCCTCCTCCCCTTCCCCCCGCGAATACCCCAGCGAGGGAATCTACATCTGGGCCATCCACCACACCATGCACCGCGACCCCGCCCACTGGATCCGCGCCGCCGAGTTCCTCCCCCAGCGCTGGCTCCCGGAGGACCCACTTCACCAACCGCAGGTGGCGCGGGAGGCGTGGCGGCCCTTTGAGCGGGGGCCGCGCTCGTGCATCGGGCAGGATCTGGCTATGGCGGAGATGCGGTTGTGTCTTGCGTTGACTGCGAGGGAGTTGGGGGTCAGGAGCTGTTATGGGGAGTGGGATGAGAAGGGGAGGGGAGGAGGGGGGGTAGTGGATGGGGAAAGGGGGTTTCAGGTTGCGGTTGGGGCGGCGCATCCGAGGGATGGGATGCCTGTGAGGGTTAGCGTTTTGGAGGGGCGGAATGGGGTAGGGAAGAGAGAGGAGAAGGGGGAGTGAGCGGTTGTGAGTATAGGTTTTGGACAGCGAAGGTGTAGGGTGATACTGTGGTATGTCGACATGTAGGTGGATGCAATCTCTCTGTAGGTAGATTTGATGGATGGTGCTCCAGAAAATTAGCAATCAATCGTTTGCTGAGTTTAATCGCACTAAGACCATAACAGAAGCTAGATATCATCTCAATCTTATTTGCGCGTAGCTATAAAATTCTTCCGGTTCTTCCTTCTATCCCCGGGAAACGATCGCATGCCCACTTCAAATTCGTGCACCTGAAACGACCGGCATAACTCAACATGCCGTCTCATGCCTACATTGGTAACCGCATGAACACTACAACCGACATGAGCGCAACCCCTCTATGGGTAGGCTGAACCAGAAGATCCATCATCGCTGGAGGTCGAGCCCCAATCACCGTAGGAACGGAGTTCTCTACCGCGAAATCCCGCTAGACCGGGCGGTTCGTCTTCTTACCACTTCTTCAGGGACAGTAGATGATACAGCGTTTTGGGTGGTAGGTCTACCCCGTCGCCGGACTGCATTTACTCTCGCCGCTGAGCGGTATACTCATAGTGCCCGGCATCGTTGCGAATGTCGCTGCTAGGGAAGAATTGGACGGCGGATATGAAGAGGGTGGGATTGCGCGTCAGGATTGCTGGCCGCTTGGTTGGGGTGGCGGGTAGGGCGGTCGAAGGATGCCGGGATCAAGGACGCGGAGGGCGGAAGAGGTTGATTGCATCAGTCTAACGGCATTTTCGTCATGGTGGTTGAATGGGAAGATGTACTTTTCATTTTCATAGAAAAGAATGTTCATAGAAAACAGCTTGTGAGGTATTAAGAAGATATCCTTGACCTTTTTCAGCGTGGGGAATATCATGTCTAGTATAAATTTTATCCGCAGACGAGCTCCTAAGGACTTCGAAACCGCCTGCTGACACCAGAGTCGCCCGCTTAGCTGAACCCTCGACATGGAAAATTGCAATCTGCCCCATGCAAATATCACTGCTCGAACTCACGATTGAGCTGAAGACTTATGCAGTAACGTTTTCAGCTTCTGCACTCCCGCATTGTCTTGAAAGACTAAGCATGCGGAATTCCCATTCTTTGCAATTTTGGGGCGGCGGACGCACAACAACCTGCACTTAGGTTGATCAAGATGCCACATAAAAATTCCAGAGGGAAAGAGAAGGGTAAAAGGCTTAAACGACTCGCACCTCTGTGGCTAGCTGTTGATATGCATGTTCGAGCTCCAAAGCCACTTCTCGCATCGATGGGGGCCACGGCGGCTCCGCTACAGGTAGAAAATTATTTTGATTCGGCGGTGGTCACAGCCGCTTTAGCCTAAAGTGTTTAGGTAGCGAACCCCGCGAGTTCCGACATAAGAATATTAACCGCAGCTCTGTTTTCAGCTCTTGCGCAAACCGCCCATCTTGCACCGATGGATTGGACGAAAGTCTGGTCTTGGCAAGCGATGATTGGCTGCAAATTCTCTGTGGCATGCCTGAATTGTCCAAATGGCTCGAAGCTCGTTTGAAGTGTGGCCATTATGTAATCCAGTTCAATAGTAGCACCACTGCCGAGAGCAGCCCCCCGAGCAGACTGCGCCCGCTGATTCCTGGAGAGCTGATAATGTAAAGACGCTACAGCAATCCTGCAAATCTCCCTCTCCGCAGGCACTTCCGGTGGAGGGCGCAGCGCAACCTGATTTGACACTCCTACAAAAAGGATCCCGGCCGCGAGCGACTGGCCAAACAGATGCTTTGTACAACCGGCGAAAAGATGACTGCATCTAGGAACAGCATACGGTCTAGACCTGGGGTTCAAAATTCTCCAATCGGGCTGGCTGCGATGATGTCGGCCATCAGCTTGTCCGCTGGCTTGGGCCATTTTCAAATATGTGCAGTCGCACTATCACCGTCACACCACCAAGTCAAAAACTTTCTAAACGCCACCATGCTGGAATTCCCTTCCTGAAATTCATGTAGGTGGGCGGATTAAGTTTCATATTGCGGCATACCTACTTAGGTGAACGTGGCGCCCGGTACTCTCCAGACTTTGCTGGGTATAGTCCATCAACCGTGATATGTCTCGTATATCATAGTCTTGTGTCACCCTCTACTGCCATCGGTTTCGATACAAGGCTCCTCGAATTTGGGAGAAAGTCTCCGTTTCCATTGGTTTTAACATTGACTTAGCAACTTTTTCCTCGCGATATGAGCACAACGGTCTCACTTCCACCGACCACATTGGTCCCAGGACTGCCTCCACCCCCAGGCATAACACCAAACTTTGAAAAGCCAGAAGGGTCAATACATGGCATCCTCTTGCCTTTTGTTTATACCTGCCTTGCACTAGCAACAATCACCACTGCTGGCAGACTGTACACGAAGGTGTTCTTAATTAAATCGCATGGATGGGAGGACTGTGAGCTTCTTACCATCCACCCTGCGGGCATAAAATGACTGATTCATTTTCTTAGATACAATGTTAGTTGCGTGGGCAAGTCTAAAATCCCATTTTATATCCTACAATAATACTGACACACGCTTCTTCTTAGCTTGGAATGTGGACTTACTTTGGAGTGGGCTATCCAACAATTCAATATGGTGCTGGCAATCATCAGTGGGATGTTCCACTGTACAAGGTGTTGCTTTTTGCTCGGGTGAATGCCTATACGTTCTTGCTTGTGGGTTGCATTGCTGACTTTTGAATATAGTGGGGTTATAACACGGAGACAGTCTATCCTCCTACCATGGCCGCAATCAAACTTTCGATCTCTCTTAACTTTATCAAGATCTTCATCACAAACCGGTCTCCCAGGTGGTGGTGTGTGCAAATTTTCATTTGGACCAACATGCTATATTTCGTCGCCGTTCTCTTGGGTTCAATATTCCAGTGCACGCCGAGGGAAAAGGTTTGGAACCCAATGGTAGAAGGCACCTGCATCAATTACAACGCATTCAACGTAGTCACCGGGACGTTCAACACCGTTTCAGACTCACTGATGCTCCTTTTCCCCATGTACTGCATCTGGGATCTCCGCATGACGGCGAGGCGAAAGCTTGGAGTATCGGCAATCTTTCTGATCGGAACACTGTATGCAAGCTCTCTACTTCATTCCATACCGGTACCGTCTATCCACACTAACAAACTCCCAGAGCGTGCTTGGCAAGCGTAATCCGCCTGGCCTATAGCGCCACGAATGTCCACAGTCGTGATCTCACTTATGCTCTAGCACAACTAGCCCTTTGCACGTACGTACCCTGAACTCCAATAGAATCCTCCTCACTAACCACCCAAAAGCTGGGGTGAGCTCACCGCCGGAATAATAGTCGGGAACCTAGTCGTCCTCCCCCGCCTCGTCTCGGCGATAGCCCCCAAAGTCTCCAGCCTCTTCTCGAGTCTCCGTTCAAGCGCGTCGCGCACGACAAAGGAGGAATCACAGCCGAGTCTATCCTATCCGCGAACAAGATTGAAGACCGATACACGTTCGATCCAGAGGGGATCTACACCTCTAGTCGAAGGGAAGCAGAGTTCCGATACGTTCGAACTACCTAAACGAGACGACGTTCCAATCTCGTCAATGCCTAATGCACATTTGGCGCAGGACTTTTTCTAACGGGAAACTGTCATGCGATTTTCTTGAAGTCGTTCTGCGATGATTTGACTTGGCAGCGCATTTTCTGCGCCTTTCTGTACAAAATTTTTGGCTTCATGATGAATATTGGAGAAGAAAAACAAGATATATAAAAATTGACATCCATAGTTCAGCAACTTTGAGAAATATACAGGCAGCCAGTCTGAACGGCTTGTCTCATCCGCTGTAGGGTGTTTAGATGTATAAATCGCCATCACGCCCGTCTCGCTGTGCTTTCCCGGACTCGAAAGCGAGTCTTCACCATCGAACTGCGCCGAAGCGAGTTCTATATTACTGCACGATCAAAGCTCCGGTTTAAGTGGTTTGCGGGGCTGAAAGGTCTTTGCGCTCTACTAGGATCGAGCTACGCACATGCCGCTCGTTTCGCGCCTCTTTGAGCGGCAGTCGGCTTTAGGCGACGGGACGCTTGCGTGACAGTCCAATGCGTGCTCGCAAAACGGGAGACCCTGCCTTACAGTTCTATTAGCTTTCAGCCTAGGAAATGTTTGTTCCCGCCGGGGCGGAAATACCCGGTTCTTGGCCGCGGGAGTGGCGTCTGTCTTGGTCAGAGACTATTCCTTCTGCTTGTCGGAATGCGCTTTGAGAGATAGGAATACAGGTTGGTCAAGAGTACAGAGCCTATGCTATGGACGAGTGTAGCTCGCAAAATGATCATTTGAAACCAGAACCCTTCACAGAACTACTTAGCTTACATATGTCTGTCTCACTTCGCAAATGATTGGTCCATCCTTTGCTTTATATCCGACGTCATTCAGGTCTTTGCTAGTTGGCTAATGATATCCATCTATCACAACGAGGACTCTGAGTTTACATCGCGTTACTCTGACCAGTTTGAAAAGACTTCTCAACAGATCCATGCGGTGATCGTCTCCAGTTCGTCCTCGACATCTATCGACCCTGTCCACAATGATGTATATAGTTTCCGACGCGTCAAAAAGGTTGATTACGCGCAGGGCAACCTTGTCCAGTGCGGCTAGTCTTTTCTCGGAGCTTATGCTTTTTCCCGCTTCAACGCGAAAATCGCGTAGCTCAGACCGTAGTTCCGAATACTGCCTCTCATCTCTCAAAGCGTGACTTTTTTGCCTTAGCAGCTGGAGAAGGATGGCGGGCAGGACATCAAAGATCAGCATATCTGATTGTAGGATGCTGTAGGCTAGGGCTGGGCAATTATCTGCGTTACTAAGCTCCTTGATTAGCGTTGTTGCAACAGGAGACAGCCAGCACTGCTGCGTTGCATGAGAGATACTTTGATTATTGTGGCCTAAGAGGATTAGGAAGCATGGTTCCGCTGATGTGACCCAACGCTGATAGTCAGGCTGACATCTAAATGAATTGAGCTCCTCCCCGCGCATTTGCTGGAAGTACTCTGCATTGAGCTGGTCATCGTATGCTAGCGCTTGGTGGTATTTGTCCATACTCTGCTGATGAATTTCCTCCGAGAAGCTCTCAAGGTTTAGCAGCCGCTGAATTTCTCTTACACGGTCGTTGTCTATTCCTTTTTGCAAATCTGATCATGCTTAGTAATTCAGTCTTTGAGAAGCATCTTTCTCGGCCCACATACTCTTTAATTGTGCGTCCAATTCTGAGGATTGATGTCAATAGGTGTTAGTTTCAGCGGCGTTCTGCTTACCTTCGTTGGACTTTTTCAACTCGTCCACATTTCTGTTCAGCAAATCCTCACATATTACCCTCATCTTCACTATCTCATTCTGCACATTATTTATCTTTTCGCCAATGCTGATTTGTGGGCCGAAGGCCTTCAGCCACTGTTCTAAGACGTGATCTGTCAGTCTCCATGACGTTCCTTCTTATAAGTGTTCACCCTCGAGATACTTACTAAGTCGACGACTCTTATAGTATTTTGTTGCAGAAATTGAGAAATCGATGAAGCAGCGATAGGTGGACACAATCCGGTTCTGAAGCAGAATGTCCAGCTCATTGTCATCGTTGTAGATATGCTGGTACATTCTTAAGCCTGGCAACCGGTCCTTGATGGAAGATATAGTTGAAGCTAATCGCTCCTCTACATTATTCTTGGTTTTCGCAACCTGTCTCTGCTGTAAGCTGAATCCTTAAAGTTCGATCATCGGTAGAACCCACTGCGAAAAGGACTGACAAGGTTCCAAGAGCCAGACCCCCATAAGGTGCGGCGAAGTCTTTCACTATTCCGATGACAGGCGAGAAGGTCTGCATGAAGTCATAAGCAACGTTTGCGGATTTTTGATATTTCCTGGACCACAAGCCACCTCCATGCTCGTGATCGTGGTCGAATTTCTTCTCCGCATTGTTGACTTGGGCCCAGAAGATAGTGAATCCATCAACGCTATCGACTCGGACCGCTGCCTTCTCGGCTGGGGAGAAATTTTTACTTGCGACAACAAAGTCTTTAAATCGCCGCTGTTCACTCTCGGAGCTCTCAATAATTGTCCTGCCGCGCCTTATCAGTATGAAAAATCGAAGTAGGTATGATTTGGATTTATGCACCGATCTTCCTTAGAGAAGTGCTTCATTCTCCGCATTTTGCCATCATCTGTAGTCGACATCTTCTACGAACCTTTTCCACGCTGAACGCGGCCATGAATAACCCTAAGCTCCTTTCTAGAAAGCTTCTGACATATTCCCCTCTTTCCACAGCGTCGTATTTGAGCCCTGTAGGGGAGCTCAGACATTTTGGCGAGATGGAGGTGCCGAAAAACTGCGCGGGGCCCTGAGAGCTTCGTCAAACGTCCTGGCGGGATTGTGCAGAAGCCGGACGATCAAAGACATATGTATGGACCCACGTTCATCGAGCTACAAGCCTGTCGACCTTACTCTAGAGCTTGACCCCTCTCTGTCCTACTATCTTGACGTTTCATGGTGAAACATTGACAAGCACTATTCGATGGTGCCCTCGTGGCTACTGGACGGCACGAAGAAGGCTTCTTCTCAGAGCTTTTGATGGGCCGCTTGTGGACGTACAATTGGTTCAACTCCTATCCCTTCTCCTGCATCTTTGCGGCGATGTTGCTGCGCTAGAGAATCTACTCCTGCAAAATGCTGGGCTCGACTTACCTAGCCTTCCTCCTCTTCGCTCTTAAAGCTCCTGTAAAGAGTTGATCTTACGTCAACGCGAACGCCACGTATTACGGTTCGTTGAAGACAAAATGTCCTCTTTGAAAGCAGATGCACCTACAAAGGGGCCAGAAGAAGTACCAGTAAGCAGCAATAACGTCTCCTATCATCGTCAGTGGGTGCGAGTATTTATTTAATCTGCGCAAAGGTATCGGAAGAAAAGCTCAAAATCCTCGAGGAGAAGCTTACAAGTCTTGAAAAGAGATACGACGAACTTCAAGAGAAACTCGTTTCTCGAACAGAAACCTCTGATAAACCGGCTGAGAAGTCCAATTCCGCTCAGGTATGTACTCGTCTATTTGTGGTCTACCATTCTATGTTGCAACTTCAGGCGGCGAACTAAATTGCCTAGGTCGCGCTTCCCAATTGCGAAATGAGCAAAGAAAATGTATGTAATCTGTTGCAGGATGCTCGTCTTTGCAGCATTGACGCGGTGCAGCCGGCAGCTGAGACTGAAACTAGCTCACAATCCCGGGCAAGAATTTTAATCAACAAAAGAGATGATGAATCGGGCGAGCGGAAAGACCAGCTTCAAAGTGAAGTATCCAAAGCGATTACTCAGGTCGAAGAGAAACATTATGCCTTCATCCTACGTAAGCTCGTTTTCGACAAGGAAGCAGAGAATCAAGGTGAGATTGAGATCACCAGTCAACCCTTATGGAGACTTCTCAAAGAGCTTCTGGCCCATTATCCATACCATATCTTTCGGGGGCCTCCAATGATTATCAGATCACCCTACGAGCCTTTGATCTTGAATTGGGACAAGCTTGAGCAGGCGGCCAAGGAAGAGCCTAAGGACGAGACAGACAAGCAGTGCCGGTCAGATCTGAGCCTTCTGCTCTACTCAATTGCAAGTGGGTCTGGAGATGCGATGCTAGATAAGTATTTCAAGATTCGCGCTTCAAATCGAAAGCGGAAGACTGTGACCTTTGAAAGTCTGTGGACCATCTTTCCTCCTGGGATATTGATATATGGAAAGCCATTTCAGGGAGAAGAAGCGGTATTCCTAGTACAAGACAATTTGAGAACTTGGCCAAACAGACGCCCGAAAGAGCCCTGGGAGTTGTCATGCCACACTTACGACTGGGATGGAAAATCGTTCAGGAAATCGTTACTGATACTAGCATTCGACCACTTCAATGGTCAGAGACCAATCACAGCATTACCGTACTACCCATTCGAGCTAGAGGAGGATCGCGAAGCGATTAGGATGAGACTAATCGAGAGAGGACAGAGATTCAAGTACTTTTGTCAATTAGAGCGGGGATCTCAGATGTTTCTGTATACTGGTGAGGCAATCTTTGATAAGAAAGGTTTCTCGAGCATTCAGCGGGAGAATGAAAAGGCAAGCTGAATCTAAAGCCTTTTTAGTTGAATGCTGACCTGGGAAATCAGGATGATGATGAGATTCCACTTATGATCGCATGCTTGAGGGGTCTTCTACGCAGCGAACGCTTTTCGAGCCAAGTGCATCTTCCCAAAAGTCAATAGTAAGCCTCATGTTGTCACATAGGATACCATAAAGGAGCTGATAAATGCAAGGTGGATAGTAGGGTTATGGTGGATTTCGAGTCTTATTTCCGCTACGGCCCCGAGTCAGCAAAAGTGGGTGCTCTAAGTTCTCTCGATTGGGAGGACTGGGATTGTCTAGACTGCCGAAACAATGAAGCAAAAAACACTACATTCAGAACACGATTCAATGAAATGACGAATCAGAGAGGTCCATGGGAAGATGAACAGTATATGCTGTGTCCACCAAGGGTGCTAGGATACATCCTGCGTAACAAACAATGGGCTCAACTCCAGGTCACAAACTTGAAGATCATACCTAAAGAGGACCCCAACGACTCGTGGTCTAACAAGCTCAAGCTCGCCGACGAAGGTGCGACGAAAAAGATGATACTCGACCTAGTGAATTCCCATGGAAGCGCAGAGTCAGCTAGAGGGGATAAAAAGCTCGAAGTAGATGACATTGTCGCCGGGAAGGGAAAAGGCTTGGTGATACTTCTTTATGGTAAGACCTGACAAGACTATGGTTCTACATCAGATATGAGCACTGAATATCCCAACAGGGCCGCCTGGAGTTGGTAAGACCTCCACGGCGGAAACAGTAGCAATTGCCGCACGAAAGCCGTTGTTTTCCATAAGCGTAGCAGATGTTGGGACTAAGGCGAAAAACGTTGAAGCAAACTTCGCCAAGATCTTCACCTTGGCTACTTCGTGGCAAGCAATTCTTCTCATGTCAGTAATTTCGAAAAAAGCTGGCGGACGAAACCTAAACCCCTTTAATGTAGTGACGAAGCGGATGTCTTCCTTGAAAGCAGAGGAAGAGGCGTTGCAGCAAACACAGAGAAAAATGCACTGGTCTCCGGTGGGAAATCCTAGAATTACTCTTTGATGAAACAGCTGACGAAAGGCAGTGTTTCTTCGCGTTCTCGAATATTACCAAGGTAGCAGAACTCATATTATCATTGATGCAGACAGAGTTTAAATTTAAATAGGAATACTGGTCCTCACAACCAACCAAATCGCCCAATTCGACGTGGCAGTCCACTCCCGCATCCATATCGCCATCAAGTACGGACCCCTAAATAAAAAACAAATCCTCGACATATTTGACGTATTCCTGAGCCCTCTAGACGACCGAGGGCTTGTCGACAATATGGCTAGCATCAAAGACTGGCTCGAAGAAGACGGAGTCAAGGCCGAAATTGACGGTCGGCAGATTCGTAACATTGTCACTTCAGCCCTGGGCCTGGCTCGCGCCGGAAGGGACGCCAAGCTCAGCGTTAGGCATATCAAAACGGTGTTCAATAACGTGAAGGATTTCAAATTCGAGTTCATCAAACAGTACGAGAATTACAAGACGAGCCAGGAGGGAGGAAGAATTCAGGGGTATTAGTGAGCGTGGATGAGGGAAAGCAATGTACGAGTCTCGGTATTTAGCACACGAAACCTTGAATCTTTCATACAATGCATTGAATCGAATTCCGATCATCAAGCAACAACTCTGTGAATTCAGGACAGTACTTACACTTACGCAATATCATTTCACGCTCCTTTGCTACAATATACCATAAACATACACTAGATCCACTCACTATCACCACCCCGCTATCGTGACTTGAACCCAAAATAAGCACATCACAAAGGGGAGAAGGAACGCATATCAGCATAAACAATTAGCACCAGTGCTCAAAGATTATTTGCGTCAATGCTAGCCGAGTGATAACGACGCACTTCATAGCTCACCGAAGATTTAATTCAATGTCATCCTCCTCACACAACCAGTGGAGCTCTTTGCTCTCTTGGCGGCAGTGACGCTCCTACTTGCCCATCTCGACACGCATCATGACCAAGATGCGACCGCTCAGCAACGCTCGAGCGACCGTGCCCTGCTAGATCAAGCCCTGGAGAAAATGGATGTAGTTAGCAACGTTGACCGGGACGTCATATCCGAAAATAGTGTTAAACTGATCCGACGGTTACTTGACATCGAGGCGGGTGCAGATGGGGGGAAGTAGTTTACACTGCCAGGAGCTTAGGAGGAGGTGACGATGTGCAGGAAGGCGAGAAGGACGGCGAAGAGCTTCACTCGCATGTTCTGTACCTTGGTGTGGTCAAGATTGCTCGTCAGGGTCCCATCTACACAGAGCCCGTCCAAGGAACCCGTTTTGAGAAACCATGAACATGAGAGCGGCCAACCAGGCTCCCCAGGGAAGACGCGGCAGGTCGCCAAAGACATCGCAGACGTGGAAATAGACAGGATGGATTGTAAATGGCATGGATTCTCGGACAAAATAGGAGCCAATGAGTTACTTGAGGGCGTAAGCTGGAAGGGGAAGGGAAGAATGCTAGGGACTAAGGACTTGGGAAGGGAGGATAGTGGTGACCAGGCAAAGAGGTAGGCTGAAGGAAAATCAATCCGGAACTGCCGCTATCAAATTTCGATTCTCGTCTCTGCCAGCAAGCGTAATTGTTCCACGTTCTAGTCAAAGAATTTCTGATTGTGCCAAGTTTGTCGCGCTGCGATGAGACGGAGTCACCGATGGCCCAACAAGGTGCTTGCACATTTCACTTTGTGGAACACTTTTAGTAAGCGCATTCAAAGTTCTGGTAGAAGATTTTGACGAGATGTGAGTTATTTTCGGTGAGATGGACTAATTTCGTCGGCTCTTCCTATTAGCTGCGGAATTGAATGTTAACAAGGTTAATGCCAGTCTGTAATTATCGTCTTCGCGCTGGTCCCTGGACTCGATTCTGCCTTATTCTCTTCATAGAAAGGTTGCTTGTCATTTTCGGAGCATTGAACATTTTACCATCTACCACAGAATCCGCCTTGCCTCTATTCTACGACGTTTAGCTTCCCGTTCACTGGCTCCGTTCGGCAGACTTCCGAGCGGCAGACTTCCGAGCCGAGACTCCCTTGACTGCATTTCTTGTCGCGCCTTGATTTCGCCTTCAATCATGCTTTTGTCTTAGGCGCGCAAAGGATGTGGAGTGATGAAAGGGTATACGTACGAGGGGAAAGGCAATGCTAGAATTTGCCACATGAGCTGATCCGTCCTATTCCTAGAGCTCGGCAGACTTCAGGCTTCCGTGCACGAATGTCTCGCGTTACGCATTTTCGCTCCTCGGTAGCTTCAGGCTGGAATAGTTGCAAACGCATGATGAGAGGAGCAATCTGGCTTGGTACTTCCCATTCAAGTTTACCGGTGATTCAGTCCGACGTCTTTTCTTTGTCAGCAACCCCTCCCTGCCATGACTACGCGTGGCACAAAGTACAGTCTTATGGGGCTGAACTGGAGCAACACAAGATGCAATTGGTTTCACTTTGCATGGGAATGCCATGATGTGACCGTTTGTCTCCACGAATAGAAGCTCGTCGTTGGCCGAGGGACATCATGGCAACCACTACGTACTTTAAAAAGATTTGTCTTCCAGCAAATGCGGGACGCTAGTCCATTGCTCTTGATCTCAGCTTCTATATTTAAGATACGTGTTGGTAAAATACTGACACATTTAACAAGACGCAATTACTCGGCATCTTCAATACGTTCTTTTGAGGAAAGCACACTGCGGTCGCTGATTTGAGGCATTCTCACTAGGTGCATAAGAGTCTTTTTCCCATCAACAATTACGATGAGTGGCAATATTGTGGGAATTGGACCTGAAAGTGATATATACACCGGCTTTTGGATCAATTGGAATTATAACTACGTTACGGGGGCTACACTCACGCTTACTCACCGCAACGCTGGATTTCTCACAGCTTTTCTAGCACTATTTATATCGATTACAGGCAGAGGCTTCTGGAGACTCTTTTGTTTCTTTATGCATATTATATTTTCCACAAACAACCCCCAAGATGGACTATACCATCAGCGGCAAGCCATACTACGAAATGCAGACACCGACATAATGGGCCTACAAAGATTTGTAGAAACCGCTTGGAATTGGCGGAAAAGAGCAACAAGACAATGGTCCCGGCTCCTTCCAGTAGTTTCTCTTACGGTTTTATTAACTAGTGCATTTTATACGGCAAGCATACTATCCTCTCAGGTAAGTCATGTTGACTATAAGTTTTTTTCCTTGAAAAAATTGCGATCAACTCTGCCCCAGCTTTTTTGTTACGAGGTTCTATGAATTGCTTCCGCAAGATGAGCTATTTTGAAACTGACAGACATCGGCGGCCTCAGATCTCTACAGCCCTTGGAAATGAGGTCCTTATCACCAAAAGGAATTGCGGAGCACTGGGAACACCGAATTCATTGGTTGAATTTTATCAATACTGTGCCGCATATATAGAAAAGCAAGCGAACTCAGCCTCGGCGTATGCGCAGCAGTGCTACAACAACAACGACACATTGTCCCAATTCTGCTCTATGTACGTTGAGAAAGAGCTTCCAATCAAAGTCTACAAGAACGCCAGCTGTCCATTCCCAGGAAAAGAAAAAATCTGTCTCAGGAATTCTACGAATCTCCGTCTTGACACTGGACATTTAGACTCACATAAACATTTTGGAACTAATACCAAGCCACAGAGCCGTTTCACATATCGCCGTACCACTGAGTGTGGTCCATTGCTAACAGAAGGCTATACGCGGAGGAGCAATTCGTCGTCTCTCTCTTCCTCTCAAAATAATACTTTAGACTTCATGTACGGCGGGAAATTCATTGGACTTGAAAAGTTGGATAGAAATGTGACATATCAGACTGCAATCTCCCCTACGAACCTTGAGAAAGTCAGCTTAAGAGATGCTGATTACGAATTAGAGTTTGTGTTCTATCAGCCCTTGCTTGCTCTTACTAACAGTGTTAGTCTCGAAGTTTACGGTCACTCTACCACCAGTACTTCAACTTTTATACCGATTCCCGAAATAAGAGTCGAAGACGGCTTCACGGCACTGCTATTTCTATCCGCAAAGGCCATACACTTTATCAAGCCGGTAGATGATGATTGGTATTCAGCACACAAGGTCGGTGTCCCGATCGGATGGGTGAACTCCACTGTAAAATTTCCGACCTTTAATGCCGATCGGCCTGCAAACGTAATCGGTTGTATCTTCAGAGAAGAGTTTTGTGACCCAATATCAAATCGGTGTGACCAAGATCTTACATGGAGTTCGGAAGAGCAGGAGAAAACAGTGAAGTTTTTCAAAGCATCGACTTGGGCTCAAAGCTCTCCGTCCTTCCGTATACCACGATTACAACGTGCAAGCTCTCTGAAAGCACGCCTTGCTCTCCGCGATGGTTTACAAGGCCCTATACCATCGAACCAGTGGCAGCAAGAGGTCATATCATGGGAATCTGCATCTTTAGCCCACATGCAAAGGACAGCAGTTGAAACTGTCACTGGTCCGTCAGACGCGACAGTACAGCCTTACGTACAGAAGAATATCACTGGTCTAATTGCCGGATTTTGTGTCGACCAGAAGATAAGAAGTGCGGCTCACACTAACTTCAGTGTACTAGGTCTTACTATTACTCTTGTCCTTGGCGCTTTAACTATTGTCTTATCTAATGTCATTGAACCTTTCTATGGATTCTTCAAAAGGCGAACAAGAGGATGCGTGTACAAACATCTCGAATGGGTGACAAATGAAACTTTACAGCTGCAAAGAATGGTGCATGAAGAACTCGGTTTAGGCACATGGTCTAGGTCATTATCGAGTGTCCCAGTCACCAAGAAGGATGAGAAGTTAGGTGTACTTGATGTCTCAAATGAAGACCATCCAATCATGGTACGCCATCCCTCTCGACATGACCCAGAAAAGCCAGATGGTGGATCACCAGATACGACGTATGCGATTTCCAATCAAACGACACCCAATACGTCTTCCGAGGCTTTGAGACAATCTCAAGAAAGCGTCCATCCTGAAGGGCAGCTCGGGAATGGTCAAGACTTGCGGTCTTCTCCATATTCCTCTCTCCCACCGGTGAGCCTCAGCTCTGTAACGCAACCTCTCGAGGATGCAGAGACTTTGGTCTTCCGACACGCTTCTCTGCCTGAAGGGACTGACTCACGAGAGCCAACCCACGCATTACCAACCCGCCCATCTCCACCTTTCCCATCGCCACCGCCGCCTACGCAGCCGTGTAATAGGCTCATCGATCTAAACGGATACTTAATCCGATTTCCAGCTGCTACGACACGAACAACAGAATCTGCAAATCAGCGGTAGCAAACACCGTAGAGAGACAGTAACCACATCTGGTCAGAAAACTGCCAGCTCGTAAGTTTCTCGCTTGGTCCCGGCATAACACGATCGTTCTTTTTCGGAGTGGCGCCATTGTCCATGCGCATTGAAACGCTTTTTTGTCAAGCAGACCACTGCGTCAAAAGAGCTGACCCTACGGCTAGAGGTAAAGCTGCTTATATTCGAGAATTTTTAAAAATCTCAAGAGGGGCAAAGGAAAGAGGGTATATACGGAAAAGGGTCCACGTGATGGATGGATGGCTGCTGCTGAGCAAATCATGAGGCGAGTTAGAAGCGAATAGACTGTCTTTTTATTTAGTTGTCCATTCAATGATTCACCAAATACGTAATTCGATTGTGAGGAGCCCACAAATAATTCTGCCTGCCAATAGAGTCGTCATTTTGCATTGAACTAAGAGGTAAATTGGATCATTGCGATGGCCCGAGCGATTCTTTACCGTCCTGTGTCTCAGTCTACTGTCTGAACGATCGCATGATCCTATCATCCTCAACACCCCCAGTTTCCATACTTCAGAGGCAGCTACAACATCGCCAACATGGCATGGAAGTAACTTTAATCATGAAGAACCGCCATCCCTCGCATCCAACACCATAGCCTCATACCCCCGGTTGACTCTCTCCATATCCCTCACATACTCTGCACTCACGCCATTTGTCAAGCTCCCCGGCACAAGCGGCGCATACTCAAACTCCCCACAGACAGCCCTCAGCCGCTCCCGCTCAACCCCCCCTTCCCTCGCGATAAACTCCTTCAGCACGTCCGTCGCCTTGATCAGCACGGTCCGATCCCGCAGGCCAACGGTCCGCATGCGATCACTCCGCCCGCCGAAGGGTATCCTATCCGTCATGGGCGTCCCCAGGATGACGCTGAAGATGTACGGCGTGAGCCAGGGGAGGTGGTACTCAAGCTCGAGGTAGCCGGCGCCGAGCTGCGCGGTCAGGTCGGGCTGGATGGCGCGGTTGAGGGTGCGCAGGAGGGTCCAGCAGCGGCGGTGGAAGGCGAGGTAGTCGAAGAAAAGTTCGGGGAGTTCGGATTTGATGGAGTCCTTGAGGTAGGTTAGGAGCTGGATGGGGGTTAGCGCGGTTTTTTCGGCCATGCGGGAGAGGATCTTGGCGGTGGACGGCTTGTCTGCTGGGAGGGCGTCTTTGGCGGCGGCGAGCTTGAAGAACTCTTCCACCTGGTGGAGGGTCGCGTCCGCCCTTGCATCTTTACCGCCGTGCAGCTGCTCTTCGAAAATACGGGAAACGGGGGCAGTGGTGGTTAGACCCCTGGGGCCACGGCTAGATTCCTGAAGGCCACGGCCGCCTCGACGATTTGTGCGACTTGACAGACTGCTGGCTGAATAGCCCATGATGAGACCAATCCTCTTGAAAGACTCGTCAATCGTTGTTGGAGCGGACCCCACGAAGACTCTGCTCTCGCCTTGCATGTCAATCAAGATGTCCATGTCGGGCCATTCTTGTTCTAGAAGTTGCCCTCCAAGCCGAGTGCTGTGCATCTGACGGGCTGCATTGTACAAGTGTGCTAGCCACCACGTGCCCCATGCGCCAATGAATATGACTCCAGTCTCTTGAATTTGAAGCCTCAGGGAAAAAAGACTAAGCCCGCAGAGCATTGGGTGCGCTTTGAAATAATGAAAAGCTTCCACCGGCGTTACTCTACGGACTTCATCGTGAGCGGCTTTGCGAAGATGTCCTAAGATATCTGCAAGCACCGTCTTGTTAATGTCATCCACGAAAGCCTCTAGAATCTTGTCGTTCTGCTTTGGCCAATTAGGAACTCTAAGGTCTTCATGGAATGCTTGATTGTCCGACACGGTCGTCTTAATCCGCGTGGCTCCGGATTGGAGTTCTTTGAAACCTTTATTAATTCGAGAGCCTAGGATGTGGTGGATGTCAAGGAAGATCTGTGTCGCAAATACGGTATGGATTGGCAGCTTCTTATCTTTGACAAAGCGTCTTAGCGCGCCAGTAATGGCATCTTCGGTAGGTAGAGGAACATTGAATTGTTGGATCGCGGTGGGCTCCGGCAAGTACTCCAACAAAAGGACTTTGTCTTGCTGGAACTGCTGTCTTGGTTCAATTTCGAACCAATCTAGACGTGGGCCGTATTTTCCAAAAGTCTCAGGCTGGAACACAGGGAGATCGTTGTCCTCCAGCACTCTAGAGAAGGCTTCAAGCGTGAGACAGGCGCATATGAAGAAAAAATCATTGACTTGCGGCATAGAAAAGTTAGCCTCGTCTCTTGGAGATTGTTTTGGCTTGTATCCTGTTGCTATTGCCGCAAGCTGTTGTGTGAGGACAGACGTGGAGACGGCATCATCGGCTTCGAATGTTTTGTCAAAGTCCGCCTGGCTGCGGCGAGCAAGTTCGATAGCAGCATTGCTTGTTACTGAAGCTGTGACGAGATTGATTTTGCGCTGCTTGTATTGCATCCACAAATCTTGAATGAACTCGCGGATACGGTTCAGGTCCACGAACAAACAGTACGCTGCGAAGAACATTTCCTGCTCGATGTCTTCGGACTCAAATTCTACGTCGTACTGGTCCGCGGCGTTTTTCAAAGGATTGACTGGAGCTGGTGTCGCTGTCTTCTTGAGGGTGGTAGGCATTTGCAAAGCATCTGATGGCTCTTCGAGCTCAAGGTTATTGAAAATATTGTTGAGCTCTGTTGGCAGAGGTGCACCGGAAGAAAGGTCATGATTCTCGGCAGCCTTCATGAGAGGATCATCAATGGTCTGGGGAAGGCATCTTGGCCTCAGCGCAAGCAAAGTCTCCTCAAGCACTCCTATGAAATGACTATGCATGCTATTGCTTTCTTGAATTGTCTTGTCTCCGCCAGCATGCTTTTGAAACCAGGATGCACATTGCTTCCTAGCGCCAATTGCACGTGTGAAGGCAGAGAAGAGACTGGTAGGCACTTCAATAGGTGGCTTGTCAAAAGCTGCAATTAGATTGGCCAGAGAAATGAAGTCTTTGAGCTTGATGTGATGAAGCGAACCGTCTTCGTGGCGACTACCACCTTGCTGGGGCTCACGCTCACGTTTAGCCTCTGCCTCCTGCGCTCGCTTCCTCTACTTGCGAGTTAAGGCGTATTTAGGTTCCGCTTTGACTACCTTGCCAGGCTTTGGTCCAGAAATTTCTGGCACAGTGTAGCCGCATTTTCTTGCCGTTGATGCAAGCCATGCAGTGATCTGCTGCGTATCAGACTTGTACTGACGATATCGCCCAGATAGAAATTCTGGAAGATTTGGAGACATTTGACAGTGTTGACGACAAATGATGACTACGTAGAAAATTGGACGCAGAAGAAAATCTGATAAGTGCGGTGAAGATGGTCGATAACTCCGTGGCGGTGATCTCAAACACGCTAGTGCAGGTACCCGCTTGTTTTCACTATTTTCCTAGGATGTTCATCCTACTATAGAGCATTGAAAAAAGGTCTTCAATGCCAATCTCTCAGACGTCTTTCAAGTTAGATACTAGACGACGCATTCCTGAGTAAACCCCGCCAAACCCTTTAGGATACCTCAAGATTTTAACCTTGAAAGCCTCGCTTGGTCTGTGCGCTCCCAGGGAAGCAGTGCTTTGAGTAACTGCTTAGGATCAGCAATGTGCGAGCTCTTCACCAGCGGCAGCCCAAATGATGTCGTCGAGTCCATGCTGTAGTGCTGCAGACCTACACGGCGCAGCGCAGCACATGGCATAACGCTGTCTGCAAAGGATCACCGCGTGCACGGCGGTAGCGATGGCGAAAATCTAGCTTAGTTCACTAGCTGGTATCGGGTTGAAGTACGAAATTTTACTATGGTAGGGACTTTCGTAGTTCACCTGTGATTCGAGACAGAAGCTCACGGCAGTTATTTCCGGTATAAACGGATATCAAAGAGGAGCCTTGCACTGATACAGAGTGCCACTCATGAAGTCGTCAAGTTATAAAAACTCGTCCCAACCTTATGCCCTTTTAACGACACGCAGTTCGAGCACACCCTTATAGCCGTGCCCTCACCGGCCCATCCGGCTCCAACGTATCCGCCGACCTTACTTCCCAAAACCCGCCGCCACCACCGCTCCCTGCATTCCACACAAAATACACCATCGCGGCAAACTCCAGCCGCCGATCCCCCCTCGCCTGCCCCGTCTGCTGCCTTATTTTCTCGCTCCTCTTCACCGTGACCGTGGTCCCCTTCGTCGTGCCATTTCTAGGCCCGGGATACACGGTGATAGGCTTGTCGAGCTTGTCCGGCATGAACATGGCGTCGCTGAGCAGAAGCACAGTGGAGTCGCTGGGCTGGTCGATCTGGACGGAGCGGTCGGCGGAGTTGTAGGATGCGCGGATTATGGGTGGAGGGGAGGCGTTGGAAGGGGAGGGTTTGAGGTAGAGCCAGTAGAAGAAGCGCTGCGGCTGCCAGGGGGGAGCGGGTTGGTTGGGTTTGGTGCCTGGGCGGGGAGGGCGGGAGGCGAGGTTCCAGACAAGGTATGGGGGGATAGGGTTTCGGGAGCGGGGGAAGGCTTGGTTGTTGGCCGACGTGTACTGACGGAGCCAGTCGATGGCGTTAGAGTTCTTCCAGTCAAGATCGCTCCCAGGGGTTTCGGGTATGCCTTTGTTTTGGAGCCAAGTTGATAATTTATCCTTCTTCACGACTGTGAACCATGCAGTGCCGCACTCTGCAGCCTCCCAGTTGTTGTGGTCCGCCGGCTCCCGTTTCCCTTCGTCGTCATTCCATCCCTGCGTGTACAAAAAGCAATCATGGACATACGATCCAGAAGCTCCCCTTTTTATGGCATCTGCCTCGAGAGGATTCAAACGATCAACGCTCGCACCCACAACGGCTAGGGCTCGGTCGCCTATGACGCTGATTTCATCCTTTTCACCAACCTGTGAGCAGAAGGGGAGATTGGCGAAGTTGTCGAAAACCACCTCCCCAGGATGGCCAGAGGAGGCGTTGACAGCTGCAAAACGGTCAGAAAGGTTGGCCGCAAGTCGATATGCACCGTCTCCCCCGGCGGAGAATCCCGTCAGGAAGATCCGGTTAGAATCAGCCAGAGGTTTAGATGCAGGCTGGAGAAGCTTCATGATAAGCTGGTCAAAGAGGTAGTAGGACTCAGGTCGGAAATGAAGATTCCAATCGTCCACAATTCCACGCGGGGCTATATAGATAGCACCACCGACCCCGTCGTTCGGCTTTTCTGCATTTGTCCCTAGGAAATTGGGGCGATAAACACCGGTTGCCATGCTATGCCAGGCCCAGTTGTTGTTTCGCTCTCTCCAATTCTTCAATTTTAGATCTTTAGCCTGCGCAGCGATGTTACCGCCTCCCCCGTGCAGCGCTATGAAAACAGCATACCCCGATTCTGGTCGGCTGCCGAATTTTTCCATGGTGAACTTTAAGACCTCGCCGTTGTAGGCTTCAAGCTCATAGTAAGTCATAGTCTTATTGACGATCGGATCACCCTGGTCATATTGTGTTGCAATTGTCTGATTTTCCTTGGGAGTCAATAGGCTCCACTCTGACAATGGAACTGGAGCCATGGCTTGAGGTCTCCCAGACTGGTGGTAATCGGTCTTCAAAAATATGATGGAGAGCAATGAGTTGGACGAAATTGTCTCAGTCCCGGATTCGGCTGACTCTTATGTAGACATGTAGAAGTTAGAGTCATAGGTCTAGACCCAGGCTGAATGCATCCTTGGGCAAGAACGTGGCCTGAACTTCGACCGCAAAAAGCCGAGCTGAAGTTTCTTTCATGAACGAGGTATTGTAGTAAGGTTCTCCCGAAGTACATATGTCCAATGAGTTGATACAACCACGAAGCCCTTCATGACCAATGCAAGGCGCGATGTTGGGAGCTTATCTCAATGGTTCATTGGCAAACCTATCCAGCCAGCCACCAGTGCTTGGACGTTTCTGGACCTCCCATTCTGTAACGATCTAAGCCGGAGTTGGACAGCTTTCTGCCACCTCTGCACCGGAAGGGGAGGGATGCAGGTCTAGCCAGCAGCCAGTTGCGGTAGGCCCAAGCCGTCGTCAGCCGGCCAAAGTCAAAGCTAGATTCACTTTCCATTTTTATGCGACCTCTTAGAGAAACCGTCAAAATGCAAGGTCTGGGATCTCAAAGGCAAGTGACTACTGTACGTTGTCAGCCACTCCGCTACTCTCACGATCTAAGAGTTGTTCGTGGTTTTAAGGCCTCGATCTCATCATGGACCCCTCGGGCTTGGCGTGGCTGATATCCCAAGTCGTGGCGCGTCCGTTTTTGAGCAAGCTCCCGCTAAAGTGAAAGATCTAAAACCGGATCATCCGGCTCCCATCTTTCATATCTCTGAGCCTGCCTGTATCTCGCCATGATATTTCCAATTTGAACGCTTAGCAAATAAAGGAGCTTAATATCTGGACTAGATCTAATATATGAGTATTCCCAACTTATGTCTCACGCTCCGCGGCACGGTGTTTCAACCAAGCTTGCTTCCTAAAAGCAAGGCTCTCGTAACACGCTGTTGCCCCGTCAGGCTACAGTAAGGGATAAAGCAGGTTCTCTTGCATGTGTGGTTGTATAGGGATATACAGTAGAACAGGTAGAATTCCGACCTTTAATATTGCATACAGGTCTGGCGGAGTCTCTAGCGTGTCCGATCGCTTGATCGGATTGGCTGATCAATCTTTATCTGTCCTGCTGGTGTGATCTTTTGAACTTGGAACGTATCTCCTTCAACTTGCCTTGGCCTAGATGGGTCAAAGCCTAAGAAGTTTCAGGGTCCGCGTCTTGGACAGCCGCATTTGCCGTAGACGGTCCTGGTGGTCAGTTTTTGACCTGCATACCTCTAAGCCGATGTGAGAGCATGCTTTGCGAGAGACGTCCCTATGTCTAAGTTATGGCTATCGGAGCTTCGCGATGCCGAGATTCTGCAACAGTCTTCTCAGTCAGTCTTGACGTGAAGTCTATCTTCATCCATTGCGACCTTTGTATATGATATTCAACTAGAAGACTGAATGACACCTCTTCTTGGCTGATATCCTTCTGCAATTTGATGTCGGAGTGTATAGTTGTGGCTGGCTGACATTGAGTCATGGCTGCGTGTTCCATCGATAGGCCCATTACCACGGTCAGCACGACGCTTCAATTGCACCGAATGTCCTCAACCCCAGCTTGATCGCAGACTAAGGAAGCCATTGCATGACCTGTCATGTCTGTAAGCATGTGGCAGACAGTCTTTCTAGTAATGCTTCTGCCAAATTAATTCGGTCCGAGCGCAATGGCGTTTACAAACTCAGTCGTGGCGGCATCCAGACTTGGATAGCGTTAGTTGAATATGTCTTAGAGCATTCCAGTCTTTCATGCTGCCAAGTTTCCAACGAGAACTGTCTGCACGGTTATCTATATAGATAGGTGGTCTGTCATCCCCCCGAGCAGCACTCACTTGTGTTCTTTGAATTTACCATTGATTAATGTTGTACGACGCCTGATGGAACAGTCCGGAATATCAGTGGCTTTTCCATACCTGCCCAGCATGAAATTTTCCTTATGCTCTGCCAATGACGTTGATATGATCCTGCACAAGGGGGCAGATGAAGTCCTGGAAGCATACCAGAAATTTCGAACAGTCTTCCCCCATCCCATGCGTATGGCGGAACTCGGCTTGACTGACACGTTCATGACTGGTGCTGCAGTATGGGCAAGAAATAATGTAAAGGTTTGCGGCTTGGTCAGTGGTTAGACATCTTTCTACTAAGGCGATCATTTTGCTTATGCGCTATCTCTAGAGGCGCAGCCAGGATGAGATCCAATATGGGCCTGATTTTGAGCTCATGGTGCAGGCGCGGCCGACTACAGGAACTTTGAAGGCTCCTGCAGTACATTATCTACCTTCTATTTTCAAGGTGTGAAGATCTTTCGCTAGTTGCCATTACATGTGCTAACATCAGACAGGTCTTAGTCAAAGTTGCGCAAAGAAGGAATGACCAATCGGATGGGGGACCAATTGTCAACCGGTGTGTAAGCGTAAGCTAGTGCGCGCTGTTAATGATTTGTGATAGGGCATTAAACTCACATCATTTCTATCAGGTTTAAAATAGGGCTTATGGCATCACTATGATAGAGAAAGTCTCATTGGCCTGATGGTTGGCTCTGAACAGATGTGGTCGATTTTATTGTGTTAGTCTACTCCTCTCTGTGTAAAGGGAGCCTCGTAGAGAACTAGTTACAGCCAGGAAATGACACCGAGCCTAATTAGGAGAGGAAAGAAATCACACCGCATCCTCACAACTTTTCAAGCCCCTCTACCTCCAACAGCCTTTCTAAACCGCATTTAATCAGGATGGAGGCCCCTGCCAGTCCGTCGTCCAGTCTTCAAAATCATTGTTGCCCAACTGGTCATTGAACCAATCGTTGTCGTCCTGGTCATCGTACAAACCGTCGTCGAACCAATCCAGCTCATCGAAATAATCATGAGGAGGACCGACGTAATTCAATTGATCCAAAGCCTTGTTCTGATCCTCACTCCACGGAGCCACCGCCCTATCTGGCCCATGCGGCTGATACTCCGGTCTCTGAGACATCGCGACGCGCTTCCTGGTTTCTTCACCGACTACGTCTCGCCAACTCTTGTCCCTCGTCGTCCAGAACTTCGCCCGCAACTCAGGCAGGCACTGCACATCACCGACACAGTACGAGACAATCTCTTCAGGGATCGGGCGCTGGTTGAAAACCTCAAGCGAACCACCGTGTTCAGCCTTGAACAGCCGCTCCCCTCTCTCCTTCGCCAGCTTCCAGCTCGCTTGATCTTGCAGCGACAGGACCGCATTTTTCTCCGCACACTTAGCCAGGCCGGTCAAGAATTTTCGAGATCCAGTGGTCCCTCGCGTCGCACTCTCCATGAGCTGAACGTCCTCCACCCCCTGCAACGCCACGCCGAAATGCGCGAATAGGGCGTGTGAGTCGTTGCGGACGTCGAAGAAAACCTTGGGGATGTTGGGGTCCTGGAGGATGTCCTTCAGGGTCTTTTGTTTGACGCCGGCGGTGGTGAACGCGAGTGCACCTAGCATGTGCACGTCGACGAGGTAGACGCGTCTGGTTGTGGTTCCTGTGTCGAGGAGGAGAGTAAGGATGGAAAGGGAGCCCACGCGGCAGAGGTCGACGCCTTCGAGATCGATGTACATGGTTGGCGAGGACGGGACTGGCGGTGCGTGGTGGGTAACGAGCCAGTCGACCAGCTCGCAAATCTGGTCCGCCGTATTAATGACCTCTGTCTTGATATCCTTCATACTAAGTGTAGGTAGTCGATTATGCCAGATCTGGTGTGCTGTAGGCGTTTAATCTGGTATGGCACTAAGATTGGAAGTTTGCCTGCCGCTGTAAGGAATCTGATAATATCAAACTAGAATGATGGTGGATCGATACTCCAGAGCAGGTGCAGAAGGCTGTATAAAGGATACCAAGCATGTGCGGGCCGAGCGATAGCCGGGGTCTGTGTGATTCACCATGTGGGTGAAACCAGTGACACGCGTATCCGGGTAGCGACAGTTGACTGCCATGTTAATAGTACGGTGAAGCGCAGGACAGCTGCAGGTACATGGTGCAAATTCTGTGGAAAGACCTCCTCTTGAGGACACAGAGAAGGGAAGCGAGAGATAGACTGCATGCACAGCAGGGCCGCTCGTGTTGGCGATTGAGGTTCTAAAGAAACTAATAGAAAACTTTTCACAGAAAACACTAACTTTCTATTCCAGACTGGAAAGATCGTTGTAATGTAATGGCCGAGGCCGATATCCTCCGCCGATCGCTTCAACACAGAGAAGAAGGGCTGTTTGGGCAGTCCTAGATTCTCACTGCATCTCTTTGATAGCAAAAATACCTTGCTTCTCACCTCGCGGAGGTTGGCTGACACTGTGCCTACACAACATCTTCATCGTAGCCCCACGATATCTGTCTCCAACACGGGAACGAAGCAATCTCGCTCGCCTCACGTCGAATCTATTTCCCACACACGATCTTGTGCTTTTTCCAATCCTCTTTCTGACACCTCGCCGAACAATACTTAGCCGTCTGACACTTCCCACACCTCAGGAGGCTCTTGCCGTTCTCTGCCTTCTCCGTTCTGCAGGTAAGACAACCCTCGCCCTTGCCCTTTCTTACCTGAGTTCCTTCGCTCATGTCTCCGGTCTGCGGCTCTTCGATGAACGGCGAAAAGAAAGACGGTGAGATGGCAGCACGTACCGCGTGCTTGGATGCATTCTCCCACTGATCTTTCGGGATGCGGGTCTCAGCAAGGAAGTTGTCGGGCAAGACGCCTAAGCCGCAGTTGCAGAACGGTGTCTGGCCGTGCTCGGTGGCAAGCGGGATTTTGGTGTTTGCTTTGTACTCGCAGGTTGGGCGGTGGGACCAGGTTCTGCAGCGCTCGACGTAGGAGGGGAGTACTTGTTTCCACAGGCGGGCCTCGTCTTTGCGGACCATGATCTGGCAAACGCCGATCAGACTCATCGTGCACATGAGGTCTCGGATATCAGCCACGACGTTGTCGCTGAGGACGATGACGGCAGCATCAATCACGACGGAGCGGTGGCTCGCATCGAGGCGCATGCATGATGGGAAAATGAGCGTGTGAATGCCGATGCTGTCTGGATCGCAGAGACCAAAGATGAGTTGTCGCCCGTGCTTGCTTTGGAGGCCGCTGAACTGCATGAACATAGAGAAGATTGAGTCTTTGAAGTTGACGCGTGTATCTTGAGTTGGCCCTGGCGTACTATTGCGTATTTTTGCCTCTCGTTTGGAGAACATCAGGGAACAGTGAGTGTTGAGCCATTGTAATTTAGACAGCCTTCCTAGGTCGAGAATTGGAAGAGTCTCCAAGTTCAGATAAGGCATGTTCCACAAGATAGGAGCAGTGTGATCAGGGAAAACCGGGTACATGAGATCTTTAATCCCATAAGTTAAAATTGCATCAGCCACAGGAGCCATGACTTCAATATAACCTGACTTGCGGGCAATTTTGATTTTGCTGCGTTGTAGTAAGACAGGGACTGGGTAATGGAGCTGGTGCTGGAGGCCAGCTGTCCCAATCTTGACAGTGACACTGAAAGGAGAGTTTTCAAGCGTCTCAACACTCGTTGAGCGGTCGGATAGAACATTTTTTACTTCCTCCACGACCATTGTAATACGGCCTGTGAAGCTCTCGATCCGAGATCCAGCGGTGTTGAAATTGGCACCAATCGACGTGTGCAACTGGACATTGCTCGGCGGAGGCGTTTCAAACCCCACAAATTTCCACGTAAAAGAATGCCCCGTCTGATTTGGAAAATTTTTGGTGACAAATACACTGTCCGTATTTCCAAGGCGCGCTTTGAACACACTCAGTTCGAGACCGAGATCCTTAACAAACTTTGTGACGTAAGCGCCTTTATTTTGAACCCCAAATCCAACGAACGCGTCTTGAGGCTCCATTAAGACGGTCCATCTGGGAGCGCAGAATGAGACCACAAGGGGACTGGTACCCATCCAACCGTTTGCATCTTCCGAAACCTGGACTTGAAATGAGTTGCTGTAGATATCACCAGAAGTTCTAACATTTCCGAACGTGAGTTGCATCATTTCATACACATTATGCCATCCACCAAACAGGTTGCTTGTCCCGGATGTCAAACTACATTGTAGCGGCGGAGTAGCTAAATCAACTGGGTGCCGCTTCGTAAAGACTTTCAAGTTAGCTCGCGGGACGACAAGAGTCACAGAGACGAGTTCAGGCATGTCAACCCAAGTCTCCAACCCCACCCGCTTATGAAAATAAGTCAATTCCGGAACATCTCGTAGAGAGGGGAGAGAGTAAAGCCCAAGAAGATGTAACTGCGTCCACAACTCTTGCATGTGAAGATCATTCGTGGGACTACTAATGAGGCCGAATAAATGGTTCATGAGTAGGTCCCAGTCTTCGACTATCACTCTCTCCTTTAGATGCCGCAGAAACATCGCAAAATTGCCTCTATGATATAATGCTGATGATGCATTGCGAAGAGAATTAAGGTCTAGCTTCCCAAAGAGCCGCGATAAGTTCTCATACTTGAACATGTTCTCGTAGATGGTGGATAGCATCTTTGCCAGAGCCTTCGCTTCGTACTGTACGATTGGTGGCGCATGACCACCTGAAGCCTTACTGTCATTGCGGATCGACCTCTTCCAGCTGAAGAAAGAATGCATCTGTGTTGGGTGATCTTCATTTCCGAACTGAGTGGCGACCTTGTGCCACATCACTTCCTCAGACGTAGACACGGGAGTAGTGTTTGCCCAATATTCCGTGGGATAGAGCCCCAGTAATGTAGATACGGTCTGGAAATCTCCACACAGTAAGGTATCGGCTAGTGCCTTGTGGCTCTCTTGAGTTTTCACGATCGACTGTGTGTAGATGGATGCGGAGATGTTCTCCAGTAGAGGTGCTGTGGCGACAAGCAGATTGATCGGCCCGATCTGATCCATAAGATTTGACGTATCAATGACATTGAAGGATAGAGGTGCACTCCCTGATGGCCCGTAGTCGCTACCGTCTATCTTGATGACATCAAAGCTATTTGGTCCCCGGTACAAGTTTGGCTGTGCGCCAATGTCCATCTTCTTCAGATGCAATGCATGACAGAAAGCCGTAGCCTCTCCAACGTAGAAGCGGATGATTAAGCCGTGCCTGGATGCTACTTTGAACGAATCGCTCCATTGCTCAAACTGAGATTGAGCCGTCCGTAGAAGCTTGTTTCCCGAAGTTCCAAAGGACGTATGCAGCGCTTGGGTGTTACCATTGCTGATTGGAGCATAAGCTTCAGAGAGGTGGAAGCTGAGTAAGGGATCAGTGCTATAGTGTAGAATTGACGCACTCGCGGGGTTGGAAGCAAACGTCGGATTTGCTATATTCGCCCTTGAAGAGCGTGTAGAGTCGGTCTCAGTGGTTCCATGTTTCCAATAGTCAGAGTACAGCTGTGGGAGATCTTCAATAGCGTGTTGCGCGACGGGTGCAGCTGAACGCAGACCAGTAAGCACCATGCCTACTTCACCAAGTTTTTTCTGTCGAAAATATTTCGCACGATCGAGGTATGACTGCCGTCCGGTCCCAGCTTTCTTCCTGGAAGACCTGTGGCTATCGCGAAAATAAGACTGCCATGCAAGTCGAGCGCGGAGAAGGCTGCCACTGTCGCAAAAGCGAAGAACCTTACTGTAGCTACATTCATGCCATTTCTGGAGGGAATCTGATAATTGATACAGTTTCTGAGCCTGAGCTTCAAGCAGTGTCAAGGCTTGGACATCTAGATGAAAGTGATAGTAGATATCCCAAGCTGTCTTGATTTTAACGCCTTCCGTATCATCTAAAAGAATGGTGAAGAGAAGAACGTTACGCGCTTTTGAAAGTTAGCGATCATATC
Source organism: Pyrenula massariospora (assembly GCA_021030905.1). Lineage (NCBI taxonomy): Eukaryota > Fungi > Ascomycota > Eurotiomycetes > Pyrenulales > Pyrenulaceae > Pyrenula > Pyrenula massariospora. The sequence continues at coordinate 64,730 of JAGFMI010000028.1, forward strand.
TCAGCACTCGTGAGAGCTCGTATTACCAATTATGGCGCTATCGAAATCACAGCAGGTAATATCAATTTCGGCAGAGCCTAAGTCAACCATAGTCAGCAGGATCACGAGATTTCGGTGGAACAGCTTACGTGGATCACAATGAGTTGTATAGAGAATGTTCCGCACATCACCACATCCAAGAGCAAGTACTTTAACTTTCTCCTCTCGGGGCAGGTCCTGAGTTAGACAAGTGGCGGCCGTATTACCAATAGGGTAGAGGAAATTGACAATGTTGACGAACGTCGGATTGAGCATAGTGGCTGAGTTAGGAGTCTGTTGTGACAGGCTGAATGATGGTAGAAAGAGAGAAGGGAGATACTCCAATGTTGCAAATCCGAAGAGGAGAAAGAATGGAAGAAAGGAAGAAAGATGTTTATAGGAAGGTCTGCTGGTGAAGGCAGTGAAGTGATAATGAAGAGAAACACTCTACTGTCACCTATTCTAACACCCCAATACGGTTGCCTGCAGCAGATGTGCGGAAGCTTTACGGGTTTTGCCATTTTCTTTGTGCTAATGGTGTAGATAACCGTGCTCATTGCCTTCACCGCTGGCTTCCAATATTTCTGTTTGTCGTTCCCCGAAAAAAACTCTGAAGCGACAAAGCTACGGTTCGGAAGACAAGTTTTGGCCTATTTGCCATCAAGTTCAAATGAAGCTTAATGGTCTCACAATTCGTTGCCGTTACAAAGGCGAGCATGATCACTGACGCGATTCCGCGGTTTGTTTACGCGCCGGGGGCGATCCCAGATTGGTCTTTAGGGCTTCGGCACCCCACAACCACTTATTGTTGTCTCCTCCAAAGCATGAGCAGTCCACCCGTTTCGTTAGCAAATTTCAGCACGATTGATGGCTCCTTCCTGCTGCATAGGCGTGTTTCAAGATTGTTGATGTTTTGGAGCACATCTCAGCTTCAGTTCCTAATCTCGATCTTTGCATGAGAACTCGAGGACGGCGTGAAGCATACTTGGGGGTGTGGACGGACTTGATTCGTACGAGGAGGAGGTGGTCACGTCACCGTAATTGTCGGGGTTGGAAAAATATTTGATTCGCATGTCTAAGTTTCAATTGGAGAGTTCGAACGCCGCTGGAAGGCTGATGTTTACTTCATACGCTCCTTAACGCATTTGCATAAATGCATCAAGGCAGTCTGAATGGGCTGTCAAAAGGCGATGAGAGATGGGATTGTGATATCATCCAAGACCACCAGATGGGTGGGATTATCATAGTATATTATGCAGACTGACACCACAGGCTGTGCGTACTACGTGCCACAGAAATGCAGCATGGCAAATGATCTAGCTATCTTCTTTGATATCGAAAAATAAAGAAATTCAATAATGCACGATCCTCTTGCGGAGCCCACCTTCTTACATTCCTAAGCACTGGTGTAGCCCGTGAAAGTGGCACACCCTGTTGCAGTCGCTGTGTTTCCATTCGTTGGGTAAACAGCCGTGCTCCCGCTATGGAATATTGGTTAGTGGCCGTCTTGAAAGACAACAGGCGTAACTTGCCTTGGACAGTTGCAGTAAGCGGTAGTAGTAGGCTTTCCGGTACCTATAATGCAACATAATCAGCGATCTACCCAGCAGAGATACAATAAGCTGGCTGGGTCAAAAAGTATCTTACAGTAAGGGTCAGTCGTGGCAGTTTGACAGTAGAGGTTCGTAGATATGCTCGATGTAAAGTCCGGCGGACACGAGCTTAAAGGCAAACAGAAAGTATCAAGGCTATCTACGACGGTCGGCGCTGCGGTCTCGACCCAGGTGTAGTAGGCGTCAGTCGTGCAAGAGCATTCCACGTTCGTGATAGTAGTCGCGGTAGTCTGATCGGCTAAGGTGCCCGTGAAGAGGGTCTCGGTGCTATACGCAACGCCGCCATTGCTGCAAGAAGGCGTGAGGAAGTAAGCATCGGTCGGGTAGCACGTCGTTGCAGTCTCGCAGTGACCTGGATATAAATTAGTATTGAAGGAACTCGGGTGTTTTAGCAACCAGGCAAATGTTTGACAGCTTCGCAAAAGGTAAAGAAAGAATAGGCCGTTTGGAAGCACTGCAGAAGCCCGAGATGTTTAACTACAGCGCGAGAAGCATACCTGGATGGTAGGTGCCAGGGAAAGAGCCAGGCGGGCACGTCGGCAGAGGCTGCTCCGAACTGCAATAGCTGATGGCTATGAAAGATTAACGACCAAAACGTTGAATGTCGCAAGCGAGGGATCTCACGAGTTCCGATGGTGCACGCGGTAGTAAAGACTACAGTTGAGCCATCGGTACACGTCAAGCCAGGAGCTGTTGTTACGGGGGAAGATGTAGGCGTTGGATCTTGACGCGGCGCCAGAGTTATTGGGAAGCCGAAAGGGTTAGCGAGGACCAGCGGCGCGGAGAGAAGGATGAGAGACAGCATAATGCCAAGAGCACGTATGCGATGAAATACAAAACTTTAGACGTTCGAAAAAGACAACGAGACCTTTAAATAAGGATTGGCAAAACGAATGCTCCTTCTCGAACTGGAGTTCTGGATTGCTGGCATCGCGCGTATTTTATATTTTCGGCTCAACGGCGAGCGAAAATAGGCTCCGCCACCCAGCGGAGCAAGAGCTACCTACCGTCTCGTGTATTTCCCATCTCGGAACTCAAGAGGGGTGGGCCAGAAAGGAATCATTATCGATGGCCGAATGCGCGGAGGGAGGCGTTTCTGCGATGTTACCAATGATCTCATGTAGGCCCTTGTCAGCGATCGCCTGATCCGGGGTAAGCCCGCTAACGGCTCGCGGCGCTCTCTTGACCACATCGAGGATAGATCAGAGACATGTTACCAAGAATACGAGACGCGATGGCAGACGGCGTGGTATCCAGAGGTGGGAGTGCCTCGCCGGCGCTATTGAATTTAGTGACGGTCTCGGTTGCGCCTGGCAGAAAAAAGATTTGAAGTTCGTCGCTGTCAGCGGGAAAAGCCCGAAAAAATTTTTGCTGTACTTTTACGATTGAGGGGCAGCAATAAATTTGAGTTTGCTGCGGCCATTCGGACCAAGGAAAACGTGTTACAAGATCGTTCAAATATGGCGAGTTTGCATTGCCAAGTTCACAATGATCATCGTATGAGAGACGAGGAGATATAGCGAGATCCATCACGAGCGGAAATGGAAAGCTTGTTCCACACATTCCGCTGAGGTCAGCGTGCCAAGACACCGAGATGGGCCCAGAGGTCCTAGACTGGGACACAGAGACCGAGCAATTCTTGAACACCGTGGTGCCGACACTGTCAATAGACTTAACAATCCCAAGTAGTCCTTCAATCATCCTATCCGCTCTTCCCAGCTTTATTCTCCGATGTCAGCCGACGAAACCTCAAATCCCACTCGTATCCCAAAGACACTCTCCTGAGGGGCATGCACGCCGTGCGCACAACATTGCATAGCATCAGGCTACAGTCATTGAACCTGAAGATTGTGTTGGGTGCAATCAACTTGAGACTGCGGCGGGGAATTTATATAGATTGATACTACTTTCTCGTATTGCTACTTCGTCTCTGCTATCAAAGTCGTACTATATCCGCCATCTTGCAACATTTTACTGCTAGTCATTCTGAGTAGCTCCTAGCGCCAGCACCAAATTTCTTGTCAGGCATAAAATCCCGCGGAGAATGCCATCATGTGAAGGTTGGCAAATGGAGGCACATCCCCATGATCAATTAGGACTCAATCGCCGGCGATGCAGACTTCCACCAGTGACTGTAGGACATGACATTTTGCAAGACGCTTATGACACCCACGACGCTGATCGCTAAATCGCGTTTGAAATGAAGGCACGGAGAGGCCTTTAAGAAAACAACCCACCAGTGTTCAAGACAAAACAACGGCCCACGCGATCTCGGGTATTCAACGGAACAAATCCAAGGTTCACCCGTAGAGTACATCACTCCTCCTTTGTAGCAGCAGTGACCTGAAAAGCCGCGTCTTTCCCACCGACATCAACGCCCTTCTCCGCCCTCTCATACGCCTCCTTACTCCGATCAGTCAATATTTTCAAGTCAGCGTCCGACAAAATCTCTCCTTCTCCTTTACCCTGAAATCTCTCCCCATCTTCTCCGCCGAACAGAAATGAGGCGATGTCATCTTCATCTGCGCCTTGCATCTTGCCGGTCTTGGTGATTCCAGCAAGAAGACTGCCAAATCGCCCTTTCTGAATAACGACTTTCTCTAACCTCCTCTTTGCGCCGGCTTTCTCGAGCAGGCCTTGTTCAACGGTTCCTCGCGTCGTAAGACGGTACACGATCACAGGCTTCTTCTGCCCTATCCGGTGAGCACGGTCCATGGCCTGAAGATCTTGCTGAGGATTCCAATCGCTATCGAAGAGGATGACCGTGTCTGCGGCGACCAGGTTGATCCCTTGTCCACCAGCGCGGGTCGAGAGCAGGAAGATCTTGAAGTTCTTCTCGGTGTTGAAAGCTCGGATCGCCTCGATTCGCTCCTCTTGTGGAATCGAGCCATCGATCCGGCATGTATTCCATCCGCGAAGCTGTCGCGCATAGGTCTCAAGTACGTCCAATGTGGACTTGAACTGCGAGAATATGAGTGTCTTGTGTCCATCTTTGAACAGTGTAGGTAGCAGTCGGTCCAGTAATTGCAATTTACCAGAGGCTTTGCATAGGCTTTCGTCAACGTCGGACTCATCTTCAGCTGTGAAAGGCCAGTAGAAGTTATGAGGCGAATTACACGCTAGTCGAGCTTGCATGACGGGATTCTGTAGCTTTTTGTTGGCGATTTCTTTCTTGGCTGCGGCAAGATTTGCTGCTTTGATCGATTCTTCCTCTTCAAATTCGTCCGATATTGGAGAGCTGCTGCCATTGGTATTCAAATCTACATCTTCGCCATCCTCAAGCAATCGAAGCTTAGCATTGAATTCAGCGTCTGTAACTTCCTTATAAGTTTGCTGCTTTCTAGGTCGCCCTCGACGGCCATTACCGGACGTTGTGCTTGCAGGGGTTGAAGCTCGGCTGGTCTTGGCACTCTTGCAATTTGGTGTTGAATAGCCACTATCGTTAGCTTTTCGCTTCAGGCTTGACGTGCGGGACTTTGCCTCAATTCTATTCAGCGCTTTTTCTTCGAGGTACCTGCGTGGATCTCCTCCTAAGATGGCGTGGTACAGTTCTTCCTGCTCGGCCGTAAGACGGGCATATAAGACATATTCTCGCTTCTTTGGCAACTCGGTCTCGACGTCTGTCTTGATCCGACGAAGGAGGAATGGCTTGAGCACAGCGTGAATAGCTGAGACGAGCTTCTTCGTTTGAGCCTTGGTGGCTGCATTCTTGTCCGTCGAATCCACCACGTCCGAGAAGTTAAACCAAGCCTTAAAATCATCCACATTCTCGAACAGTTGTGGAAGCAAAAAGTTCAGTAGAGACCATAACTCCTCGATGTTGTTCTGGAGCGGCGTGCCAGTGATGAGCAACCGGTTGAGAGATTCGAAATTCTTGAGTACGTTGACCAGGACGCTCTTCATATTCTTGAGACGATGTGCTTCGTCAACAATGATATATTTCCACTGGTACTTATCTAAGAACTTCTTGTCATTGATGCAGATCTGGTAGCTTGTGCAAACCACAGGAAAGTCCATTTTCTTCTGATCTCTTAAGCCCATGCTTCCCTCACGAATGTCCTGGCGCTCTTCTTTGCTCCCGTGGTAGATGACTGTCTTCATCGAAGGTGTCCAACGTTTGAATTCGTCAATCCAATTGTTTAGGGTAGTCAGGGGAGCAATGACGAGGAACGGTCCGGCGATGCCTTGCTCCTTAAGATGAGCGATGAGCGAGATAGCTTGTATCGTCTTGCCCAATCCCATTTCATCAGCTAGAATCCCGTTGAGGCCGTTCATGAAGAGCGTCTTGAGCCATTCTAAGCCTTGTAATTGGTAGTTGCGCATCTTCCCTCCTTTGACCATCTTAGGCTGCTGGCTCGCGACGAGGTCATGTGCGCCTAGACCTTCCGGTTTAGCGTCGAATTTTGAAGCTTCCTGCTGGAGTGCCTCTTTCATCGTAGGTGCATTATCGCCGTTCTGCATGTTCTCTTGAAATCTGTCGCTTATGAAGGCTGCATAGAACTGGAAAATTCGTCAGACTGCCCAACAAGTCACTGAGCAAGATTCAACGTACGTCACTAGTGCTTTGTAACTTTTGCATTGTCGCGGGCATATTTGGAGGGACATAGCCATCGTCTTCTTCTTGTTCTTGTTTCATTGGCTCCTCACCACCATCGGGACTCTTTTCCGACTTTGTGTCGGCGACGTCGGGTGGCGAGGAAGGTTGAGTCGATGGATTTCGCGACATTGCGGAATCAATTGACGAGTCTGGGGTTGTTGGTCTGGAGGAAGACATAGCCGCAAAACCTCAGGGCGAACTGAAGAGGCAAAGAAGAAAAAGGGGGCAGGAGCACGATGGCGCGAAGAGCTGGGAGAAGTGATGAAATTGGCGGTCACGATGAGCCAGAGATGAAGATAAACACAATTCCGTGTTTGCAGGCCACGATCTCCATAGCCAGGTAAGCCAAAGGATCTAGCACCGGGGTAGTGCAAATCAAATCTCAATTAGCTTTCAGATCGTGATCTGGTTGCTGGATTATGCGAGCCAGCCCTTTCGATCTTTTCAACAAACCTTTGCCGAAAGCGTAAAATCAATGACGCATCGCGTTTTAGTCTCGACGCGTGAGCGCGTGAGACGCTCGGACCATCTGTTGATAGATACCGATCCAGAAACTTCATCAACAAACGGCCAGCCCATGTTACCTCTGGTTATATTTATTTCAAATCCGAGGCCAATGCCGTTTCTTCGATCTGCTTTCACTCCTCCTGAAACTAATTAATTCTTAGTGATGATGTATCAATTGAATATATTCTCTATGGAAACGCAATGCAATGTAGCATTAGCCCGAACTCACTCTCTCATTGTAGCACTTTCTGTTCCAATATGATAGTATTATCCCTCGAAAAGCTCTACTAGAAGACCGACTTACCCAAGAAATATAATGCCAGTTACTGAGGCAGCCTTCCATCCATGGATACCCAGCACTTACATTTCCCACCCGTTCATTATTTCATCCATCAACCTTTCAATCTCGTCATCTTCTCGAGCGTCCTGATGCTCGTCCAGCTTCGCACGTTGCGCTTCGACCCACACCCTTGTCCTCTCTTCCCCTGTGCTCTCCAGGTCTCTCGGTGTCTCCTGTAGCTGCTTCCGTTCTTCAGTCGTCAAAGCCAAGAGGGCATCTCTTGAATCCCGCAAGATATCCCGAGTCATCTCGGTCCCGTCGTCGAGGACGCCCAGTGCTGTCCAGTACGCTGCCTTGATGCCATCTGAGGTCAAGGGGCTCTGGGGACTGGGCGAAAGACCCAGGAGTTCGCATGCCATTCTGGGGGAGATGGGAGGATAGGAAACGGTGATTTTGCCACCTTCCGCCGAGGATGCATTGGAGCGCTCTGGCATGTTTTCGCTATTACTATTACTCATATTGGAATGAGATATAGTGCGTTATAACAGAGGTACGATTTTACGTGAAGACAATTTGTTTGCGGCGATGATGTAGGTAGGAATCAGTGAGAATGTCTCTTTTCAAGTCGACGACAGCACGCGCCCAGAGTTTACGCTTGTCAGACTAGAATGCTAATGATTCTTAGACCAGTCTTCAAAGGGATGTCCCAGATCTTTTGTTGCGGAAAGAATGACATTGTTAGAGTGCGCATTGTTCTTTGTCCATGACCATGAGAACCCAGGGGGTTGTTTCAGCAGACAGCAGCGTGCGAAACTAAAAAGGCAACTCTCGACAATGATCATTGTGCTATTTAGATTTTGATTGGATCCTTTGAATTAGTGGTCACCGACCGCTGCATAGCAATCGTATCCTGAACTTGCGACGCTACTGCGAAACGCCTAAACTTGATCGACATGCATACAAAAGATGGAGCTAGTGTAGGCAAAGTTTACCCTACCACTCACTCTGTACAGTATAAGATTAAAAAGAGTTGTGTATGTACGCTAAATGGCCCTAATGTACAAGATTTGAGATTCCCCTTTTCTTGATCAATCATTACACTTTCTGCTCTAAAGTCTTTGGATCTTTATTCAACCCATTCGTAATCCCGAAGCCCGTATTTATCACCGCTAGAAAATGCGGCGCTGGCGAAGAATTTGGTAATGAATTCCAAAATTCCGCTCCAAGCAATGAAAGCGAAAATATGATTTCGCAGCCATATTCCCCAAGTCGTCTGTGGTGCCATGAACAGAGGGACAAATGGCGGGACTTTTTGCATGTCGTCAATGATTGGCCTCATTTGCTCCTCGTAGCCCCTGAGTCCTGCGGCAAGATTGCCCCTGTGCTTGCCGACCTCGCCTGCCAACACATAGGCGCCGGTGATGGCAAGAGTTGTACCGGTGCCAGTAAAGCCGGGGGCGTAACCTGCGTCACCGACTAAAACAAAGCGTCCTTTGGACAGGCTTGGGGGTTTGACCTGGACAATCTCGTTGGCGTAAAAGTCTCCTGCCTCCATCATGTCCTTGAGAACCTCGTCGGTTTTCCAGCCAACGCCCTTGGAGTGCCGAGCTACAAATTGTTTGAGCGCACCATCTCCTTGCTTCATGGCCTCGCGGAACGGTAGTGTGGCGTCGCGATCGTCACGGGGGTTAATAGCCATGAGCACAACTCGAGTGACGCCCGATGGATCAGGTCCAATAGCGACAAAACGGCCGCCGGGGGCGCTGATTGCCTGTCCCACTTTACTCCCCTTGAGAAGATCTTGCTTCACAGAAAAGTACGCCGCCCAGCAATTTGTTGGCTTGATATCGTCTCGGACGCCGCAATTAAGACCTATAGCTCGAGTCCTTGAGGTCGAACCATCACAGGCAACGACAAGGTCGTACTCCGAAGTCGGTAAGCCGTTCGCGAATTCAACCCTAACTGGCCCATCATCCTTCTCGTTTTGCTGCATCGAGGCGACCTGTTCGCCAAAAACGTACTTGATATTTTTGTTGTCCTTGGTCAGGTCGAACAGAATCTGCGCCAGGTCGCCACGAAAGATCTCGTACTCCGAAACGAGCGACTGCTGTTCAGGGTTGCCAGTAGCTCTAATAATTCCATATGGTCGGCCGTTGTTGCGAACGAAGCTGATGCCTTCTATCTGCGCCGTCTTGGCTCGTACTGCGGCCTCCATTCCCGGCATTTTCCGCATTATAGTCACGCCTGTGTTGCGGATGTCGATGTTCTGTCCACCCATGCGCAGTTTTGGGAAACGCTCGATGACGGTGACACTTGCTCCGGCTTTGGTGAGCCAGTAAGCTGCGGTCGGCCCCGCGACTGACGCGCCCACGACGAGAACCTTTAGCTTAGACATTGTATATGAGTTGTATGTACAATGAGAAACGCTTCTTGAAATGTATATTCCAAACTAGCTTTTATAACATACACAGTAGTCGAATCGATATATGCATGTCGAAGGATGTGGGCCTGGTCATGAGACAAAAACTTTTTGAAAAACTTTTTGGCACAAGAACGAGGCCATGGGATGGTATAAACAGGAAAGGATATTTGCATACATGAGCATCGTCGGGCCCGAGGTGAGTGGTCGGCCGAGATCGCCGCACACGGGATTCCCGGACGCAAAACTATGCTCGGATCCGCAACCCTCTAACCAGAGTTTGCTTAATATCTAGGCGTACATTCCAATGATCTGCTGAAATGCAGGGCTATACATTCTAATACCGACCTTTGCGAGATCGAAGCTTTGAAGTGCGGTTGTTGGATTTCGTGGCGGCAACGACCAACGTAGAGACCAAAATTAGGCTTTGTAACTTGGACTTGGCCTCCGCGCCCGCTTCTAGCGCCTTGTCTTACGAATGGGGTGGTGGCTCTAGAACTTAACTCATTCGACGGTAAATACACGAAGGAATCTTTCATGCTGCTTAAATCGACTATTGCGGCTCCGGATTTCCCCTTTATTACTGGAGCGAGTCCTTGTGCATCTATATCAGATCAAACCGCAATAGTTAACTTGGTTTTGTTTACAATAGACGTCAACTGCATTGACTTTACGAAATCTCAATGCAGTTTCGAATAGATTGTAGTTGACCAATCGACGGCTATCCAAAGGCAATTGGGAGTAACTGTAAAATATAATTGGTACAACTAGAAGTCGAAATAACCCAAATTATATTTGGCAAAGTGGCCGAGTGGTCTAAGGCGCATGTTTCAGGCATACTGAAATTTCGGTTGTTCAATTCAACTATACATGTGGACATCGTCCGCGTGAGTTCGAATCTCACCTTTGTCATCGGTTCAGAAGTGTGGAATATATCCAATTTTTTGCCTTCGATTTTTGCCCTACTCATCGAAGTACATCATTGTATAGACTATACAAAGTACCGAACAAGTTGTATCCCAGCAAGACATTTTGTCCCTCTACAGCGAAAAGAGAGACAACTTCTATTAGTATACGAACAATAAGCCCCACAAGCTTGGCTTGGAAGAAGTCTATGAGAGTCTTTTGAAGTGTATGGAACCATTTACCGGAGCAGCAATCTACGCGATTCGAGAGCTCGGTAGACCTTTTCAGGATGCAAGTTGAGCGCTACGGATTATAAGACCCGCAATACAGGGCGTCTGAGGGATCTGAACATAGCTGCGTTTGTTATTTGAGTTGAGCGATATTTTGACTTGACAGGGTAAAAATATAGGATTGATCGTTAGCTTGCTCTAGCAACTGGGTACTGTAGCTTGTTACAAGAGCAAGTTACCACGCTTTGTAATTTACCAAGCCTCCTAGAGCTCGAGCTATTAGACTACGACAACTTCACCAGCAATGCCATTTGGAGAGAGAATCTCGCAGCTTGATCTACATAAATCATTTCAGTCATATACGACAGGCAGACGCATAGATCGAAGAGTCGGCTTCCCGCTAATAGGTGCCAAAACAGTAGCATCTGCACAACATTGCGGACTTCTCAAATGCGTTTTTCAGTGCCCCTCAGTGGATCTTTGTTCCTGACAGGCATCCCCGCAAACGAGTATGCCTATCACTACTAGTGCGAGCTCCCGACAGGCCTAATTCGAGGCTGCTGATTCACGTTGCATTCGACTAGTCTCCTACAACCGCTCCGTCACCAGGGATTAAGATACCGATTGGCAAATAAATTCATGATATCCTTGAGATGCACCACGAATGGCGTCATAAACCTGCCAACGAAGCAGATTTTCTTATCTCTCAGCCCCAACCGTGTTGTCTAGACCCTGCTCAAGCATGAAAAGCGGTGCAAAAGCTTTTTTAATTGGAAGAGTAGTGTTTCACAAAGCAGCTTCTCTTCTCCAGGATTCCTTTTTCAGCAGCCTTCCGGGGTTCCTTATGCAACCATTTATGCAGCCATCGTCAGGCCACAAGATATTTATATTGGTAGGAATTTTATCACGTCCACTAATCCCAAGATGTTACGGCTTAGATCAGCTCTACATGCGGCTCCGCTCGGCTTTAAGTGTGACTTTCCAACCTGTGACATTTTTCCCCGAAAATTTATCTCGCCTGAACATCTATAAAAGGATATCGATCACTATACGTCTAGCTATAATGACTTCTCCTTCGAGGAGAAAAGTATTCACTCGTTAAAATACTACGCTCAAGTATTACCCTGCTCTTGAGACATTGACATTGACAACTTCGAAATTGACCAGAATGTTCCAACATTAATTCGCGATTTACACATCTGTCTTCATATACGGCTCGGGAAAAATGGTCAGTACTTGGCCTACAGTGCTTGATACTGTTTTCAAATCTGTCGATCCAGCCCTTGCATATTTTTCCAATTCAACGGTAAGGCAATCGGAAACCGCGGATTGTAGCGCCCGCTACATACTAACTAAACCAAGCTGCTGGTTCCAGTGTGATGATCCTAGTTATACCTTTTCTGACTTTTACACACTGTGGCAATGTGCACTCTACCCCAATATTACAAGAGACGTCCGATTGGGCGTCTTACCACAGGCCAACACCACTACTCTAGCAAAGTTCAATGTGGATACAAGCCTTGAGAAAGCCGCAAAGGTCACTTCGGCCGTTTCAGCATGTCTGGTTGGGTTCTGCAATACATTGGACAAATGCAAAAAAGATAATCCTCGCACTTGCTCGGCAACGGCCTTAAACATTAATGGATCTGTGTTAGATTTGACCGCAATGGATTCATGTATACAAGCTATCTGCTCCAGCCACCCTGCGCCGCTAGCGAATGCAGACTTTGCGGGAATTGGAATCCTTTTGTCATATCTTCTCGGCGTAGGACTTGCCCTACTGAGTGCCTTGGCCCTTCTCATCTTGAAGGCTCATCTCTACCAGCAGAAAAAACACTCAAATTTCTCGGATGGCAACTCGATCGACTTACCTGCCCAAGCATCACTTGAGAACCAAAACCTGGAGATAAGACTCAAGGCAAAGACTAGTCAAAAGATCTCTATGGCACAGAGATTGTACGATGCTCTGCTCGCAGCCTTAGTGGAGTTCCTTAAGGCACAATGTTTTCTGGCAATGGCCAGCGCGATTGCAGCAGTGATCTGGTTCAACACTCAACAAACGTCATGGATCGATGATCTGGCCCTTATGACGGCGGGTAATGTGGGCATCTTCCCAGTTACCTTTACTTTCTACATCCTAGGCGCCTTTAACTCCACTCGAAAGTCATGGTACTTATTCGGCCTTTCCCTTTGCACCTGGATTCTGGCGTTCTATGCCGCATTTAGTCTACAAATCTCCTCCAATCATGAAAAAGCTTCATCAGGTGACTATGACTTTTTGGAACAAGACAACTACGATCAGTACCCAAATTCATGCGCCCAATGGACCCCGTACAATATTTGTCCTGGAGGCAAATTTCCCGGCGCGGACTTACCAGATCTAAGCCCAGGATACTCATTCTACAGCTCACTATGCTTACCAGCTATACTCGGTCTTACGATCTGGCAGCTTTCCTCCATTCCTCGTATCTCCACTCTTCTCGCATCGATTCCTATTAGAAAACCGAAGAACCACCCGTGGCTTCCGCTTGCCATTATGCACTTCACCGCTATAGCCCTATTCACGGCTCCACTCTACTTCTTTATCAGAGGTATTTGGAGCCTATTCCGAACACAATCAGTAAACATGACTTGGGGGTTTGGACAGATCGTCGGTATTACGGCGTGGATTCCGTTCCTGATTGGGCTGGTGAACGATTGCGTAGACGGAATTATCGATGCGCATACTAAGCAATTACCTCCAAGTTACGGCATTGTGGTTATATCAAATGACAGGGAAACAATCAAAGGGGAACATTTAGCTGCGTAGGCGACTTTGATCATGACATCTATCTCGAACCAAATTGCGAAAGAAGTAATTTCTGCGCAGGAAGAATTCGGTCGCTCTCATACTGATCGATTAATAGCGCCTCGGAGAAAGCGTCCCATAGTATTTCATGACGTACGACTCGTATCAAGGCCCACGAACCGGCACAAGTAGAGGCGCTATAGGATACCTACGTGACAATAACAGAAGATCAGATGAGAAGGAGTGAAATATAGAGGTCAAGATAGAAACGTTAGTAATTTCATGAGACCAGCTGTCTTGAACAGAGTAGATATCGAGACGCAGCTGAAAACTTTGAAATCAACGTCTTAAAGGTTCGAGATTAAGCTATGCTTTCAAGCTAGTGACACAGCTTCGTTTTGAAAATCCTGAAACCAATTCTGATTGGCTTCATTGATGCCCGGGAGAGGGTCGATAGGGACCGATTTACGCCAATGCAAGCCCGGCATGCAGAAGCATCCTTCCCCAAATCGTGACAGATCAAATGAATTTCCACACCAGACTGAAATTTAGCGACTTAGATTGAGCGTGAATATCGTTTCTTAGAGTCGTTCAAGGTCAAACATCCTGACCAGCAAAACACAGATGTGCCCTTAAACCTCTCTCACATATCAAAAGTCGACCAGCTATGAAGTTTAGTTTAAAGTTCCCCAAGATTAACTCCAATCTTTGGCTTTTGTGGTTAAATATCAAATCATCAACATGGCCTCAGAATCCTCGCACTTAAGATTCTAATTACTAATCATTCGCTGGTCGAACCTTCATCTTCTCATTACCATTCTCGATTCGGAGGCCACCAAAAAAGAACAAGATCGCCCCCCCCCCCCCCCAAACACAACGGTCATCAAATTGAGTAACATCCTTTATATCATACTTCGACGCACACCATACAAAGCGCATACCACTACCAAATATTTAAACTCTGTGTACAGCTTGGCAAATGGCTACATCGCTACGAATCTGTGCATATATCAGGTGGATAAGGGACCACCCGGCGCAGCCATATTTCCTGACCTTCGATATCTGCTAGTCCCCTTCTTTCTAGGTAATTGTATGGGTACCTGGCAGCGGCACAGCAAACCCGCATACGCCTCTCTATTCTCCTCATCTTGTTAAACGCATAAGAAAACCCAAATTTAATGCCTCACAGAAGCGCCATAGGACACTAAGCACCTCTCACCTCCCCTCCCCCTCCTCCTAATCACCACTCTCCACCCCCTCCCCCTCTCCATCGCCTCCTCCCGCCACGCCTCCTCACACCTCCTCTCCTCTCCTCAACCCTCACCCGCTCTCCCTCGCCGCCCTCGCAGCGTTATCCCCTCTACCCCTTCTACCTCCATCCCACCCAACCCATCGAACCACACCGCAAAACCACAACATGACTCCGCAGCGTAATCCCCACTTAACCCCCTCCCCCCATCCAAACCATCCAAACCATCCAACCCCACCACAAACCCACAGCACGCCTCTCCTAAGCACCCTTCATCGTCTCGGCCTCCTCGGGCCGGAGCTGCGGAGCGTGTTTCTGTTCCCGTAGCCCGTTCCGCCGGTGTATGTTTGCGGTGGGGGTGCGCTTCGGCGAAGGATGGGCATGAGGATAGGGTCGGGGATGAGGGGGGTGAGAGGTTGTAGGGCCTGCTTGCTTACTTACTGGTGGGTTTCCGTCTTGGAGGGGATGCGATGATGGGATGAGGATGAGGATGTGGCGAGTGACTAGGCTGGATGTCTTTGTGCGTTTTGGGTGTTTGATGGTGGGAGGGGAGGGGAAATGGAGGGGAAGGGAGGCGGTGGCGGATTGTGTGGAGGAGGCGTGGGTGTTGGAGTTTGGCGGGGTTGTGTGTGGTTTGATGGGGAGGTGAAGGAGGATGGCTGAGAGGGGGAAATCGTGGTCGTGGGGGACGAGCGAGGGACATATGTGCGCGCTTTAGAAGAATACATTTGAAGGGATGTTAGGCTGCCGGGTCTTTGAGGGCCGAAGGAGCTGTGATTATTTGAATGGGTTGTGCCACGCAGCAGGCGAATTGTGATGAGTGTTGACGCGGTGACGTACATTTCAGTCTTGTAAAGGGAATTGTGCCTGTATAATGCATTTATGCCCTGAGTATACCATTGAATGAACAGTATCACGGCCGTAGCCACCCAATGATTTATTCCGCTCTCCGCACCTTTGCCCTGACACCCTTGGAATCCAAATTCGGCACGGCAACGAGGAAATCATGTACGAAAGCCACATCGTCCGCCGTCGTTTCGAAAAGCTCAATGTCAAACCTGCGGAACATGTGGAAAAGAACGAGATACAACTCCGCCCAAGCAAGACTGTTTGCACCGTTAGAAGCCGATACATCCGAAAGGAGGAGGCAAGGTATAACATACTTGATCCCGAGGCAAGCTCTGCTTCCCTTAGAGAATGAGACAAGGAACCGATCCAACCTCTGTCCACTCTCCCCCGCCCGGATCCAACGTTCAGGATCAAACCTATGCGGATCCGGAAAGATCTCCTCAGAAGTGGAGACAAAGTAAATCGTCGAGCTCACCGCGGTCCCCGCCGGAATGACCCAGTCTCCGTAATTCAACGGTTCGTAGAACACTCTTGGCAACCGAGTCGTGGCACCGAACGAGAGCCGGAGACCTTCCTTGATCACTGCGGTAAGGTAAGGAAGTTGCTCGATCTGAGGAAGCTTTGCGTCTGCTGGGATTGTTCTGAGCTCTTCCCGAAGCCTCTGAGAGATTTTTGGGTCATTGGCAACGTAAAAGGAAGTTGTAGATAACGTCTTGGCTGTCGTCTCACTGCCAGCACTAACGATAGTTTCCGCTTCACCGCTTAGCCGCTCTAAAGATCGTTCGCTTGGAGGGAGGTCGCTGTCACGAAGAGTATGGAATATTGTCGGTCCATGTGAATCTTCGTCTTCTTGCTGTTGGCTTTTCTCTGGATCTGGAGTTTCAGCTAAGATAGAAGATATATTGTCCTTTTGAAGTTGCCCCCATCGTAACTTCTTGGCTATAGGAGGATGTAACTCAGCAAGCCAGAGTGGCATATTTTTCATAGACCGTAATAGCCAAGGGAAATGACGCAAAGTCAAACTAGCTTCGAGTATAGCAAGTACGAAAGCTTTGTACTCAGCTCCAGGCTTCTCTTCTTCCAGTACATCATCGCTTTTGCCGAAAGCGTACTGTGTAATGACATCGACTGTGAAAGCTATGAATTCAGTATCTAGACGAAGTGCTTCTTTTGTCCCAGCTACAGCGTCCAAATGAGTGAGGAGTTTGTCGACCTTCTCCATGATTACGTGTTCGAGACGGACAACTGATCGTTTTGCAAAGAAAGAGTTCAAAGCACCACGTCGAAGGCGGTGAAGATGGTGATCGATAGTAGCGACAACTGCACCAGGTATAGCAAGCATGTTCACAAACCAGTCGTATTTGTCCACTTGTTTAGTAGAGGTATAGATTGTATTGTAAAAATATGGATCATTAATGTGAAGCTCGTTGGGCGTGATACGGACAATTGGACCTATGAGATTGTTCAGCAACTTGAACGAAGTTTAGGGGTTACTATTACCATATCTCCGGTGCATATCCTGAATTTTCCAGACAAAATTTCCGCGCAGAATGGCGTCGTTATAAAACTCTGGCCATTTAGTCAAAGCAGCAAGCCTGGGCCCAGGAAATTTGGCCAGGGGATGAAAGTAAAGTCGATATATGGAGAGAGACAGAAGGTATATCACGGCTACCAAAGAAGCTAAGGAAATGGAGTTCTTGAAGTCAAGCATTTTGTGTGATCGCGCTAAAGGAAGCGAAGGAACCTCAAGCCAAAATGGGCTCAATTGTTCAATGACCTTGAAAGGAGTTTAAATGCCTTGAATGACCAGAAAGATTTTCCAAGGGTTATGTAACACGTTAGAGTATTTTGGACAGTACAGATATACGCAATTGTAAATGCTATGAATGCTCAAAAAGAAAGCAAATGCACATGCAATTGAGATTAAGCAGATGCACCAGGGAGACTTAAAGGGGAGGGTCTTCACGGTGGTCAACCGAGAAAAGGTGTGTAGGATTGCGGCACAGTAGCCCAGCAGATGGTTCAGACGCTTGAGTGGTTTGTAGTGTGCGAGAACATCCGGTCACAGCGATATTTCTTCGTTTAGGCAAGCTATTCGTTCGATTGACTCGATCAGGCAGCGTGCAGCATGCTGGGATCGACATGGCGGGGTGAAATTGTCGTCTTATCAGTCGTCAGGGATACTATGACAGGCAATCTTTACGATCCTGGGAAGTTCTTGGTCGTGGTGCACCTGACTTAAGTCCTCAGTATCCTGTACCGAGCTTCATCAGCTATACCAGCTCTTGGCAGCCACCAAGCTGAAGGAGATTAAGTGCCTTTTCGAGTTTGGGATGTGATTATGCACTTTCTGATCTGGAGCTTTACTTTCCAAGCACTTTTCGCAAGGCTCTGTTGAAAGCTGTGCCGGCGGTTGTACTGCACAATACATCGTGGAAAGGCTTTCTCGGCTTTCGCGCGAGCAATTCGTCATCCTGTCCGTAGCATCATGGCTACGTCTTCAGAGGGATACCCTGAGACTGTCACACAAGGAGATTGCACCGAAGCTTCGTCACAAGTTCAGCTCTTGTAGTGGGGCTCTTAAGAGCGGGAAATCTTCTGGCGTGAAAGTTTGTAAATTGTGTTTTTCGTATACTGTTCGGAGGAAAGGCGCCAGGAGTTGCCTAATGACCGGCTAATTCCGGACGGTTTTGTGTCCAAAGGTCCCAAAACGTACCTCAGTCGGTGGCTTCGGCGCCCCCCGCAGGTTCACCATGCTTAGGTACCTAATCTCACGAACCGCTCTGCCCCGCTTGTGGGAATTATTTGCAAAAGCCAGGCACCTCCCAAAGTTGGCGGATCGCTTGACCCGCGCTGTTTCATTTTGACGAGCATCACGCCTCGCACTATGCCTCGGGATCCTCTGATCGGTCTGGTCGGCAAGCCTTCTTCAGGCAAGTCTACCACTCTCAACAGGTCGGTATTTCTTCCGTTCCCCTTTGGTCAAGCTACGACCCAGCTCACACCTTTCATAGCCTGACGGATGCGTCATCGAAAGTTGGTCAGTCATTGCGCGCGATCTGAAAGGTTTGAGAGACTGACACGGACGTAGGCAACTTCCCGTAAGATCCTCGTCCCGAGAAAATGCTTCCTGCAACTATACTTACATGTACCCTAGCTTTACCACGATCGACCCCCAGCGCGCGATCGGTTACTTGCAAATCGAATGCGCTTGCGCGCGGCACAGCCTTTCCGACCGTTGCAAGCCGCATTATGGATCATGTCATGAGGGCAAGAGATCGGTTCCAATCGAGCTTCTTGATGTTGCCGGTCTTGTTCCGGGAGCCCATGAAGGCAAGGGTCTGGGGAACAAATTTCTCGACGACCTAAGACACGCCGATGCCTTGATACACGTTGTAGACGTTAGCGGGACCACAGATGCAGAAGGCAAGGCTACAAGAGGCTATGACCCAAGCGTGGATATCGCTTGGTTACGTGGCGAGATCGATAGATGGATTTTTGGGAATGTGTGGGAGAGATGGGGAAGCATTAAGAGAAGGCATGTCGCTGCCAAAGCACATCCAAGTGACACACTACTTGCCCAATTCAGTGGATATGGTGCAACCAAAGACGTCATTGCCCGTGCACTGGACAGATCTAAAATAAAGGAGCCGCTAGAGCAATGGGACGAGAATGCCGTAGAAAAGCTGGTGAAAGCTTTCGTTGATGAGAAATTTCCCACGGTGATTGCTCTCAATAAGATCGACCACCCCGACGCCGACCGGAATATCGCAAAGATCGCAAAGGCGCAGCCACCAGAGAAGATCGTCCTCTGCTCAGCCATATCGGAGGTCTTCCTAAGAAAATTGACTAAGCAAGGCTACATCAAGTATCATGAGGGCGCAGAGTTCGTGGACACTAGAGATGACCTGATTGAAGCAGGGGATGCCGATGGAGGAGGGCTCAAGGAGCTGGACGAGAAACTAAAGACTCGTTTGGAAAACATGAAAGACATGGTTCTGTACCGGTTCGGCTCGACAGGAGTAGTACAAGCATTGTCTCGAGCGGCAGAGATGCTCGGGCTGGTTCCGGTATTTCCTGTCCGGAATGTGCACACGTTTGGTTCCGGGAGCGGTACGAGCACATCGAACGCCGTGTTCAGAGATTGCGTTCTTGTCAAAAAGACTAGCACAGTTGGCGAAGTCGGACGCAAGATTATGGGCGATGCTCCGATAGCATACGTCGAAGGTGCTGGCGGGACAAGAGTATCTGAAGACCAGATTGTGGCAGTCGGTAAAAACGATATATTGTCATTCAAAATCGGAAGATAACCTCCAGCCAAATCAAATATGCTATACTATCACAGAACGCCACATTATGCTCTGGAGGAAAATTGGGGACGAGGTATCTCGAGCTCAATGCGAATGCCCCTTCTACGTTCTGTTAGAGCCACGCCCCTTGAGCAAGACACGGCGGATTGGAGGGACATACCTGACCCCTCTCATCATTCATGCCAATCACGGGCTCCGGTGCCTTTGGATGTTCCTCCTTGGCCTTCTTGTTCTGCCCTCCCGACTTTTGGCTCAGCCCATGGCTGTGATCCGCGTCACCTCTCTCCTTGTCCTGCATGGCTTGCTTCGACATCTCGGACTGCACATCCTTGCCGTCACGATTCACCGCATGATCTTCCACCTTCCGGCCCTCCCAGCTGGCAATATTTGAAGAGAAGGGCCTGGAAATGAGGGGTCTCGTTGCGAATCGTGTGGTCTGGCGGAGAAGAAGATGGGACATTCTGTGAGCAAAGGGGCAGGAGCTGAATACTCAAACGATGTCTGAAACAATGTCTGAAGGAAATTCTTCTTCACCTCGTAAAGTAAGAGCTCAATTGAGACGAGAACGCCAATTACCTTAGTTTAGAAAAAGAAGAAATTATTTTTAAGGCTAATGAATTGGATGCTGTCCACGAGAGACTGGTGACATCAGCGATAAACAGATGCCAAGGCCAAAGCCTCGGCAGCGGCTGCTTCTCGGGGAAGGGAAACAAGACCCCTGAAACCTGTTAAACACTTGGCACTCTATTTGCTTTGTGCTAATAAAAATAGAGTATTGAAATTCTTATCAAAATGCTCTTCTAAATCATGAACAATGAAGCGTCCCCCAACCCTCCCCTCCAACCTCCACCCCTGGGCCCTCTTCAACGGCGTCCAATTCCACAACGCACACGTCGAACAAACGCCCGAGAAGGGCGGCGCGCTCTTCGCCTCCGATACTGTTCTCCAAGATAGGTCGGACAGCAGCGATGGGGAGGCGGTGAGGCTGCTGACGGTGCCCGCCGAGTTTGTGCTCTCGCGCGAGCGGGTGCTGGAGTGTGCGAGGGTGGATCGGGATCTACGGGGGGTTTTGGAGGGGGTGGGGGAGTTTGGGACGGTGGGTTTAATTGGTTTTTTCACTCTATCCCTTTGTTTTTGTCTTTACGTTTTGCACTTGCTTCGGGGGTTTGTGCGGTCGGTGATGAGTTTGGAAGTTTGGTTATTTGAGAGGAGGTAAGGGCTAATTGGAGTTTGCAGACGTCAAGGGGTGCGATCCTCATTTTCCTACTACTGCAGGTGACGCATTCGTCTCCGGAGGCGAGGGAGGCGGTTGGGGTTTCAAATCCCTTGACCGAGTATGTTAAGCTCCTGCCCGAAAGGATTCCGCTGCCGACTTTTTGGTCCGAGGCAGAGAGGGGTTTATTGCGCGGGACGTCGCTGGAGGCGGCGCTCGAACAGAAGATGGGGAGTCTTGAGAGGGAGTTCGAGTTCTTAAGGGAGAGGACTGAGGGTATTCCGTGGTGTAGGGATGTTTGGTGGGGCGGGGAAGAAGAGGATGAGGCATTCTTGACGGTGGAGGATTGGAAGGTCGTTGATGCGATGTACCGATCGCGGGCTTTGGAGATGCCTGGGGTTGGCCATGCGATGGTGCCTTGCGTGGATATGGCAAACCATGCTTCAGGTGAGGAGACCGCGGCGATCTATGAGACAGATGGGGAAGGAAATGCGGTGCTTTTGTTAAGAGGAGGAGAGAGTCTTGAGAAGGGGCAGGAGATTACGATCACGTTAATATCTCTGCTCAGGGCCTCCATTTACACCTGTGCTAACGATTTGCAGATATGGCGATGAGAGAGGTGCTTGCGAGATGATCTTCTCGTATGGGTTTGTTGAGAGCTCTATGAACGACGCAAGAGCATTATTTCTCGACCTTGACATACCAGATGATGATCCATTGAAACAACCCAAGAAATTTGTTTCAAAAGAAGCCCCAGGTGTCAAGCTGTACACAGATAACTCGAAGGTTGCCTGGGAGAGTCCCTTACTTTTATGGGCTTGTGTGAATGAGGAGGACGGCCTGGACTTCCAAATTCTTCAGAGCAATGACGGCGGAAAAGAACTGAAAGTCCTATGGAAGCAGCAGGAAATACTACCGACCGCGCTCAGAGAGACGTTGGTCCAAGATTCTATGTGGGACATTTTCCAACTGAGGTCGATTGTGGCTGTCCAAGAGCGCATCTCCGCGCAACTAAAGTGTCTGAATGGTACAACAGAATCCTTCATGTACGGCCGGCACCATCCTAGCGTTAGCGACAGTGTCTGGAAAATTATTGACAGACTGAGATTCCTAGAAGGAGACTTGTTGCACAAAGTGGATACGGCTTTAGAGGAAGAGGTGAGTGATGATCTGCATGGCTATTTCGGTTAAATTGACAAGGCCCGATCCAGAAAACGCAACTCATGACTTCGCCGGCTGTACAGAATTATTTGACACGGGCCGCAAATATTCAAGCTGACGATCAGGAACCCGAAGATGATGATTTCTCTTAAAATTCGGCGTATTGGACCCTTTTAAGAAAGGGTGGGTTCGATAGCGCTACGCACGAACGACTTCATGCAAAGCACCAAAGGATCGGAGCCCCCGATTTGCTGTCTCAGTGGTTTGATGCCCTGCATTATGAACAAGCTTCGGAGAATTGAGAGTGCAGAATAGATATTCCGGTCTTGCATGCCAGACTTCATCCGGTTCTAGACTTGAAGGTCTTGCGAAAGACAGTGATAGATGCCTGGGTAAACTTCGGTAATAACGAGATGCGATCCTCGGACGGTTCTGGGTCTTCAGCACGTCACGTCCTTGGCGCATCACAACTGAAGGGTATACACGCGCTGCCTTCAGTATAACACAGTGCCTGCGGTGTCTCTATCATATCGATCTTATAAGCAAGGTTTGACCTCTAATACAGATGCTCAGGTAAAAGTATAGCTATTATTTCCTCCTTTGATATTTAGTTCTCTTCAGGGCATCCTACGGTTGTTCTTTAAGCTTCAATTGAGTGGTAACACAAGGTGTCTCGCTACTAGGTGAACTTGAGTTCCGTATCGGTTTCATGCGGTCATATTTAGGAATCAAAGTCGGGAAGGGCCCAAGGAGTGTTCTACAGTATGAAGTTTTCAAGTCTGCCGATGCTCATTGTCACGGCCATATCCGGGCCATGATGATGACGTTGATTTTCCTCGCAAGCAACTTACCTTCTTGATCTTGCTGCTTATTTAAAGTGAGATACCTATCTCTAAGAGCGCTCGAGTGGTTCTACGTTTGTGGTCAGGTTTAGGTACGCACCTCAGAGGGTGCGACTTGGTTCTTGGTAAAACACCCGTGAACACCAACTCGGCAACTGTTGCTTCTAAAATGAGATCTGGGTTCATGTATAACCGTTTCGGTGCGTTCAGCAGCCAGCAGCCTCAAATGATTGTATGCAGACCCCTCACGAGCTATGTTGAAAAGAATGGAATCAATCACAAGCATTTCTTGGTAGCTTGCGGAATCAACCCCTTGAAGTATAGATCCCTCGTTTCTGACTTACAAAACTCGATACGAATCCTTCGCCTCTCACTTCCAGAAGGTACTTCGGACTACTCAGCCATCTGCAATGACCTGATTCTCCCGTATCAAATGAGCTGGTTCCTCAACATGCTGATGATCTTCGCCTTCAAAACATGTATTACTTTGGCAATTGCTGCTCCTACTCGTACGTGTCGGCAGCCTTTTGCTTCAGCAGTGGCTAATTTTTGAACAGCCAACACTTAGACTCCTGCATTGACTAAAAAGTCTTCCTTGGATTCTAGTGTCAACTATGAGCGCCCTCCTGACCTTACTGTTGTCGTCAAAGACAAAGATCCATGCCTTCTCGACCGTGATGGTGGTCTACGCTCTGCCTTGATTATTTCCGGCCCTAATGACATATCCCTCTGCGTTCCCGACGCAGAGTAGGAGGTTGGGTCTGTCTTGGAGAAAGATTTCAAGTGTTCTGCAGAAGGGCCTACCATCTGAATATCAATCCAAAAACTGCATCAATCCTTATCAGAACCTACCTGGATTTGCTCGCAAGTGAACTGTCAATGATGGCTTTGTTATAGGCGAGGAAGAATTTGGTTTTGTTATCCGTGAAGACGAATAAAGCAATGAATGGGAAATTCACAGCTAAGACCCGCCCATGGAGGTATTGTGCTCAGGTCGCCTTCACCATTATGCTTGCCGACTTGATAGTCAAATGGTCTTTTAAGGTTGTCGAGCTGGAATACGTGGTACATTTTGTAACTGTTTTCGTCAGGGCAAAGGCTTAAGTTGGACTCCGCTCAATTTGACGGCGTATGTTGGTAGTGGAATTGTGCCTCTGAGTGGCAGAAGCAATCAGAATGGAGACGAGACGTCGACGGCTGAGTACGAGGGGAAGGAGCTGTCGTGTCTCTCACGAAGGTTGATGGCTGAGGGAATTGACATAAACGCCGCCCCATAACGGAAACGGGTTGACGGTGAAAACGTTATACTTGATGGGAGCTATGCAGTGTACGGAGTTCTACGGCGACCTTGCTTCTGTGTCTTTGAGAGGCCGGTACAGCTAGCCGCGTATATTCCCGTACTCTCATTGTATGTCTCAATTGAGAGCTCCGAGCTGGTCTCAGAAGTTCCTTGTCGTCTGCCATGAAACATCAACGGGATAGTCTGCTAGCTTCCTGAGAAATTAAATCCCGCATTGTTATCCAGAGTATCGCAATCTCGTCTACGTCCCGCTATCCTCCGTCGATCACCTTGTGGCACTGACGGCTCGTCTCAATCTCATAGCTTCGGAAGTGTTCCACACCCGCATGTCAGAGTTAAACGTCTGGGCGCGCTGTAGGCAGAATCGTATCTCCAGGATCTCTTCCCCCGTATCTTCTCGGTCATCGTCCGAGCCCAACATGAACACATGGTCACCACGGCTACTTGCATGAACGCCTAACGGGCAAGGCTGAAAACTTGTCGGATGCTGCGACGTCTGTATGCCGGAAGATGTAGGAGCTTGGGGTGGAAGATAGCAATCTTCGATCGAACATGGCAAAGGCCCTAGTTAGGAGAAGCCGAGGATCCTGACTCTTGCAGAGTGGCGATTGGTCTGGATCGAGGGAGAAATAGCCTTCCACAGCCCCGTGGGGGATTTGGCGGTAGATCCCCACTACCGTCTACTAGGCAGTGGACGGCCTTATTGTCCAAGGCTCGCCAACCCGCAACCGGCACTTTCTGCCCATGTACGCGGGGAAGGAAATCTCCACCAAGCCAAAAGCCTTCGGATTTCTTCCTGTCCTTTCTTCTACAACAACCCACCGCAGATCGACAATCTCTCCACTTTCGTCGAAATAATATCAGTACAACCTTTCGACATTGGCGGTTACGCAGGCGATTCCATAAATGCGTGAAACCTGTTCGCTCACGACGCTGTCGACGAGAAAACCTTGAGAGTAGCAGCACAAGACCACATCTTGAGAGCTCCGTTCGTCCGAGCACACAGATGCGTGGCCACCAACAACACCCAACATGCCTGGAATACTGCCCATGAAGGTGATCAGGGTGGGAAATAACTCACAGAGTCGAATTGCACAAGCATGCGACAGATGCAGGTCCAAAAAGATCAGATGCGATGGCGTACGACCATGTTGCTCTCAATGCGCGAACGTCGGCTTCGAATGCAAGACGAGTGACAAGCTCAGTCGACGAGCCTTTCCCCGCGGCTACACCGAATCTCTAGAAGATCGAGTGCGTGCGCTGGAGGCTGAAGTACGTGAATTGAAAGAGCTACTCGACGAAAAGGATGAGAAGATCGATATGTTGTCGAAGATTCATAGTTTCTCTCCCACATCCCGGAAGAACTCGGCTTCGCTCTCTCCTCGCGAGACCAGTCAACCAAAGGAAGAATCCGTCGAACCGGCAAAGGAAGATGTCGTTGAGGTTCAGCCAGTGTGCAGGGGCAATGCGGATACCGCTCTGGTCGGAGTATCTTCCACAGCTTCATTCATTGGTAATTGATGTATCATGCTGCGATGAGAACTCTTTATAACTTGGTCTTAGATTCATTCAACCAAAAAGTTCAACAATCTGGTCGACCAGCCGTCGACATCCACCTATCTAACATCCTGCCGCCCATACGTCCTAGCGCCCAGTCCCCCACTTTATCCAGCCCAAGCTCTTCGGTGCCTCCTCGCCTACTTTCTGACCAGTATATAAACATTTTCTTCCAGGAATGGGCACCATTGTTACCAATCCTGCATCGCCCAACATTTTTAAGAACTTATGAAGATTTCCTGGCCGAGCCAGAAGCCGTACACTGGCACAGGAACAAACATGCCATTGCCCAATTGTATCTTATCTTTGACATTGCAGCTCTCTCTTCTATCGTGAGGTTATCTATCATGTTTGAGAATCTATTGGCTAACCTATGCAGTCCCGAGGTAAACAGTTCTCATCGGTGTATGAGCCTCATTGGCGCAAAGCGATGCGGACAATTTCTTCCGAAGTTTCTCTCGCTGCTCTTCAATGCCATATTCTGGCTCAGATGTTCTTCCTTTTGAAGGGTGACTATCTAAGGCTGGCTCGGTATAGAGCTACTGCTGTCAGCATTTGTCAACAACTTGGCCTACATCAGAGTCAACGCTACTACAATTTAGGACCAATGGAATGCGAGATGAGGAAGAGAGCATTTTGGGTACAATACGTGCTTGACAGGTATATACATCTCAGTCTCTTGTGAAGGCTCATCTAACATAGACAGACTTGCCGCTGTAATGATGGGACGTCCTGTCTTGCTCAATGAATCGGACATCAACACTGAATACCCCGGAGATATTGACGATGAGAATATCACCGAAAAGGGATTCCTGCCAGCTCTCCCAAATGAGCTCACCAAAATTTCCGCCGCCCTCGCGTTGATTGATGCGTCTCGCATTCTGACCAAGGCTCTTAAGGATTTATGCCCTGCTGCTGCTTCATACTCTTTTGCCATCAGCAAAGTTCATTCATTGAGCGAAGAGCTGGACACATGGTCTCGAAATCTACCTGACCACCTCCGTCTCACATTCTGTAAGGACAAGCCTTCAACTGGTATAATTAGTGATCGATCTCCTTTACTAGTGAGTACTTTTTTCACGATCTTGTTTGCAGTCCTGACTGTGCCAGTCACTTGTGTACTTCCACATCCGCTCGATCATTCACCGACCAATTATCTGCCACGGTTCAGGCAACCATGCCACTGCTTCCCTGCTTGCAATTGCCGATTCCGGCAAACACATTGTTCAGATACTCGATCTGCTTGATGAAAGAAATATGAATTTCGCGTTCCCTCTAAACAAGGTGGAAATTCTTGTATCATCTGGCTTAGCACTCCTGTGGCAGCGCTTAGACCTCCCGGCAGAGAGCAAGATTGTTCAAGACAATCGCAAATCTTTTGGCTTACTGTTTGAGGTCTTCAAACGGCATTCGATGGATAGCGCTACCAACTTTGTTGGTGTTTTGCAATGTCTAGCTGTACCTACTCGTGGCCCAAACCTTAGACCTCACACCGCTCAAGCTTCGGCACAAGATCTTCGACTTGGCACAACAATGAGCCCTCCAGCTACTATCAAGAACAAGTCAGCCATGAAGCAAATCCAGGCTTTCGCGGCTCGGTTCACGAACTTCGGATCAAAGCCGCAGAAGCCGTCACCCGACCCAACTATACGCCACACGACCGTTCCAATGTCGGCCACTGAAAATTATCAATCGCCACATCAGGATCGCAGCTACAGTAGGTTGAGCATTTCTTCCGCCCAATCTGAGCCTTGTTTCGCCATGGCTCCCGCTCAGACATCACCAACGCTATCTCGCGCCTCAAATAGCCCTGCTACAGCAGTAAATCTTGATTACTATTCAATGGCACGCCAAAGCTCAGTGACAATCTCATCGCCAACCCCGCCTCTGCAAAAAGAGACTGAAGATGCTGTATTCACGGATGCTGCCTGGGAAAGTATCTTGGCTAGTATGGACAGCGGAAGCACCAACATATTTAATGGCATCTACGGAGGCAGTGTTGATGGAGAAACTCCGTTTGCTCAGCCAATCCCGGACCCAAGCTGTACAGACTCGATGGCTACTCCCATCCCAACTTGGCCGTCGGAGATTTGGCCCGCTGATGCTATCAATATGATGCAAAATAAAGCACCAGTCCCGCAGAGCTTGCTTAGTTTTTCCGATGAGAGCCTGACAAGCGGAGGAGATGAATTCAGTGCTCACTCCGGTAGCAGCGTCCCGCCTCAGGATACTTTAACTGATGGGTTTGTGGGGGGCATCGCTGTGCCACATGAGCTGGATGCTTACTAATTGGAGGTTTGGGGGACCTGCCCCTGGTCGTTACGTCTTTCTTACGTTGTGATATGGTGTCTTGGGGTTCAACAGACTAGGGCAAATACCTACGCGGAGAACGGTCAAACGTTAACGTGGAGCGCAATCGTGATCTACAGAGATCTTCTGGCTATCTATACTTATGTCTTCATTTCCTTTCTGGGGCATATATGTACACACTCACGGGAGATCGATGAATAGTTCATATGTTACACCAATTACGATGTCAATCCTATCTGAGCTCGAAATAGTGGACCAAGTTTGTTGGACTGCTCTTAAGCTTGTCGCTTGCGGCTGTAGTGAGCCAAAAGTCCCCCTTTACCACAAGTGGTTAGTGTCACAACCAAAAGACCTATGAAACAGCGCATATTTTTCTTGCATACATGTTTAAGAACAAGGCTGTGCTTGTTCAAGACAGCTCTTTGAAAATCATACGCATACGAGTGCACTGGGCACACTAGACGACGGTCTAGCTTTCCCAACCCCTCTTTCAAGGCCTTTGGGGCCACTAAGACTCTATCTAGGCAAACTCAAGAGGGCAACGATGACCGCTCCCAAGCGCAATGAGCGAAATCTCGTGACATGGCCCGTCGGAATGACGATCCGTGGCTCGTCCAGCCCAGAGTCGCAGCTTCCATTGGCTTTCGAGGCAAAGTGAATCACTTCTGTGGGATGACTTCAACCCGACGTGACGTCAAGGCTGGGGGGTTCCCATAGCCTTGGAATTTCATGAAAACATTGTCGCACGCAGAGCTCTTTTGTGCAAATTTCCGTATAAGGAATACCTCAAAACTTTTATTCCAGCAAGACTCGCGATTCGACTGACTGCGATTCGACTGACTGCGTATCAACTTCAAAATGGACATGCAAGGGACGCCAATTGGTAAAGGCGGGGCAGGAGGTACAAAGGTGATTTTGTACTCCTTGTCTAGTTTCACAGCCCATATAGCTCGACCATGGAGACTTTAGTTACACGATCAGCCAGTACTGATCTATATTCGAGAATGCATCAGTTTCTCAGTCACCATGATGACTATTGCTTTCCAATTTCGACTATTCTAACATTACCATTCAGGTTACTTCCGAGAGCGCAGAACCTATCAAAGAAGGCACAGGAGCGATTGCTTCAGACTCTCTCGCAGCTGAGTCCGCTCGCGCTGGTGGGGCTCTATCCTCAGAGGAACCTATGTCTGTCTCCGGCTCAGCCTCTACCTTGAACAACACCGACACGAGCGGCGCTACAACGCTCCCTCCGGCTCGTGATGTCGAGGCCCGCGGCGATGATATCTCAGATTCAATCAAAGGACCAGGTGGTGTAAAATACGCAGAAGGCGTCGGCGGCCAACAATCGTTCCACGGCCAGCACAGCGAAGCAGGCTACGTCGGCGGGCCTGACAGCGACAGACAAGGTGGCGGCGGCTATTCTACAGGTCTCGGCGCTACAGAGGGCCAAGGCACTGCGAAGGCGGACTCCGCACCAGGCTACTCGGAAGACATCCGGCAGGGGAATGTGGGCGGACAGAGGCCGAAGGGGAAGAACATCACAGAGGGTGGGTTTGATGACGACGCACCGAATGCGAGCTATACAACGGAGATTGGGACGGATCAGGATCCTGGGAGGCTGGCCATGGGGGATGCTCAGAGGAGGGTTGCACAGGCGGGTGCTGATGCAGGAGGGGGGCCAAGGCAGAAAGGGATTGAAGGGGGCGAAGGCGGATATGATGTATTGGGGAGTGAGAGAGATGCTTGAGGACAAAAGTGTAGTTTCAACGATATGACATAGCTTCTTCTAGTTGCGACGGCTCAATGATAGCGAAAAGTCAGATTGGTAGATCGATGTTGATCCTTCAAAGCTGAAGCAAACTCGCCCACCAGAACCCATTCTCACATTGAAAGTTAGCTCTTCCGTGTCCACTGCGAGTAGTTTTTCACACATCAGTTCCTTTCCGTAGCTAAATCTTCAGACGATCATTCTTCGACAAACAATTCTGCGTTTGTCTCTTCCCCTTGACTCGCGCCGCATGCCAAGGTACCTGAGTTGCCTCAGCCATCGGAAACAGATTTCCGCCCAATCAGTATTCTTACCATGACTTGAGTGAACATGATGTCACAATTAATTGTTGTCCATGAAAAAACTTCGTTCTTTTTTTTTCCTCGCTCAACACCATAAGCAGAACCCATTCTGAACAATTGATCGATTTAGTTTCCCGAGATCACTGCTGCCTCAAGCAGACGCCGTAACAAAACCCGAAACCCAAGACCATGTCTGGACCCACAGGATCACAATTCACCGACGAGGACATCCGCAAGTTGGAGTCCAAGGAGTCGAAGGCACACGGTGGCGACAATCCCTCTACGTCGGATAGCGCTGCTTTGAAGGTATTTCCACCAGCTCTCTTACCTTACGTCCACGCCGATACTATGTCGATCTGCTCATACATTGTTCTTGTCCCGTCACATTTCTCCATGCCATCTCCTCACCCTGTAAGATCTGGTCCGGCTCATGCTAACCAAGTCTTCTACACTCTATCTAGTCCACGCTAGCGTCCCAATCCGAATCCAAACAAGAGACCATCGACCGCGTGCAGGGCAACCTACCTCTTCCCGGCCAGCCTCCGACCGCGTCAGACTTCAACAGCGCAGACGCACGGACCGTCAATGTCGGATCTGGCGGTGTGAGCGACGATGTGAGTACCGAGGCCTATGGAGGAAGTGAGAGCGGGTTGAGAGAGCCAGCGACGGCGGCGAGTAGTGTAAGGACTGGAGGGGAGGAGACGAATACAAAGCCGCGGGTTAGGTACGAATAGAGAACGAAAGAGGACCCGGGTTCCTGAGAACGTTTGACAGAGAAGGTTCTGGAAGGCTGCAAGGACAGCACCTTGGTCAAGTTTCAAAACGCCAACCCGAGCAATAAACCACCATCCGGAGATTCTGTACTTGATCCGGAAATGACCTCGGTCAGTAGGAAAGCCAATATCACCGGTTCAGAATGCTTGATAAAGAAGTTCAACGCGTTCCTTTTCTTTCGGGCACTCCACCGTGATGAGTTGCGGCCGTTGTGGTTGTAGCCGCGCTCGAAGCTGAAGATCACCACATCTGCCTACCTTAGCTCGGTCACTCCCGCAAACGGCTCCAGTCCCTAAAGCGGTAGATTCCGCGCTGAACCTAGGTAAGGTACCTAAGGTAGGCTCTAGCAAAGATCTATCGGTGTGGCGAGAAGTCACTGCGCGTTATGGCGTGCTCCAACGCCTTTCACCCGTCACCACGTCTGCGGCGCGACTTCCACCAGCTGAAGTCAGTCTTGGGCAGGTGCAATGAGGCATGAAAGGCGATCTCCTGATGGGGCGTAGTGGAATTGCCGCCTATCAATTGAACCGGGAAGGATGGCCTTCATTGGCCAATGGGCGGTCCATGACGCGCTCGCCCAGGCGGCAGGCGCGGTGGAGCTCCCGTGAAGCTTATCTCCGCATTGACGTTCTGCTGCCCACTCACGCCACTTTTCCAGAAGCTTGTGGGAGCGCTGCTTTTCTTTTCTTTCAGGGGAACAACTCTCTTGCGTTGATTGACAGCTGTCTTTTCCAAGACGTACCCGAACTAGTGCCTCAGTCGAGATGCACAGAGAGAATGTTTGCTGTCAGTCTGATTCACAATGTCCTTGCGATCCCTCGTATAACCAGCTCCTCGACCCCGGTCAATCCACTGACGCTGTAATCCTCTTTAATATGGAGCTTCCATGCACTCCCCCTCTTCTTCCATCTCACTGCGACGCAAGTTTACGCCACATCCGGTCAGGATGAAAGCTCAGCACACCTATCAGCGGCCTTTAGACTCGATCTGGCAGGAGGTGCCTGCATGGATGGCCAGCTTTGTCCAAGCTCCGTACCTGCTCCCACACCCTTGCTTGCAGCTGTCTCTGTCGATCACTGCGCTCATTCCTCCACCACTACCATGGGCCAAATAAAAAGCTGAACCCGGCGCAACTGATCTTTTCGCTTCTTCAGCTTCTTGCTCGTACCTCTTTTTGTATCCTTAAGTGCGGTATCAATATGTTGGGAACACCTTCGTTACTGTCGTTTCTTTCTCTTGTTGTTGCTGCCACTGCGACGCCGATCAAGGCTCGCTCTGGATATGCTTTGAAGGAGAGGCATTACGTGCCACGGCAATTTACGAGGGTGCAGCGGGCGCCTGCCAACCATGTCATTGATCTCAAGATCGCGCTGAAGCAGGGTAATTTTGATGAGCTTGAGCGTCAGCTGTATGAAGGTTAGACTCTTGCGCCCGCCCAACCCTACGCTCGCAAAGCCCAATTGAGTGTTTCTTATTGACTCTTGAACAGTGTCTGACCCGTCTCATCCAAACTACGGAGAACATTTGAGCATCGAGCAGGTCGATGCCCTCACCAAGCCATCCGACGAGACGACCGACCTTGTCCACGAATGGCTTGAGGACAACGGAATTAGTCGCGACTCGTGCAAATACAGCTCAGCAAATGACTGGATCAGTTTCTCCCTGCCTGTAAGCAAAGTGGAGCAGCTCTTGGATACCGAGTACCAAGTGTATAAACACGCCGATGGGAGCTATCTGGTCCGCACTCCAGAATGGTCCCTTCCACAGCACCTGCATGACCACATTGAGACCATTCAACCGACCAACTCTTTCCTCCGCGGCGCGAAACAAGCTTACGGCTACACCCAGAATAAGCCCGAAAAGCGGGAGGTCCATCACAAGGTCTTGCCTGCAGCCCCAGTTGCTACGTATACGCCCTCGCAGGCTCCCGCATCGTGCAATACTAGTAACGTCACGCCCGCTTGTCTCCGCGCCTTTTATGGGACGGACACCTATAAAGTTCAATCTGCCGGCAAGAATAAGATTGGTTTAACCGATTATCTTGAAGAATCCAACAACCGTAGTGATACCTACCGATTCTTGTCGCAATATAGGCCCGAGGCTGCTCCCGCTGCATATCAATTCAAGGTCGAGATCATTGCGGGTGGGAATGATGAGCAGACACAGGAGACTCCGGAAGAACTTGCGGATGGAAAAGACGAGGAAGGTGACCTTGATGTGGAGACGATCATTTCGGAGACGTGGCCGACGCCACTCATCGCTTACACGACCGGTGGAAGTCCTCCTTTCAAACCTGACAACTCGACTCCGACAAACACCAATGAGCCGTATCTTGTTTGGGTTGAGTATGTGCTTGGACAGCGCGATGTCCCGCAGGCCATTTCAACATCGTATGGAGACGATGAACAGGTACGGAGACAACTTTGACGGTTTATTCCAATCCAGAGCAATTGCTAATGATTACAGACCGTACCTAAGTCCTATGCCAAGACCGTCTGTAATAAGTTTGCCGAATTAGGCGCCCGTGGTGTCTCCCTTCTCTTCTCTTCAGGAGACAACGGTGTAGGCCGCACAGGTTCCTGCTTCAGCAATGATGGCAAGAATACCAGCGAGTTCCTCCCGTCCTTCCCCGCCAGCTGTCCATTTGTCACCGTTGTGGGCGGAACCCAAAACTTCACTCCCGAATGCGCTGCATACAACCCACGCAACCGGTATTCGAGCGGAGGTGGGTTCAGCAACTACTTCGCCCGCCCCAAGTATCAGGATGAAGTCGTCCCTGCCTACATCGCCGGCTTAGGTGGTCTGTACGACGGTCTCTACAACAAGAAAGGACGCGCATATCCCGACATCGCAGCCCAAGGTAGAGCGTACGCAGTCGTCTGGAACGGCACCAACATCCGACTGGACGGGACCAGTGCCTCATCTCCGCTCGCCACGAGCATCATCAGCCTGCTCAACGACGCGAGACTGGCCGCCGGGAAGAAGACACTCGGCTGGCTGAACCCATGGCTGTACACGCAAGGTGGCGGGAAGAGCTTCTCGGACATCACGTGTGGGAGCGCGATCGGGTGCGGTGTGACCGGGTTCCCGGCGGTGGAGGGGTGGGATGCGGTGACGGGGTTCGGCACGCCGTATTTCCCCGAGGTGCTGAAGAGCGCGTTGGCGGCGCGGTAGCAATCACCGCCCACCGACGACCCGGCAACATGCAGTACAGATGCGCTGGTGGATGGCGTGGTGCGTCGCGGTGAGGAATCGTGCGCGGGAAGTGGGAGTGGCAATGGGAGCAGCAGGGGTGGGGGGAAGAAGAGCGAGGGGGAGAAGCTCAAGGGGCCGGGCTTGCTCGTGGCAGCGCTTAGTCTCTGCGTCGTGGTGGCGGGAGGGTTTGTTGTGCTGGGCTAGGCAGAGAGTTGTACATACATAACATACGCCTATGAACATGACTTCATTTTCTCCCAGTATTTACGTAGTTATGGCTCACAATCCTCGGTGCTCGGGACAAGATACTGGGTGGGACAAGGCGGGTGAAGCTTGAGGAGAAAATACAAATTGTTCCGGCAAGAACTCGGGAGACTAAAGCTGTTCCAAATAAGATAATATGATGTTGGTTGCTAGCTTGAATTCATAGTCACTCCTGGGTTGAGGGAATGGTAGTTCCTTTATAGTCTTTTACCTCGAGAGCGAACAAAAGGTTGAACAGCTATACAGGCAGGAGTGAGGCAGTGGTATCTCGCAGGTAGAAGTATGGCATTGCATTGATCTCATGCAGGTAGAAGTGAAGTCGTGACCTCTTGAGATTTAGTCATGAACATGAAGATGAACGTACTGTGCCTCCCCAAGAGAGCAGAGCGTTTCCGCAAACTCCCTCCCTCCAAGGAATCATAGCATTTTCCTATGACCTATTGCCCAGTTCTTCCACCGCGCAGAGGCGGGTCATAATTCGTGAGTCTGCCTTTTATGATTAGTGTGGTGCATACCTTGCCGCAATTGTGCAAGAAGGCCATCGTGACGGAAAAGGGCCCAAAACTTGACCATCACAGCCGCATTTTTTAGGTGGACCGCGGCTAAAATCCGGCAGTCTTTGATTCCGTCCGGCTCGCTGATCGTTTCCAACGCTCAAAGATCCGCAAGGAATCATGGAAAAGCACGAGACTTTTTCAATAAGATGGCTCGGCAAATTGAATATCTGTTTGAAGGTGCCTGCGTTTGATGTAAGGGCTGGCCAACCATTTGAGGGTCATAAGCTTGGCACACGGCGAAAGCCGGTGGTTCTCCCTGGTAAAGGCTTACAGACGGGTAGGCAGCAGTTACGGACTAGTAGTATTTATCCGACCCGAACATTTGATGCTCTACTATTTTCAAGGTCTTTTCCTGTCGCGGGCATCGTGTGAAGCTGTCAGCCTTATTTTGGTCGTTCTCAAACGGGCTGAGTAAAGGATTACTTGCCACTCCAACGCCTGTCCATCATGCCCAGGCACAGATACACATTGATGTTGGGCGATGATCTAGTATGGGAGAGGAGCGATCAAATGTTCGAGGATTGGGAACGTTCAATTCACAAGCGCGAGGTATATGAAGCCATTGTGGATATGATTCAGCAGCATCGAGGCTACCACAGCAGAAGGCCCGTGGAACTACACCGTCCAATTAAAGGGGGTTATAACGCCGTTTATAGGCTTGATTTTAACGAAGGGCCTCCGGTCGCCATGCGGGTTCCCTGCCAGGGGATCGTGCAGTTTCCGGAGGAGAAAGTACGAGCGGAGGTGGCGGCTATGAGGTATGTTAGGGAGAACACCACAATCCCTGTTCCTCAAGTGTACCACTGGGGAACGGCTGAAGAGAACAAAAGCGGTCTTGGTCCATTCATAATCATGGACTATGTCGAGCATCATGGGACGATGTCTGAGGCGTTAAATAATCCGGCTCAGAGTCCAGAGTTGAGGCATACCCTAGACGTCGACATCACAGAAGACAGGTTGATGTTAGCGTATAACCAGATGGCCAGCATCCTCCTGCAGCTTTGGGGACTCGATTTTCCCAGGATTGGCTCGCTCACTGCTGACAGTGGCTGCGATGGACAGTCTTCGACGTCGGGCATAGTAGCCAGCCGGCCGCTCATCCACAATATGAATGCCCTCATCGAACAAGGTGGCGTCTCTTCCGCGTGTCTCCCATCACCAGAAACGACGTATTCAACCACCGACGAATGGTACTCTGCCCTTGCAGACATGCACATGGCACACCTCACCTTCCAGCATAACGACGCCATCGACTCCGAGGATGACGCGAGAGACAAATACGTCGCACGATATCTGCTCCGAAAGCTCGCAAAGGAAAAGCGCCTGGCAAACGGCTTTGGCAACCGCAATGGAAATGGAAAGGAAAAGACATTCAAGCTATGGTGCGAAGACCTGCGGCCTTCCAACGTCCTAGTCGATAAGGACCTCAACGTCGTCAGCGTCATCGACTGGGAATTTGCGTACGCGGCGCCCGCCCAGCTCTCCAGCGACCCTCCGTGGTGGCTACTACTACGCGCACCCGACAACTGGGACTGTGGTTACGAGGATTAGAGCCTGGAGTACGAGAAACGGCTCGGTTTGTTTCTGAAAGCGCTGGAGATCCAAGAGGCCAAGATGGGCGTACGTCAAACGCCGCCACCGCTTTCGGTGCGTATGCGCGAGAGTTGGGATGACGGGACTTTCTGGCTGAGCTATGCACTACGGCACAGTTGGTTGCTTGATCGCATTTATTGGACGTTTCTCGACGAGAAGTTCTTCGGGAAAAATGAAAGTGGTGGATTTGAGTCAAGGCTCGAGCTTCTAGAGGCTGACGAGAGAGAAGCGATGGAGAAATTCGTGAGGACGAAAGTTGAAGAGAGCAAAGACCGGCGTATTGTCGAGTGGGACCTGGATGAGGCCAGAGCGCGACTTTCGGAGGTTCTTTCAGCATCCTGACGTTCAGTCTCGAGAACTTTCTTAATGCCTTCAATGTTGAGCTGGCCATCCAACCTTTGGTCCATCAAATTCTCACACTACGGCGGCGAGGGGTTTAGAGTAGTTGAAAACGGGAAATTTGCCATATTATTGTCGGGGGGGGAGAGGATTATCTTATTTTCAAAAAAAAGAAAGAAAGAAAAAGGAGAGAAAGAAAGAAAGAAAGGGGGAGAAGGAAGGGGGGGGAGATATTGAAAATAGGAGGTATGGTTTGTTAGACTCTGCGCAGGGGCTCGTGCTTTCGAAGCTGCCGTTAGGATGACTGCTCGCGACATCCACGCTTCGACGGCTGATTTGCCTCAAAGCCAATTACTTACGTTTGAAAACTTTAAGGCCGAAAAGCAAACCGAGGCAAAGATCAGCATGAGAGCACCACTTGAAAATGATATCGAAACCATACTCATCCGATAGACAAATGTACGTAGGCTCGGGGGGTCTCCATATGCTTTGCCTTTGACGGGCGCTCCGAAAGAAACAGTATCTACGCTCGTCGATGATTGTTCTCCAACAAAGTTGCTAGTCAGCAGAGCGTCTTCGTTGATACGTTGAGAAAGTTCGTTCGCATGTGACTCGCCATGCTCAGATCAAGGTTGGGCGAGCTGCAAGAATATGAAGTCATGGCGATAATGTCAAGTGCTTTTAGATAGAACACGTATTGTAAAGAGGAAAATGGGATACCTGGAAAGAGAAAGAAGAACCGAATAACATAGAAAAATCATTGTTAAAGAAGGCAAGACAGGCATCAGGCTATAAGAGAAATTGTTTCTCTAGGCCCCACAGTCAAGAGCGAAAAAGTCTCATTTGATTGATAGCGAGTTGAATGCCGAAGCCACACACAACAGTGCGCGGCCCGGCAGATCGCCCTTAACAGGCCACTATTTTCAGGAGCCTATCATTAGTGATCAGCTCATTTCTATTCAAACACTGTTAGTGTTGACCAAACCAGAACAGCGCCTCAAAGGTGTCAGCCAAGCAAAAGAAAGTAATGATGATTCAGCAAGGATGCCATAAATTGATTCTGCTCAACGAAATGATGGGAGAAAACCTCAAGGAAATTTGGAGCAGTTTGAAGCAGCGATACAGTCGTTCCGCAACTGCCCTTTCCCTTGCAAACACTTTGCAACTTTTCCTCACGAAAAGCTAACTTTTTACTCGACTATTCTACGCCTCATCATCGTTAGTCTGTCCGCTAATAGTCTGTCCACTAATTCTGAGATGACCAAGCGCCCGATCCGCTCAGAGGTTATTTTGATACTACGTCAACACAAAATAAAATAAAATCGACTTCTAGTTCAGACAAATCGTATTATGAAGAGTACATATGGTCTGCGTGTGAGAAGCCAAGTCCTTTTCATTGGTCAGATGCCCCCAGAGTGGGGATATGGCTTAGCTAACGAAGGTGAGATCTATATTACAGATTACTTTAGTTGGTGGCGCGACGAAATATAAACGTCGTCTATGGCAAATTTGACACTATCCCAAGAGCTGTCCATGACCGCTCAAGGACTTCAACTTTGTCGTTAGACCATCAATATGCTTCTATTCTCGTCGTTCATCTGAAACATAAATTTGATGAATATGGTTGCACTTTCTGTAATCACAGTTAACCCGTGGAGTGGTAAAGGTGAAGCGGACTATCAGCCCACAGACCATGGGCATCGGTAGAACTTTGGATCCGTAATAATGCTGATGAAAAATCACTACCAAATCGCGCGGTTTTCGTCGAAATTTCAATTTCCGGCAATTACGTTTGTTAATGAACGTCAAGATGTGTTCGTCCCAACAAATACAACCAATACAGCCGAATACGCTGCAGTGGCAGCTAGCACGTCCTTGCCTGCTGCATCATTTGCAGAAATTGCAACGACTAGAGCAAAGACAATAGTTGCCACTGAGACTGTGATAAGGCTTGTCGATTTTGATGGGTGCAGAGTCATGATCAGCATTGGTGCAATCAAGGCAGCACCACCGAATATGGCCATAGCGAATCTCCCAACAAGAGCACTTTTGCGCGCACGGGCTTCTCGCCCGTCTCTGTCCAGCTCTCGGAACTTTAATGACGTGTTCAAAATGTAATTACCACCTCCAAGAACTTCATGGCTGGGTAATGTATATTTTCTCCAATTCGAGAG
This sequence comes from Pyrenula massariospora, assembly GCA_021030905.1. NCBI lineage: Eukaryota > Fungi > Ascomycota > Eurotiomycetes > Pyrenulales > Pyrenulaceae > Pyrenula > Pyrenula massariospora. The sequence goes on from JAGFMI010000028.1 coordinate 103,848, forward strand.
ATGAAACTCCGTCGACTGATTTGATGGATCCCTGAAATTAAACCTGCGCACTTCACTAGGAGGTTGATGTTGTGTGAGTCCAGCTGGAGCACCAAACAATTCTTGATTGTCGGGAATGCAGTCAAGGGAATTTTGTGCTAAAGTATCGTAGTTCGTCAAAGCCTGTGCTATAAAACATCCGACTTGTCACTGACGGGACCTAGCAAAAATATTAAGACGACTAACCGTATTTCTGTAAAGTCGAGTCTAGAGTTACTAGTTGCTGACTGTACTCGTCTGCAGTAAATCCTCCGAGTTGAAAACGCATCTGTAAATCGAAGAGCTCCTGCTGCAGGGATTTGATCCTCAATAGCTGCAGAGCCTTGAAGTTCAGAACAACAATATTTTTGGTATTAGTCTGTGTAATGGCAATAGCATCTTGATAAGCTTTTTTCGCCTCCTCAAAGGCTCGCAGGGGCCTTCTCAGGATCATTTGGTGACTGTGGATTTGCCATGAAGCAAGTGTCCAAACATTAGAACATGGCCTGGGATGAAGACGAGGCTCGAGAACACAGATTGTGACTGACTGATTTGGGTTTTGCTCCGCACCACACCAAAATAGTCAGCCACGATTTCCGTCCCCGAGCCTCGAGAGGTAGATTGAAGAACTCCTTAAATCTTGATGACGTAGGTGGCTGATCCCCCCACCAAACCTGCTACAAAATTCATCAGACAATTTCAATGTCATGGAATTTTTCACAAGGCCATTAGAAGGACCTCCAACATGTCAAAATAATGGAGTAGCAAACAGTACTAGATTGGAGTTTGAGGTTGCCTCCATGACGGCTCCCCAGTATCTGCAATGGAAAGAGCTGTATCCAAAATTCGTGCATTAGGTCATAAGAGAGAAAAGGAAAAAAGTGCTTATCAAGCGGGCGGCATCATCGAAGGTCCGGAAGTCGTGATTCTGTGAGCTGCCTTAGCGACATAATTCATTAACGTTGCTAACCGCACTCAGAATTATGGGTGTAACGGGTAGTGGTAAGAGTACTGTAAGTCTAACGTTCTTTGATAACGTCTCACGTCATAACTGACGCCCATATAGCTCACAAACGCCATCGCCCAGCAGGACAAAGTCGTTGTCGGGCACGGCTTACAATCGACGACTTCCAAAATACAAGTAGTAGACGTGGTTCTTGATGGCCGTCGAATCAAGCTCATCGATACTCCGGGCTATGATGATAGCAGTCGAACGGATGCAGATGTCTTAAAGGAGATGGCTCTTTTTCTTCAAACTACGTACTTCCCCATTCGTGATCTATCATTATAAGTTATGGAGAATACTAACTGAATGCAGATATGAGAGCCAGATCACGATTAGTGGAATCCTGTGGCTCCATCCCATATATCAGGTCCGTTTCGCCGGCAGCGCCAAGAGGAACTTACGATTATTGCAAGATTTAGTAGGTAAAGGCAATTTACGGAACGTAAGACTGGTAACAACCTTTTGGGACTACGTTGATCCTGCAAATGGAGAAGCGAGGCTCCAGCAGCTTCAGAATACTGATGACTACTGGAAACCAATGATCGAATGTGGATCAGAAGTTCACAAATACAACAATGACAAGGATTCGGCGTATGCGATCGTCAGAGGCGTCTTGAACAATCAACGAAGCGTTCTTGAGATTCAGAAGGAATTGGTAGATCAACATCGGGCCCTTTGGCAGACGGCAGCAGGCATGGGGGTGCAAGATGGTTTGTGGAGACATCAAGAGAGGATCGAAAAGGAGCTGAGTGTGCTTCAGACTGAATCGCGTGAATACACGGCATCCAACGATCTTAAAAAGTTGCATGAGCTCAACGAAATTCGAAATGAGATGACGGCTAAGCTAAAGTCGATCTCGGAAGAAATAGCCTCTCTTAAGAATTACCCACTGGAATTAAGCCGGTGGAACGAGCAAATCGAAACCACGTCCCAGAAATTACAACTTGACCGACAAGAAGTGGTTTGGGCCATGTACGAGGGTGCTGGAGCTTCCGATGCTGGATGAAGTTAAGATCCAGTCATGGATTACACCCAGAGGGTGGACCAGTGGCCACGAGGATGGCAGGAGATCACAAAATCCAGTTGGTTGTGAGATACTCTCCTGTAGGAAAATAATAAATTCAAACCAAAATGCGCAACCTTTCTTCTTTCACTTTGTAGCCCCGGATTCTAACCGTGCAAAAGCAAGTGATAAAGCCGGTTATTCCCAAAGTCTCTCTATCAGCGACCTTCAAGCAACATGTAATTGGACAGCAATCGGGTCTCATAACTTTTGGTGGTGAAAATGTTATGGATAAAAGCTCTCTCAAAGAGCATATGGGAAAGACTTGGGTTATACGCCTTTGGACTACTGTATCTGTACGCCTTTGGAATACTGTGTCTGAAGCCGTGGGATTATAGGATTAATTTCCGCTAAAGTAAGGCCGAGATAAAAGACAGTCGCCGATGATTGAAGAAGTTCTAAGGTGATACTAGTATATCTACAGTAAAGCGTGATCCGCCAAAGCTTTGAGTTTCTGTAGGACAAGATCGCAAAATATCTATTGGGGGAGGGCGCTTTCGGAACGACTGTATCGTACCTTGACCATAGAGCATCCACGGCAGGCATTACTTCATTCCTCAGTCCCGGTCTGCCAAGACTGCACTTGGTTGACAGAAGCGTCGCCGGCTGCGGGGGCCTAAAACAAAAATCTCAATCATTGATGATTCTCAGCACGCATGCCTTCATTTCACGTTGAAACACCGTGATTCTTAGCACCTTAAATCTTGATTTGTCGCCACGAGATACACCATTGGCTAGATAATTCCACTGCTTGTTGTCGATGGCTGATCAGGAGACTGAAGACACTCCATCCCCTTACCTCAGACATACTGCGCAAAACCACTCAGTCTTCGACTAAACGCGCAAGTACAAGGAGAGCTCCACTCTCCAATATCTACTTTCTTTGAACTCCTAAGCGCCTGTCTATCATGCTTTCAATCATCAAGTTGAGCTATATTTTAACAACTTTGCTATCCCTTTTTAGCACATCGCCTACAGCTATCGTCCGCGGAAAGAATAGGGAGACTTTGGGTGTAAGATTCCACGTCCGCGACTTTTCACTTCCTATTGGTCCCATCGAGTATATTCAAAGAGTAGAATCCTAACAGCTACCAGTTCGACGACCTCCCAACGCCTCATGGCTTCGGAGAACTTCCAATCCCGTATCGTCACCTTAACTTCTCAAGCTTCACTCCCCTCGCGCCAAAAGATCCAGCTTTGAAGTCAGTCAGAAACCCGCTCATATTCTCCATTATCCTACTCGAACACCCTCCGCAGAAATCCTCCGCCCCTGTCTCATATTTATCCACCTCCCTATCCCGCAACCTTCCTAACCCCGCACCCAGAAACCTCCTCTCCCCAGCCGACCGCAACTGCGCCCCCTCCCCCCCAAACGCCCTCCTCGGCTCCCGTCCCTCCCCCTCCCTCCCCCCGCCAAGCTTCCACCTCAACTCCACCGCCCGAAACTCCCCCTCCTCCTTCACGCTCCATTCCCTATCCATCAAGCCGCTCGACTTCCCCCCTCCGGACGCCACTGTGTACGTCCGCGGCACGCGATCTACACTCACCCCGTCGGTCGTAATTCTGCAACGTCCGCTTCCACCTGCTGTGGAGGAGACGCAGTACACGTTCAACGTCACCTTCCCCGCAGGCTACCACCGCCCGTTCAAGATCTGCTTTGAGGAGTTCACGGGCCGGGCGTGGGGGGGGCTGGTGGGGGTGGAGATTTGGGCCGGGTTTGGGGTGCAGGGGTTGGATTGGGAGTTTTGTGTTGATGATGTGGAGGTTGAGTGGTGGTATGGGACGGAACTGTGACAGCAGTTTGGATGGATTGGGCTCGGTGACGCCGACTTTAGTGTTGGGGTATAGTTAAAGTTGAGTCGGAAGGTATCGCGGGCCCTTGAATACCTTACATGGAGACCCCATCGATATGTATTCATTAATCCTGACAGCTATATTCTAACATAGAAGCTCTCACGGGCGGCTGAACAGCCTTCCTTCAAGCTGCGCGGCTCGCGCTCCATCACTGCGCGAACAGTAGAAGTTCCGTCCTCCATCCAGCTCAATTCCCCTTAACGAAGAATTCTCTCTGTCACGCTCAAAATTCAATCCAGAACCAATCCTGAAACTCCTCTCCCCAATCTCATTTTTCGAACTTTAATCTTAGATTAAATAGCCAATGATCAAGCTAATCGTCTCAATATCCCCATGCACCCCTACTTCTCCCGTTCCCTCCTCACCACAAACACAGCCATCTCCATCATCACCAAACTCGCCAAACCATCGAACCACCGCACTAGGTCCAATCGTCTCCCACCCCACCATCCAATCACCACGTCACATCGCATTCCAGCCCAACCTTCCCTTCCGGTCCGTGCAGACCATGCCCATAACTCACAGCCCATCGCGTAAGGAAGAGAATGTCTTCCACCCTCATAGGGATGTGATCGCTTGATTAGAACACTGCTTACTAACAAGAATTATGTATCCTTCGGCCGCTTCACTTGTTGCCCTGCATTTGGTGCAATATCTTCCAATGAAGGTTCTGGAGCGTATATACCAGAGGACGCTGGTAAGGTCTATGGCTACAAGATGTCCTTGCCAAGGGTGGGAATTGGCATTGGCTTAAAGCGAGATCGGTTTTGGTCGTGCGGGGACTGAGAGAAATTTTGTTTCTATTTTCTATTCAGTTCTTACGTTAAAGCCTTGACAGTGTGTGGGAATTACGGGTTGAGTAAACAACAGGAAGAAGACAAGGAAAGCAGAGACAAGCAAATGACATTCGAACGATATCTAGAAAAACTGAAGGGGAGCTAGCACGTTAATTTTGATTGAGATCAAGACAGTATGCACAGAAAGAGCAACCAGCACAAATTCTGAGTATAATGCACCTTAGAGGAACATAAGCACGACACAAGAAACACCACCAAATCAGAAACACCAAACTGAAAGATCAAACCTTCATTTCCTGGCACACCATACCTGGCATTTCATTCTCACCAGCATCGCCTTGACACAGACCGTGCGACACGTCACGAAGGATAGATCTCGGTCGAAGTTGTCTCAGTGAATGGTAGAGCGAGCCACCAGCCTGATTGTCGGAAAGTCGCCACTTGCGATCTGCCAGCAGGGCCAACAGGCCGTAAAACGCGTAAGAGTCGGCATTCTCTACCGCATCAACGTCTTGAAGGGCATAGCAGCCTGGCCATCCATACACAACATCGATCGCTGCGGAAAGAGTTAGTTGCACGACCCATAGAAGGAGCCTTGGTGGAGACTTACTGCCGCTTGGCGGATTGTCGATGTACGGAAAATGTGTGAACTGAAGAACCTTTATTAGGGAGGCTGCTTGGAGGGTGTGACAAGAAGGCCACGTACCTCGTGCAGTATGACAAAGGATGTCACGGATTGAAATGCATCAATGGCCTTCTTGTTTGGTCGGACATTTCGTGGGTAGATAATACGAGCCAAATCAACGAATCTATTGAGACTTCCGACGGTCTGAATCTTGTTATTCAGTATTCTATCGCAAAGCTATATCAATTTAGCGGGTCTCGGAGCTGATTTTGCGGACGAGAAAAGTTAACCTACCGTTATTGTTGCTCGTTGAGCCGGATTATTAGTCCCTGGTAATGGGTATGTATCAACATAGGTCTCAGCTTGGGTAAGGCCGTTTGTTGGTGGTTCTGCACAACCAGGTATGCCTTGAACGCGAACTCCATTGGTTACGTCTTGCCATTCTTGGGCATTTATGTTCCGCCGCGAGTTTGGATTTGTAGCGCCGGGAATGTCTGGTACGAGTGACCAGCGACTTTGCCCCGGTGTGAGTCTGTCATTATCACAATAGATTCTAATGTTCGACAATTCCCGAGAGTTAATCTGGATGGGAATAAAGCCGGCTATCCCTTGGCCTGCTGTATTTGGCTGAATTGATGGCGCGCCCAATCTTCCTATTTTCACACGTCAATGAAATGTACCTTACTCTTAGCTGAGAACGGGAACCGACTAAGCACTGGCGCTCGATACGCAACATTGGTATTAGGCTGCTTGAAGATTGCGAGGAAATGATTAGGCGTTGTTCTATCCGTAGCGTCATTTGTGCGTTCAGTAGCGCGGCGCGCCATCAATAGAGCCTCGTCTAAGGCGGGCTGAACTTTTTGAGCATTTGTTCCTGTCGTACATGACTGGTCTAGCCAGTAAGTAAAGGCGAATGTACTCGGGGCAATCCAAAGCATGTACAAGCAAAGGGTGATGATGGTATTCATCGCAGCGTTATATCCTTAATGAGCATTTCCCAGAGATTGCTGCATTTTAAGAGGAATGTTTGTGTTGATAGAAGCCTTGCAACATATATATGACAGATTTGAAATCAAAGATATAAATATTTTGGGTGCTGAAAATATGCGTGGCAGCGCATGAGTTATTCTTCAGTGCAGGCATATCTCGATGAGCCTTCCAAAGACCGATATGAGAAGCAGCGACAGACAGAATGTTGGCTGGGCTTGTTGTGAACGCAACAGTCTCTTCAGCAGAGAGAGATGATACGGAATCAGGGCATTACAAGTTATACTGAATAATGTTGGCTTCCCAGCTTTGGTTATCTCTCAGCAAGAACGGGATGATTACCGTATGAGGCTGAACTCAGCCCGCAAGACTCTTCCATTCGCGGAAGTAAGTGTAGATGTCGCCAAGAAACTTTGCCCGTTTTTTAAAAATCCTTCCAACATCAATAAAGTCCGCCCCACCGCCATATTAAGAGACGGTCTTCTTGCGGCCGAAGCTCGATTCTTGTTTTACTCGACGAGCATTAGCTCGAATATTTTAAAACGGCGATAAGAATTCTACCATGATGATTACCCTAAATTGCCCTGCGATCATCTTTAGCCAACTGTTTGTGATCAATGCGTTCCAGGTGATCTTATAAATTCAAGATTCTCGATCTCCAACTCTTGGTGATTCCTAATCATTGAGCTATGCGTAAGTCAGTCAGGCTATTTGAAGTCCGTGGTTGCGGAAACCATTGTCTCAAATGCCAACAAAGAATCTTCATCAATCCTATTTGTGTCAAGGTCTCGTTATGTTGACTAGCTCTATCTTTATACATCTCTACTATGGTAACAGCTTCATGTGCTATAAACCTCAAGAGCAGCCTCTTCGAATCAAATATAACTTGGTAGACAGTGCCATAGTCTGATATGGTATCTACGAGTCAATCTCTGCATTTTTCCTAGGGTTTTCTTTTCCTTTCTTTTCTCGGAAATGTACGGTTCCAATTTTCTTCTCTTCTTTCTGCTTCAAGGCCTTCCTGTCTTAGTATTGAGCGGGTCGTGTCCTACAACTGTAGAGTCTGATCATGGTAGTTCACCCGATGACGCGTAAATTCCAACTTTCCCGTCTCTTGGAAATATCTGACACATAACAGCACTCAAGTCATTGCCCAGTGCAATGGTGATTTAACGCTGCACTTTTCCCAGCCATTCTCAAATAGGCTCGCTGACTATATCGCCATGCACAGCGAGAACTGCCGCAGCGTGAACCCGGAAACCAGCATAAGACCTCCTAGTTTTCTCCTGCGCCGGGACCCCGACTCTTTAACAGATGCAGTCATACGATGCATCGTGCAAAGCGCCGTGGACCTGGTCTTTAGCGTAGTTCAAGGTACACTTAACGATTTAGCTCCTGCAAATCGGGACGAAGGTGCTTTAGTCAGACGATTAGACGGGGCCCAAGGTCAACTGATCATGGCAGCTATCGATCAGCGGGTGGATACAATTCGCGCTCAAACCGGATACGCCCTTGGCGAATGGGCTGTCCTCAAGAAGAAAGCTGCGATGGTGGCTTATCAGAGGTGGGCGTATGGTGAACGAATTGGTACCGACGTAACAGTTCGCAAAGACGACCTAGACCAGAGCGACCAGGCCCTTTGTCCAACCCCGGAAACCCTCCAATGCTCTGATCCTGGCTGCAATGGGGTCAATGGTAAATGTACCACAGACGATTTGAAAGGATGCAATTGCGCAGCTAACGAACCCTGCCCGTCTGCCGATCAGGAGCCCGAGTGCACTCAGTGCGGTGGAGCCCAAGCTGATGGAAAAACTTGCGTTGGGTTACCTGGAATTCAAAAAGGCTGCCCCTGCTGGAGAGCAAAAAACTTCGGCCCCTTCCAATTCTTTGATTCACAAGATGACTACAACGATGCGCAGAATGCGCTAAGCGGCCTCCCTTTACTTCCACCCGATCAAGATGGAGACGAACCGCAGCCCAATTGTCGGGACGAACTCAAAAGAGATATACAGCCGCGAGACGGAGGACCACCAACTCATGCATCTGTCGCTGTTTACAAGAGGTAAGTTCAACCACTCTCCCTGCCCTGCGCCTCCCCTTCTCGTTCAGTCGCTCACTCAGATCGTACGATAGCTTGGTGAAAACATTCTGCGCTCCCACCCCGTTTGATCAGCCAACATTGAACCTCAAGTGGCTGAGCAACAAGGACGCCAACCCATCAGATGGCGACTTCAGCGCCTTCGATGACTGGATTTTCTTTTTCCAATGGGCTGACAGCCCCGGAGTATGCACCATGACCTGTCAAGATATCTGGAACTCGTTTGTGGTTCAAGGAGCCCCAGCAACCTGTAAGTGATGTCTTTTAGCACTCTGCCGCTCTGAAATCTAGCCAAACACGGTCCCCTAGTAAAAATATCTTTTCTGACTATTGAAAATCAATTCCTTATAGGCTCTCCAAGCCCAGGATTCATTAGCAATTTCGGTGAATTGACCCTTCCCTGTGGCAGCGCCCAGTTCACCATTACTCCAACATAAGCATAGCTATTGAGTAAGTGTCTACTCTAGCCGGGGGAATGGACTATCCCAAGTCCAACATATATGCAGCCGTAGACCGCTGCTTAGTTATCTGTTTGCATCTCCCGAGTCGCGAGCTTCGCTGAACAAACTGCTGCTGGGACGTATTTGTAATAGCAAGATGTGGCATTGTAACGAAACAAGAATTCACATATCCTGATCTTTGGCGCGTGAGAAAAAAATGACCTCCACGACGTCCAAGTCGCATAGTTCGTACCCTAACCTCCTTCAAGTAAGTGCTTCGATTATCCTCCAATCTCAATGCCCTGTCTTTCTCTCCCACTTCTCACGGCCCAAACTATTTAGTCCCCAATCTCAAGTCTTCAACTCTTCATACATCAAGTCCTAGACACCATTCCAGGCTCGATTTATCTCCGTCTACTAATCACTTCAACAAATCCTTTAATTTTCTTCAATCCCTACCGCCCCGAGATATCTCCCAAGTTTCTAGATCCCGGGAATTGCACAGCACCCCTTTCCCACTAATCCACTCTTCATCTCCACTTCCCATACATTACTCCCAGCAACATCCTCACCACCACCACCACCCCATCTATACCGTCCCTGCTGACTAGCACTCCAACCCTTCACTTCGCCCCTATCCACATCCCCGTATAAATCGCTCGCCTCTCCTTATGAATCGCTTCCCTTCCCTTCCGAACTGCCCCCTCGCCTCATAAACCGCTCTCTTCCACTTCCCGCCACCCAACCCTCCAACTTCGTGAGAAACACCTGCCTCTAGCCTGCTTCCCCTTCCTTGGCGTATTTATAGAATCTAACCTATAAACATCCCTTACACGCTCGTAGACACCTCAATTGTGAAAGAGGATCTTTTTTCGTCTGTGCTGGCCTGGGTTCAGGATGGCAGCGTGGCGTGGTGTAGTGGGAGCGAGGGGGTCTTCGGTTGCTTTGCTTTGCATAGCTTAGGGGGGAAGGGGTTGGGTTTGGATTTGGGGGCTGGATTGAGTGGGGTTTTGGGGGACGTCTGGGTGCGTGGAGAGAAGTGGTTTGTGGGAGTGGGTGGGTGTGGTGATGGAGATTGAAGAGGATATATGTATGGAGGGAGGGAGGGAGGAGGAGAAGGTGTAGGGGATAGAATGGGACGAGATGAAGTGAAATGAAATGTAGGGGTCGAGCTTGTCTTGCTGAGATTGACGATGGCATGAGGATAGGTGAGGGGTTTGAATCTGATAAGGGTATGTTGACTGGGAGAGATTTTCGTGAATACTAGCAGTGAAGGAGAGAAGATAGATCAAATATTGTTGAACAGTGTTAACAAGCAGTTGAATTTGTGGCCTTAGAGCCGACTTTTTCGTCGCAGTGGTCTACTTGACAAATATAAAGAAACTTAACGACTATAACTCCGCAATCGACCGCAAAACAGATCCGATCAACTCGACCTCCTCGAAGTCGCCATCACCTCACCCAGACAACACAAAGGAGATGACCGCGTCCCACTACCACACGATCACCCCATCGGCATCAACTCTCGTCAACCCCTCCCCACCCTCTCCCACCACCAACCTCCTCGCCTCATCCCTCTCCCCCCTCGCCACATCCCTCTCCATCCTCGCCTCATCTCTCTCCTTGATCGCCTGCTCCTTATCCTTCACAATCCGCTCCAATGCCTTAACCTTGATCACCTCGTCGTTCTGCGCAGCGACGTCTCGCATCTCCTTCTTCTCTTTCGCTGGACGCTTTGAATCTCGCTCGACCTTTTCTGAAAACCTCTCGATCTTGTCCGAAGACCCCGCCGCGGCTTCGGCCAACTGCCCGGAAACCAGAATGAGAAAATTAATGAGGACGACAAAGCCCGCAAACAGGGAGAGGACAAATGCGGACCATTCGTCGATATAGATTTCGACCATTTTGATGTCGGGAACCCAGTAATGTATGGTTTTGGTGTTGGACCGGGATGCGGCGGAATGAGGTGTTGAGTCGTGGAGTACGACAAGAGTTGCGTTGAGAGAAAGGGATAAATCTTCGATGAAGTCGATGTGTAAACGCGTGGTGCTGAATCAAGAGTCCAGAGTGCTGGACGTTCAGTGAAAATTGTGATGCAAGATTGACAGACAGAAGATTCCGGGGCATGACAGGTTTAAATAGACAGGACTCCAGAACGTTGGAAAGAAATTCATAAGGTTTGTGCGCCACGGAGATCCGACTTGCTCGTCCGAGTCTCCATCCCAGGGAAAAGCTCATAGCAGCATTTCCAGCTCGAAGAACCAAACAAAAGCGTTCGCAACCTTGTCAAGCGTATGCTGGAGGCAGTCATCAATTCCTGTGCATGGCGAAAGATGCACAATCCTGACTTTAGACCAGTGTAATACTACATAGCGGAACACCTATTGTATTGATGTTGAAGTTTTAGAATATCTCCATTTCTCTCGAAGGTCCTGAACTTTTCTCTCTCACCCATTCAAAGGTGAGGTCCAATAATCAGATAGTATTTCTCCCGCGCCGGAACTTCCGCCCGGACCGAAAGCTAAGACATCAGTACCAGCGGTTCGAGACCCTAGCTCCCGCTGAAGCGAGGCACCTAGATAGACTGGAGAATCTGCGGGGCACTCTTGGATCAGTAGACATGGAATCCGTAAGCAGTCGTGCGCTCACCACCCACCCTCCTTTGCCAACCTGAGATATGCCAAGAGTCGAGGGCTGGTGACAAACCACTTTTGATCGTTTTACTCATTTTCAGTTCCAACAGTGATCGGTAGCCTCAGCCCGGTGTAAGCTGATCTGCCACATCCAAAGTACAATCTTCGAGAAGAGCCGATGAGCCGCAGCCATGGTCCATTTTTTTTATTGAAGAAGCGGCAGGCAATTAGGTCGTGTTGACTTTCGACCTCACCAACAATCATGTCGACGAGTTCCCGCGGGATATTATCAATTATATCTTCGGCTGGGAAAATAAATCAAGTACTTGTTAATTTTCACGGCGGACGAAGGTCCCGTAAACTCTGGATTCCTATCGAGGAGGCGTGGGACAAGGAAATACGAGGACACCGCCAGAGGATATTTTGAAACAGATGAATCTTTGGACTGACTGGGAAGAATTATTGACGATTGGATAGATAAGATGGAATTGAAGAAAAGGGTATGTCTGGAGATAACGCAATGGGCGGAAGTCAGCCATCTGTCCACAGAGATACGCCTTAAGTTGTGGCAGGCGCGTCAGAGGCGCACACCTATCTTGGAAGAAGAAAAGTCTGCTAGGGATGTAATATGCACGGGCACGGTAGCCTATGCATATGATCTTATGAAAGGACATAGGCTTGAGAAAAACCAATAGAAAGAGTCCGTGCGCAAGGTGGGTCTGATACTTACCTGAGACAGACATCACGCGGAGCAGAGAGAAAGGAGTTTGAGCATGCAACATCACTCGAGTGTTCGCTCTCTTATGCTGTATAAAGCAGCAAACCGGGGGGTATCAACGAAGCCATCCTGCACCACTTTGAATGCGACTCAACCGCCTCATCGCTCATGATCCATTACCTCATACCTCTCTGAATGCCGTCCTGTGTGGCTGAAGCGGTCATTTGACCCAATTAATCCCGCGCGACCATGCCGTCCCAAAATTATGCTTCCCTGACCGACTTTTATGCATTACCCTCCATGCTCCAAGCTCATCGTAATGCCTTTCTTGCAAAGCTTGGTAGGATGAAGCTTGCCTTGTGTATGTCCTTGTTATAGTATCTGCACAGTTTCTCCTCTTCCTCCACGGTCCAGCTCCTCAACGGCTCTCTGATATTACGCTCGGGGTCCTTGCAGCATACCATGAATCCTATCTGACCGGAGGGATAAGTTGGAATGGTTGTGTATGCATACTCAACGACGGGGAACACTTCCTTGCAGGACTTTTTTAATGAAGTTATTAGGGAGAGGTGGAGCCACTGGTTCTCGGCTATTATGGCAAGAGATTAGCGAAAGAAAACAAGCGAAGAAAAAGAACTGGTAGCGCACAACCTTGGGTAGTAATGACCCCTCCATCTCGGAGAGCTCCGTATAGTAATTCGAAGTATGGTTTCTGGAACAGTGTCTCCGCAGGCCCCTCAGGATCACTGCTGTCTGTGATGATGACATCGAATTGGTTCTTTTTGTCCTCCAAAAATTTGAAGCCGTCACCGATGTGCACCTTCACGCTGGGGTGCTGGAAGCCGAGGGACATGTTGGGCAGATATTTCTTTGACACCCGGATCACAGCTTCGTCGATATCGCAAAGAATGGCCTCCTCGACGGTATCGTGCTTCACGACCTCTCGCAAGACGCCCCCGTCCCCTCCCCCAATGACGAGGACTTTCTTTGGGTCTGGGTGCGAGTTCATGGCTAGGTGTGTGATCATCTCCTGGTAGCTGAAGACGGTCAATTCAAGCCAGTCAAGACAGGAAGTTGATAAAGGGGGGCATACGAGAATTCGTCCCTCTCCGTGCATTGAATCACATTGTCCAGTACAAGCACCGTGCCATGATCACTGCTCTCGAAGACCAGGACGTCTTGGTATTTCGACTTCTCGTGGTGAAGGATTTGGTTGACTTTCAATGTCATAGCCTGCCCAGGCCACATATCTGAGATCTCGCGGAACCAGCCATCTACACATCAGTGTCATTAGCTGAGAAACGCCAATGGAAAGATCAATCCGGAGAGCTTGCCTTTAATGGTTGGGTGTGTGATATCGCCCATCGCTCTTGTAGCGGTACGGAAAAGGTGGACAGCTTCAGACCGCAAGTCCTGTCGATTCAACACAGAAACATGAAAGCCTGTGTGATGGGAATGGAAATGGAGCGTAGAGCCAGGAGGCAGCAATGAAAAGTAACGAATGTCAAGAGGCTTCCAAATCCTCAGCCTCAGACCGATGATGGTGGTATGCCGGCCAAGCCGTAAGCGAAGTGTAGGAGTTGTTCCTTGCTTTTGGGCAGCACTGCTAATGTGGGATGAAAGATTTCTACGAATGGGGGGATGATTGGGGTTGACGTGGGGTTGAAGAGCTCCGGGCCGTTCTCGGCCTGCACTTCCGTCCAACAGCGGGCAACCGGTTCCTGCCGACCAAGTGGGAGCCCCTTGAGCCATGCTTCTTCCGTCCAAAGGAGGCTTGTAGGAGAGGTCAGAAGACCTCGAGTTCGCATTTCTAAGCTCGCTCCTTCCCGTAACTTCAGCAAAAGCAACAAGGCTAGTGTGGCGACACGATAAGGGTCGAATTCTTGACATTTGGTGGAGTCACGTGATTACACATGATAAATTGAAAGACTTCACAAATGATTTTGTTATTCCGTTGAATTTAAAGTTTATAATGATAATTAGTCCTAAAATGCACGATGGACGTGGCATCGCGACAGCGGCAGTGTATCTGCAGAGTTATGGAAATTGGGCGCAAATGCAAGTCGCGAACGCATTGCATAGAGAAGTGGCGAATAATAGATTTCGTCGATGTCAATTGGCAACGTTCTACAGAAGACTCGTTGCGGACAGACCATATTAAGAAGGGAATATTCGCACGTGCATCGGCGCATCTGAAGGTTTGGAGGAAAGCTTGCCAGTCTGCTCGAGCATGCCTTTCAAGATCTTGGGACAGACACTATGTTGTTCCGTGACATACCTTCTATCTCATGCTATCACTCATCCCTTTTCTTTGATTGGTCCCCTTGTTCCAGGCTAAGCAAGACTGAACAATCTTCCGTATTGGCACAGACGATCTGAGACCAGTCGGAAAAAAGGTCCTTTTACAACGGGTTAAAAGATGTTCTTATCACCCATACTTCTCACAGATTGATCTTCACATCGCATTATTTTATACGGGAGTCTCCAGTATGCCAGAGCAGGCTCTTTGAAGCTCTGACCCAAACAGTTATTCGAATAACAAATGAACAACGAAGGAGGGGATGTGACCGACGACGCTCTACCGAGAATTTAGAGATTAAGCCGCGATCATTGATTCTCGTTCTTGCGAGATTTCACGTCCACACTCAAGCAGCCTAATGGATTGGTGAAACCAAACAAAATAACTCTAAATCCTGTACAAGACCAACGCTATCGAACTGCGACAGTGGTGTCCAGGTAGCGATGCATACCCCTCAGAACAGAATTAGAAATCGTAGCCTAACGATGTCTAATACATAGTCTAGCAGGCATGAGCGTTCACTTAGCACAATGTAAATCGACTCTTCGCGTATCCCTCCCTCCTCCATCGCTCAACCACCTCGCCCTGCATAATCCCATGAACATAGCTTTCGCCCACAATTCTGTACAAGCCATCGCTATCCGTTTCCCTCAAAATATATGGAACGCATCCACCAAACAGTACGCATACTATGTCCCCATTCTGCATCGCAGCAGGGCCAATGCCCATGTACCCATTCTCCGTCACGAATTGTCGTCGCCCATAACATGCATGAAGTGCAGCGGTGACCACCCGTCCTGGCAGGGAAGTGGAATGCCGCTTGAGATGGCCAAGGCGACCTGCCGTCAAGGTCGCGACGTGTGCTCTGAACATTGAATCACCGGTCGGATATGTATTGCCTCTTTCCAGGTGGCTGGGTGCGATGGCGCGGACAGTGTCCAGGGTAAGTTGATTGGCGTCAAGCTGCGGGGATCGGGCTGTCTTGATCACCTCTGATACCGACGAGATGGTGGAGAACCGGATTCCTTCGACTGTCAGATGATCTGCGGATCTTGATGAGATATACAGTGTATGCTCCATCTTAGCTGAACATCGATATGTTTGGTTCGGGAGCATCGTAAGAACTTCAATTCCTTCAGTTTGAAAATCCCAGCGGGGTACCCAAGACGGATATGTGATATCAATTGAGCCGCCATGTTGCACATACGACAGTATGTTGAGTTTACGGGATCGCTGGATTAATCGCGTAGCAATCATACGGTAGACCGATGGTGCGGTTAGGGAGTAGTCCGCAGAGATTCCAAGCATACTGTAGAGCGTATCCGTAAATTCGAAGTGAGAACAGAAAACTCTCTCCAGCTTGGAGAGGAAATTTGCAAAGCGCTGGTGCAAGTCCATGGCCAACAAAAAGATCGAGCGTTGCACTTGAAGATAGTGAACTATCATGCCAAATGATAGGAGTAGAAACCAGACGCGGCCATCCTCAAGAGTGTGGTCTAAGATGTTAGATAATAAATACGCCAAAGAAGCGATTTGGGTTAAGAACCGAACATATTCGCGTCCTTGGAGAACTTGAACCTCAATGTACCTTTTCGGTCTTCGGATTGGTCTATGCAACACAGCGTAAACCTTATCTCGCGGATCAGAAGCCCCAAAGTCCCTAGTCGATTGAAGTAAGCTTGGTATAGGATCGTGAGACAAGATTGAAATTTTCTTGTTCATAAAAATTACGTTGCGAATGCCTTTGGTTTTTGTGAATTGGAAAACTTTGGCTCGAGAATCAGCATCCCGTAAAATCCATTTCGCAAGGTTCACAACTTTTTGCCACGGGATTTCCATGTCGCCAAATAACACGCGTGCATCTTTACTCTCAGCTACCTCTTGAATAACCCAGATGCGACTAAACCAAGGGTTGTCGAAGAATTCTGCTACTAGTTTCCAGGTGGGGGTTGAGACATTTCGCAAAATTTGCTTGCGCAAAGTTTTCACAGACGATTTCACCGCCAGAGACCGCCCCAAGGCTGGAGATACTCTGACATATCTTGACTTCTGTGTCCAATCCGGAGCTGAATATCGATCAGAATCTACGGGCCAGGAATTTGGGAGGTTGAGCAAATCGTAGAACACTGTCTCCCGTTTCTTCAAAGTGAAGTCGGCATCCCTTCTGTAAGGGGTGCTCGTTAGAAAACTTGCCTCTAAAGGATCGTGATAGTCAATTGACTGATCTATTTCGCCAAGACAGAGTGAAACCCTCGTAGCCTTTGCAAAAATCAGCCTCATCAAATCAACCTGCTCTTTTCGCTCTCGTAAATCTGACTGGTTTATACAGATTGCATCTGCCCATACCAAGATTGTCTGTCCGGGCTGTCGTACTCGACGCAGAGCGTTCCTCAAACTTTTCGTAATTTTGAAAGGCTTGTTGTCACACTGGATGGTATGAATTGCCTGAGAAGAGCCCCAGACGTATGAGATGGCTTCGTATGAAGGAGTCTTGTGCCCCGACATATGCGAAAGGTCGAAGTGTAGCAGACGGCAAAGGAGGGGCTGATCTCCCTCCCCTTGCCTCAATTCGAGAAGCCGATATTCCAAAATACCTTTGAGCGGCTCGTACTCATAGTCTTGATGTGCTTGTCGCTTCTTTGTCGAAGGACAGCCCACCTTAGGCGCTGATGTAGAGACACTAGTCAATAGTAGCAAGATGAGGACCAAACCAAAAAGGACACAGCAAAAGTACTGTACGGTCCAATTTGGGAAGAGCTTGTGACTAAACTCCACCCGCTGTGTAATAGTTCTTACCAAGCCCATTGCTGTAGTCAAATCCGTTCTTTTTCAGGTGTGGGAAAGAATTGCAGCGCCTATTCGGAAGCTTAGATGGGAGCCTGACTAAATTCCCACGGGTATGTACTGCGCCACTGGGTCTAGAAGCTCGTTTGCCACGCTAGTGGTTGTACAGCCCTAGATAGTGGCGCACACCTAGGGCCACGACCATTTGCTGGAGGTGACAGGGATTAATGCGCACGCCGCCGTAGTACAGTGAGAACTTTCCAATCTTGAAATTGATATTCCTCAAGATTCAAGAGAAATGAACACGAGCCTTGAGGACATTGAGGCACCCTTTCACCCCAAGGCTACTAATGTAATTGTCAATGTACACAATATGATGGTTCCCATCAATACCTATGCACAAAGATCTACTCTCCATCGAATTCGCAGCTACTTCACACGTTGAAGTGAGGGCAGGCATGAAAATTGTCTCGGATAAAGACACACAGCTAATCATAGAACAGAGGCTTCTTTGCAGGCATGGATCTGAGCCATCTTGGGCATAATAAGTCTGGGCTGGGCAGATCAAAGTCGACCTTCATACAAGGTAAGAACACGTCGTAATAGCTGGAGCATTGCGAAACCCTGCAAATATGAAAACCGATGGCCACGGTTTATACTCGACGCCGCATGAGGATGCAAAGACCATTTCTCATCCGGATAAGCAAAGACGTGACCTACCACGGACCTAGGCACCCAGCGACTGGATCAGCTATGGGAAGACAAAAGGCATGGGAGGAAATTTTGTTGAATACTATATACAACGGACGAAAATATTCACCACCGATGTAGCGAGCCTCAAAAGCGCTCTCCGTCCCTCGACGTCTGCTTCTCAACAGCCACGTCTCGTCACCTAGCTTCTACGAGCAAGCGGCGCTGAAGATGTCACAAGACTATCCCTGGCGTTTTACGCGAGTGCTCCGGCCGAGTCTGAGCTGCGCTACTTTACTTAGGCACCCTGCGCACGTGCTTCTCGCTGAGCGGGCTCATGAACCGGCGACACGCTCGACGCAATAGAATATAGATTACTCTCCTGGTCGAAAGGAAGGGAGAGGTCCGAGACGCGGTTCTGCGTGTCAACATGCTTCCGCGCGGTGTCGGGGGAGACTGGAGCCCTTGACCCGGGGAGGCCTTGTTGTCGAGCGGCTGTCGAAGTCACGGCCTCAGCTTGATGGTTTCCTGGAGCATTCGAGTGGTTGACGTGGGTGCCAAGAGAAGGGTTGCTATCCGAGGAGACGTTTTCGATGTCTGATGGCGTTGCATCCCAGGGGCTCTCAGATTCGCTGACGCAGATTTCCATCTTACCAGGAACGTTGTGTTGCTTCTTCTTCAGCGTTGGGTGGCTCGGATCATCCGTGTCGATGAGGGCAAGGAGTTCGCCCTTGTCCGTGACTGGAGTGGCTTGTACGCCGGAGCAAACGGTCCATGTACCAAACTCGAGCTCTTCATGGGCAAGCCGCTGGTATTGGAGTAGATCGTTCGTGAACCACTCGATCCGCGAATATTTGCCGTTTATTCCGCGCCGTCCCTCTATCCAGATGATGAGGGACACGAGCGTGCAGTCAAGCATTATGATAAGACCACCCGGTATGAGTATTACGGCAAGCCATAATACGGAGAAATTACTGTAAGCGGTAGATTGTATTTTCTGTTCGAATATCGATTAGAGAATAAAAACATCACAAGAAGATTAAACAGCGCTGAGTAAGGTAAACGCACCTGATTTTTGCAGAAGTACCGGTCTCTATCATCTTCAGGTCTCTTCCAGAAATATTGAAACATATTGTCGTCCCCCGGCCCGGCTGCTTGGTCTACCATTTTTTGTTGTAAAGACGTCAGGGCAATGTTGTGCCAGTTTTCGACGTCCAGCTGCCACTGATTATCTGGAAGTGGGCCTTGCGTGTTTTGTTCTAGATTTTTCCGGGAAGTCAAGGAAGAGATCTTCAGGTTAGCAATATGATCGTTAATCCAGACAGCATCTTTCCATGCCCAAGATAATGAATAGCCCGTCTTCTCGGGAGATAGGTACCCCGCTCCCATGTCAATTACACCACCAGGTCGAGAACAGTCTTGTTGTTGCTCATCACGGCAAGTTTGGAACTGAAATTTGCATCCCAAGGCTGATGCGGGTTCATCCGAAAAGTAAACCTCATTACGTGTTTTTCCGCCAGAAGCAGAATGGGTGATGGATCCTCCGCTATGATGTGCCGAATACCATTCGTCATTGACTTCTTCGGTATATTGTATATTATTGGCTGACAGGAATGCCACCATGAGGTCACCATCGCCCTCAAAGAGGCCGTCCATTGGAATGTATCTGTTAATGTTGGGCAGGGAGTGATTTGCTGCATAGGCGGTCATCATTCTTTGAAAAATTAGCCTAGCCATATCTAACAGCGTTGATGGCAATTTATTGCGACTTACCCCATATTATAGTCTTCAAATGCGGACGTCAAATTCTCGAAATACCACTTCTCCACTGAACGCTGCGGGTATTCATATGTATACTTGGCTTCGACTGAATCGCCGAGAGCGCTTAACCTTGCTCCATAGAAATACCTGACGTACGAAGTCTCCTCGGAAAAGTTATAGACTTTTTTATGACCTTCTGAGACCAGAGGAGCACAGTGAGTTGAAACTCTCATCACGTCTCGGAGCTTTGGAGGCGCATTTAATCCAAGGTCAAAATGAGTATTGACTGTTGTTTCGAGTCTAATATTGTTCTCGCTGCGGCATAGCTTCGGGTCGAAGGGACAGGTAGCATTTCGAATCGTTGTCGAAGGTAGTGTTGTCTTCACAAAAGGACCACAGCTTCCCATAGTAGTATTAGACGAGTTTGAGTAACACCTCTGTACATAGTCTGCAGCAGAGGTGGACCTTTTAGCGTTAAAAGGAAGAACAATATTTAACAGCTTCTGGGGATCTTCCATAGCTTGTGAGGAGGGATCCGCCCAGCCGCAGAGAGGGCTTGAGATCAGCACTTCGTTCCCCATTTGTCCAATTTTCGCGGAGAAGATACCAGCCCCAGCAAACGCTGCTATAGTTATGAGAGCAAAACATATTAAGGGAATGGTTCTGCTGAAAGACCTGAAAGCTCTTTGACGCCAAGCCCAGCATACGCGGAGAAAGCTTTTAAGGCCAGTCGTTCCATCAGCGGAATTTCGGAGGATCGCTTGACGCTGATGATACAAGCCATCCTGGGAGCTTTCGATTTCTGAGGAAAGCAATTGATGTATGGCAAAACATGCGACCCGCCAGAAGCAAGTCCCTGTAAAAGTGACAAATACTGCAAGGAAAGCAATCAAAAGAGCGCCGTTCCGGCTGCTCAGCGTGACCGTCGCTCCAGCAATGCGTCCGTGTGACCAATTCGTCCAGAATCCAATGTGAACAGGGTAACCAGTGTTCTCAATAGTCGCCATGTCTTGTGAGATCAAAAGGATCAACGGAGCAAGGAAAGACCAGACTTGGGGCATATCATGGGGACTAAATATCCTTAGGATTCTGCTTCGCAGCCCCAGCATGCAAATGCCTATCTATACCGCGCGGCACCGGGATAATATGCGCATCATGACTGGAAAGCCTTGTGCTTTGTCTCACCTCTGACCTTCAAATGAGGACCGATCACAGGGGTCTAGGCTTAAGGACAAAAGAGTAGAAGTGCTGGGAGATGAACGCTGACCGTATTTTCATTCATTGAGACGCACATGATATTCGCATAGAGCATCCTACGTATACCAAGACAAACATTTGCTTCCGTCGTTCTCGCTGTGGGTAGACTGACTGTAGATGTCCTTCCTTTGTGGCCCCAAATCATCAGTATCTGCAATGTGCATTAGCGCTTTCAGTAATCAATTGGGGTCGTCAAGCACTGCATAAGCTAAAATACTGTCTTGCAGTAGTGAAGCTTGAAATATGCATGTTTCAAGCCTCAGCCTTCTCCGCCCCTGCCTCTTCAGAGTATTCCGCCAATGGACCATGTCAAGGCGAGATTCCACCGGGCAAGTGCTTGATTCGTATCTTCATTCTTGCAGCGGCATACTCCAAGATTTAGAATCAGCGTTACCAAGTAGTGCTTGCTCACAAACGGTGGTTCGCATAGCTTTGCATTTTCGGCGTATGCATAGGCTACTTCTACAGCGGCGGTGAAAAATCTTTTCCATGACAAAATGGCACGGCGCGGATTTCCCAATGTGGTGAGTAGAGGATAGAGTTTCCAAAGGGACCCGAATATTGGGGCCAAGTAGGCTGGAGAATTGCCTGGTTCGTCAACCAATACACATGGTCCAGAATCCTTGGTTAGTCACTCTCAAGGGGAAGACGCTAAAAATTCGCAGCTTATGCATCTGGGACGCTAAGACATCTTTCTAGTCAAGGAAGTAACGTTGTGTCAATACAGATCCCAAAGCTTGGGCTGTGGCACGTTCCTTGTCCCGACAACGATTTCTCCTTCTTGCAGAATCGCGTGCATAATGTCGGACAAGACATCTTGCGCCTTGCAAACGCGAAGCCTAATCACTTGAACAGAAATAGCTTGACAAAAGCTGAACCCGGTTAGAGTCTTTTTTTTCGCAAGATAACAAATTTTGGCGAGGAAGCTGAATAACCATTCCAAGATGGGACTACGTTAGACTTGGAGTCATACATGCATTTGGCTTACTGTCACGTGGTTTCGCGCCACAGACGCGTCTCGTAAGCCAACCGAAAAGACGGAGATATATCAACCATTGCACCATGCTGGGCTCAAGCTCGATTTTCAATTCCCATCTTTTCAAAATAACATAGCTCTCTGAGTCCGATTCTCAGAATTCATTGAACGACAGATCTCATAGCACTACCCTTGCGGAGGCTTCTTTCGAATAGAGTATCTGGAATATCTCCTAATAGAGTTTGAACCATTAAAAGTTCAGTCCTACACTCAGCCGTGAGCCCACGACGCTAAATCAACTTTGGGTCCCGCCTGTTCCAAATCATCTTACGATGGTTGTGACAGAATTTCAAGAGGTTCGCACTTAAAATTTTCTTTTAATTTGCGTTTTCTGACATTGCCAAGCGCGTATATACACTCCTCTCCCAGGTCCCCGCGGGCCGCATCACGACATACGCCCAACTTGCCGATCAGCTACAGACATCGCCTCGTGCAGTGGGTAATGCTCTTCGTAACAACCCGTTTGCGCCCGAAGTACCGTGCCATCGGGTTATCTGCGCCGATGGCTACGTCGGAGGATTCAAAGGCGAATTCAGCAAAGCTCCCAGTGGCGTGAACCAGAAGATGAAGCTGAGCATGCTGAAGGACGAAGGCGTGCTTTTCGATGAGAGAGGCTGGTTGGTTGGGAGCACGAAGGGACGGCGGGATGTGTGGTGGGCACCGGAGGCATCGGCAAAATAATTGATCATGTAGACTGACCTTTATAAATCAATTGTTCTTAGGCGTGTTCTTGCTTAATAGTTTCTTTTTTCTCGACCTTCACTTTTGCCTTCCAGCCCCGAATCTCGGACTTGCAAAGTCCCTTTCCACTCAGCCAACACTCGCCGCATCGCCTCCCTACCGGCAAGCAAACGGTCTGTCCCAAACCAACAAGCATCTTGTTGATGTCATGCCATTTGTCTCTAGGCAACCAGCCCTCAAGCCATGCTCTTGTCTCTTCTGGTGACTTAGTCTTATGCCATCCCCATAGATTCGTAATTCTGTGAACGTGAACATCAACACCAATCCCTTCGTCCACGCCCCATGCAGCAGACATGCATAGATATGCCATTTTTGGTCCGACGCCGGGCAAGGAGATAAGTCCC
This sequence comes from Pyrenula massariospora, assembly GCA_021030905.1. Taxonomy (NCBI): domain Eukaryota; kingdom Fungi; phylum Ascomycota; class Eurotiomycetes; order Pyrenulales; family Pyrenulaceae; genus Pyrenula; species Pyrenula massariospora. The sequence continues at coordinate 126,999 of JAGFMI010000028.1, forward strand.
TCGATCGTCGACGGAATATCGCTTTTATACTGGTCTCGAAGAATAAGAGCGGCAGCCTTAATGTACTTAGTTTTGTTGTTGTGGAAGCCGACTTTGCTGATTAGGTTATCGAGGTGCTTTGGGTCACAAGCGATGATATTCTGGACCGTCAATTGACTCGGACCAATGCCCTCCCCGTTCTCCATTATCTGTGGATTCGGAGGCGCGTCTGTTTGACTATTGGCGGCCTGCACTAGCTCAGTATGTAACCGCTGCATGGCAGCAGCAGTAACGGTATCCTTCGTTTGGCTACTCAGCATCAGAGCCGTCAGTGTGTGGAATCTTTTCTCCCGCGGTGGAGAAGTCTGCCAAAAAAGATCTTCGCATCCCATAGTATCGACAGGCGCTGTAGGGTTTGCTTCCCTCATCTCTTTCACGATCGAATATACCTCAGACCAGTTGGACGGTGGATGAATCGTGACAGTTCCATTTTCAGCGACAGTCTTCCGAGCCGGTATCTTTGGCTTAGCCTTGGATCGAGGCATGTCCGGCGAAGATTTCAGACATTCTGACTCGGATTCGTTTTCGGGTCCATCGACGAAATCAGGTTCCACGTCAACTTCTGCTTTGACTTGGATAGTCTTCCTGCTTGAACGTCGAGGAGATTGTGTGATTGAGGTAGCTAATACTGAAGACTTCTTGGGTGTTAGGGAAGCTCCTTTGGTGTTCGAAAGAGTATCGTCTCGTCCGCGCTTTCTCTTTCGAGAGGTGCCTGCCTTCAATGCATCCTGCGAGACAGAGCTCGAGGGTGTCAAAGCGTCTTCGATGTCTCCAGTCGTGTTCGAAGTCGGAGCCGCCGGAGAAATTTCGCTTGTATTCGAAGAGTCTTTCGGAAACTCTAGCCCATCCGTGGCGCCATGAGCAAAAGCTTTTAATGCATTCCGAGTCGAGCGGCCAACCGGAGATTCAACAACGGGCGAGACAGAGCTTGAAAAGAGCTGTGCAGCTTCACGCGATAGACGTGATGTCCGCATATTGGAGGACCAGAGGTTTGCGCCTCCTTGCGAGTTCTTGCAATTTTGCAACCAGAGGCATGATTTTCCGCAACGGTTCAGGGGAGGAGTCCCAGAATAGCAGCTATATTACTAGATAAAGATGATATCTAAGTTTGTCGCACGCCAGATATCTATAACGAGGCGGCTAAAATCGACCCACTTTTTTTCATTGGCCTAACCACTCATCCATAAACCTCGGGTCAGGTCCCAAGCTCCAGCCACAGCATCTTGACTACCACGTGCGAGCTCTCGGTTTTCAGCGCATCAAAATAATGCACGCATCTTCGATATCAGACATGATTCCATAATCTTCGTCTTTCCCGTCCCAGAAATATCTGAAACCAAGATCAACCCTTGACCATCATGCCCTCTCCCCGCGACACCTCGGCCTCCTCCACCCCACCACCCCAAACCTCGACAACCACCACAACAAAGCGCCTCCTCCACGAACTCACCACCTACAACCAGTCCCCGAACCCCGCCCTCCTCCACCTAGGCCCCATCTCCGAAAACGACCTCTACCACTGGGAAGCCGTCCTGCGCGGGCCCCCACCCCCCTCCCCCTACGCCGGCGGCCTCTGGCTCCTCACCATCCACATCCCCCCGAAATACCCCCTCGAACCCCCCAAGATCACCTTCACCACCCCCATCTGCCACGCCAACATCCACTTCCAGACCGGCGAGATCTGCCTCACGCTGCTGACCATGGAGCACTGGAACCCGACGTACACGCTCAGCGCGACGCTGGGCGAGGTGCAGCGGCTGCTGAGCTACCCGGAGCCCGAGAGCCCGTTGAATGTGGACGTGGCGAATCTGATGAGGGAGGGGGATCTGGTGGGGGCGGAGGGGTTGATTCGGTTTTGGACGGGGGAGAAGAGGTGGAGTGGGGAAGGGGAGGGGGGGTGGATTAGTGAGAAGGAGAGGGGGACTGGGGGGAAGTTAGGGATCTGAGGGGGTTGTGAGAGGGGTGAAGGGTCAAATGGAAAGGTGAGGAGGCGGTGTCAGAGGCTTGGAGCCCAGGAACATGATAATGGCGCCTGTGAGGGTTAGATACGGAGCTAAATATAGCTGTGTAAAGTTCTTCAAACCGGGGTCTTTGGAGTTGGGTCGGCCACGTGGACGGCACAATGGATCTCGATGTGCCTGTGTCAGAGGCATGAAGCCCCGAGACATGAACAAACTCAAACTTTGTTCTCAAACTTTATTAGCTTGATCGACGCTCTCAACTTAAATAATTGTCGACATTTTCGCCTACAGATTCCCTTTCCATCGCTGATCTATTCTCATTTTATGTATTGCTCAGGTTCCTCCTCAATGACCTCGACAGATATAAACGAAATCCAATGAATTAGATGAGTGTAGCTCTCTCGTGTAATTCCAGTAGACCCAAAGCTCTCCCGTCAGTCCTTCGGTCCTACCTTAGACACCAGCAGAGGTAACGCTTTTAGAGCTCCATGCCTAATTCAAGATTGAACCCGGCCTTGTTCTTTCCCGGGAAAATGCCCTAGCGCGAGTTTTTTCAAAAATCGAGTTGGTCAGAGACCATGCCTTGGACCGACTAAAAGCTCATCCCGTATTGGATGGGGCCACGTAAAATTCACCGACAAAGTCACACCGCTGAATTCTGTGGGCTGGTATGCGCGCGTGTGTCGAGGTTGCTTGTCGATCTCGGAGGGTTTCCGCTGAGGCTTTTGCTGTGATGGGACCGGACTATGTCCGTTGGGCTCAAGCCCCCAAAAAGGGATGTTGTTATGGACACCCTTCTTAGCTGATTTGACAACCCTTCTATACGGAGAATTCTTCTCAGCTTTTGGGCAGTGAATGGGGCAGAAAGGGCGGATGGGGGGATGTACTGGCTGGGAAAGACTTCCAAGTACGTGGAAGACCCCTTTAGGACAACGGAGGTAGCAGAAAGAGCTGGTGGAGGGGTGTAGGGAGAACATGGAGATTTCTACGCGCGCGAAAGATCTCGGAATGTTTTTGGGGTAGCTAGAAGTGATGGGTGGACGGACGCTAGAGGTGATAGATAGGTGTGAGAAAAGGGCCCCCACGGAGGTGGTCTTTACAATAATGTATAGGTACTTTAAGCGACTTAAAAGGTCGCCGCAAAATAGCCGGGCGAGTGCCTGAAGTGTCTATCGTGGATCTTACGCGTCTCTGTGGAGCGGTCTCATATCTGATACCGGCCCCTGGCTGGATGCCTTTTTTTAAAAAAAGAAATGGACCGTTGAACTTCCTTGGAATCTCATCTTCAAAAACACGAGGCAGTTGGTATCAAATAAAGCACAACTGTACATCTTCCAACACGACCAGGTAGCCCAAGATTCGTTGCTCGTAACACACTCTCTCGGAGACCTTAACCTTATTCCACATACGAAACGAAGAATATCCTACCATCCGAAGTACCGAGCAAAGTGGTTTAGATCACCACGAAATATTCCCCATACCCTCTTTGATTTTACAATACCGCGTCCCCATAAAATGTCTCTTGCGTCCCGAAAGCGCCATCCGACATATTTACATCAAATCCCGCTAGCCCGCCAATACTCATGCTCCTCTCCAGCTGCACCATCATTTCACTTTGCTGTTCCTGGCTTAGACTGCTATTCCTGTGAGGGCTGCCTGTTTCCTCTCCTGGCATGGTGAACATGTCGAACGAAACATCTTCGAAGGGATCTCTCCAGGTTTGTTTATGAACAGGGCCAAAGTTGAGATCGTAGTTCGGAACCGTAGGGAAGTCAGGAAGGTCTTTAAAGTAAGAAGACGCTGCTAGGGGATCGGAAAAGTTTACGTCGTGAGCGTCAGTAGTCGGGGAGTATATTTGGGGTGTTGGCGAGTAAGTCTGAGGAAAGGAAGGCGGAGCATGATGAGGTGGGGCCGATGAAGGACCCGTCTGATGATAGCTAGGATTTTGGGAATTTGGAGGAGCTCTAGCTGTAATCGGTACAGGTGGGTAAGAAGGGACAGGAATTTGCGAGCCAGAGAAGCCATGTGGCGTGGCAGGGGAATGATCTTGAGGGATTGGCGAGACGTTAGCAGATGAATTTTGTTGTGCTGTAGGTGACGGCTGAAGTGGTGGTTGAATGGTTAGCTGGTAAGACGGGTGTGGGATGTGAGAAGGCATGGGCTCAAGTGGTGGCGGTGTGTGCGATGGGACTGATGGTGGAGCAGGTGAAATAGATGAATTTGCAGACGGCATTGGAAACGGAAGGCCGGATGGCACAGAAGTAACGGAGGTAGGCGTGATCATAGAATGCATTGGCGGTGGGGTATCGCTATGAGCGGAAGATGGCGCAGAGGGCACTGATGTGTTTGACGGCGGCATCTGCATAGGATACCCTGCAGGAATAGATGTAACTGATGGTGGAGTAGCCGTAGCATACGAGGGAGGAGGAGTATTCCCATGAATTGAAGATGGTGCAGACGTGTTGGAAGCGGCAGAAGGAGGCATGTTAAGAGGTATATTTGTTGGGAAGGCATGGACTGAAGTAGGCGTCGAGGAGGAGTTTCCCGAGGTGTTTGAAATACTTGGCGTCAGCGGCGGCATCGTAGAAGAAACAGGAGTAAGCTCGGGGAAACTGGTTTGTGATGTAGCGAGAGGTGGCAAGTACATTCCTCCGGGACTTAAATCGCTGAATTGAGAGGATGGTGTTGCAATATCATGACTTGAAGGTGACGACTTTGGAGGAGACTGGATGACATATGAGTTTTCGGTATCGTATGCCCGCATGCAAGCCTGAGCAAGGCGTCGATATAAATAAAGCGCGGAGTTGACACCGGGCCACCGCTCTGAGCAAAGACTTATTGCCTCCAGCGCGTTTTCGACGTGGCCGATAACCTCTTCTCGAGGATGTTCCTGACGGATTTCTGGATAGGATAAAGACCACAAAATGGCGTTCAAAGCCATGAAGATTGACTGTGTAAGTATCCACGTAATGTCATTAAGCTGGGCCTGGATTTGGTGCTTCTGTAACGGAACATTGAAGACGGAGGCGTCGTAGCACCGCCGTGCAGCCCGCAAGGACGGCTCAGGAATCTGTGGCGAAGGCCGATACAGGAATACAAGGATAGTGTTCTTCCTACCCTGAAACCTATTAAATATGAGCATGGCTTACATAGGCCAGGTCGTTCTGAAACCTACCAAGATGGACCCCATCCACTGCCATCATCGTTCTTTGGAACTTTAGCGACCCAATCATCAATCTTAGCCTCCATTTCTGCAAACCAAGGATCGTTGTCGTCAAGAGGAGTGTCTCTTTTCTTCAGATATAACATACGCCTGATCTCTGCTTGAATTAATCGCATACGGAAAAAATGGATGGCAATGCATTTCTTCATGATCTGAGGAGCTCCTTCTGCGACACCTTGTGGTGTAATAAATCGGTCGTCACAAGTCTTGAAGAAATTAACATTCACATGATCGACCGTGGTTCCAAAGGCGCTTGGACGTCCTAAGCTATGGGCCAGACCAAATTCCATGGAGAGAATTATCCAGAAAAGGCGCCTTCTCATGTCTTCTTCATACGGGTTGAAAGGATCACCCGATGATGATTGCTTCACAGTTTCCTCATCACATAGCCCGAGATCCTGGGACAATCTTACAGCATGGCCAACCACCCAATAAGAAGCGGTCCGGGTTGGTGTCAACAGGGAATATTGCGCAATCATCACATAACACTGTATACTTGATAAGTTCTTCTGCTTCACGGATTCTTTCAGATACTTTAAAGCGGCCAAATAAAAGCTATCGGCAAGGCCGGCCCAATATGTATCAAGTCTCTGCAGACTGATCGCAACAACCATGCGGACTTGAAAGTTTTTGCAAGGGTCCGTCGAACCATGGTAGACATCCTCAATGTCTTGAGCGAAAGTAGGCTCGTGAAGCAGGGGGAGCAGAGACTGAGCTATATAACGTCAGTCTCGCTTGCGCAAATCATTACAAAACATACCCTTTGAGATGTATAGGTTGAAGAGGTGCGTCATTAGGTCTCGGCTAGGTAGATCAGGAGCAGCAACGTCGCTCATATAGGTATTGACTTTTGAGGTGGGCTTCGAACTCTCCTCGTCGAACTTGTCCTTTGCCTCCTTTGCTACAGAGGTAGATATGACGTCTCGAATGCTCTTACTGGGCGTGTTCTGTTTCGCCAATTCAATCACGAGTCTCGTCATGGCAATGCCGCTAGACGGTCCAAGGTATTTCTTCTCTTCATTTTCATGGAACTTGGTCATTCCACCTCCTCGCACCATGACCTCGGGATCCTCAACGTGCTCATCTTCTCGCTCTGCTGCGGCCAACTCAGCTTGTAGCCGTCTCACATTTGCTTGGAGGGAGGTTATGTAGGTCCTTGGGATAAGGCGATTCTTCGTTGAATCAAAGTATTCGCATCGTGCTTTGCTTCTCTCGCAAGGCTCACAGCGAGGTAATCCTGCATCGCATCTGGTTTTGCGCTGGCGAGCCGTTAGCGAAGGTAACCGAAACGTCCAGGCGATGGAACTCTTACTTGGCGACAGCGGACACATGCAGTCACTGTGTGATATACTTTATCTGCCGCTCCGTTGTTTGGACTTTGGGACGGCCCTAAGCCAGGCATTTCGAGGAGCAAAGGCCCGAGGTTACACGAGCGGCTCCTTCAGGTTTCAAGCAGGACAGTGTCATCTATCCTCCCGCTTTGGTCGCTTCGCCGTTCGCGATCGGTGAACATATGCAGTCGAACACGGAGACTTATGCAGATCTTCGAGGTCAAAGAAACGCGGATAGATTTGGCAAGGTTCGGCTAGCATAGGAAAGTTTTCTCGCGCGTGAGACCCTAGTGGGATGTAATCAGAAAGATAGTCCAGGAACCGGAGGTCTCAAGTCGCGCCTATGCAACATAATGGTCTCTGGCCTGGTCGATCAAGGGCAGTTGTCTTGCGCTCGCGGGGAATAGAGGGCCCCACCTCAGATGGGCTTAGGGCCTTTACAGCAGGATCAAGCGATGGTGTTTTTGGGGGCTTTGCGGCGCGGTCGGCGTCCTGATAGTAATCCGCTCAGAGGCGGGACAACAATGCGCCAACCGCGTCATTTCCACCGACGGCCCCTTCACCCTCTATCCGCCTGGTTCCATGGGGGGGATGGGGACCTCGCCGCCGGCCAGTCGCAACCCGGTCACCAACGTCCAAGCTTTTTTCGTGGTTTTTTCTTGGTTGCTTCTTGAGGCTGTTGGTGCTGGGGCGGGCGCATAGGCTTGCGTTTTCGGGTATCACGCCTCTCGGGCCACACCGACCAGCCATTCCTACCGGGACATTTAGCGGCTTACAGCAAAATGGCTCTTGATGCGCTCTTTGCCTGAAGAAGAGCGAGCCAGCGGACCCCATCATGCTTTCTCCCAATAATGGTGTTCTCGCGCTGCCTGTGTTCCTAGGAGGGATGCCATTGACGTCCGCTATCATCGACTAAGCTAGAGCTGCAACACCACCGTGGCCATCCCTTCACACCCCCCCAGAATACAGGGTTCTTGCGCAAAGCCCGCGTTGCAGGAGGGAAATTTTTTCGATGTTATTCGAGCCAGTGAGACGTTGCCCGCCGTTTAGTGGCCAACCCTACACCCCATGTGTCACCAATCAAGCGTTGACTCAGCTTTCCAAGCCCGTGGGATTGGCCCTCACCCACGGTATAACAATCGAAGCTTGCTGCCTTCCAAAGGTACGTAAATGACGTTGAGCGGCCTTATAGCTTTTCGCATCGTCTGGTTATCCTCTCAGACGGCATTCAACATTTCTTTTTTTGAGCCTGCCATGCCTCAATTGCAACAAAGGCTTGCATTTGTTGGAACTGTATCTGAATAGCCCGGGCCAACAACACCACCAACAATTGCTTTTTTACGTCGCGACTTAGTCCGGATTACGGCGTCTGCACAGCTCGGTGGAGAATCATGCGGATGCAAGTACTCGCAGTCTGACCAGCAGCTTGTGATTTCAAAGATGCAAAATGCCGAAGTCGGAGTCCTTGGATGCTCTCCTAAATGCGTCGTTACGAGTAAGCAGGCCAGTCGCAGCCTGTTCACGATGCCGATCAGCCAAAATCAAATGTGACGGAAAGCTCCCAGCGTGTACGGCTTGCGAACGATCCGGCAAGGGTGAATCATGCTCTGGTGCAAATGATGACTTTGCAAAAGGCAAGGAACGTAGCTATGTTGCCGCACTTGAGTCAGCCTGCGAAAGGCTTGAGAAGCGAATCGCAAATGCTAGAAATGGCACCGAGTTTGATATGGGCGATGTGAGTGGACAGGGCGGCCAAAATGGATCTCGACCTCCGTTGACTCGCAAAGCGATGAGCGGAGGTAGACAAAGTCGAAAGGAGGCTTCTGAAGTCGATGAGCTAGTCGGAGACTTTGGCTATTTGTAAGCTCATAAGGGTTTCCGGGTGGATTTGACTGACCTTTACCAGGTCAATCAATGCGACGTCCAGAGACTTTCCCGGCTTCTCAGACACAGTCTCATTCGCTAAATTGATGCTGTTTACTTGCCAAACGCAACCTTTGCCGAAAATGGAGCAGAACCTTCTTCCACCGCGATACCAAGCAATTCCGCTAATACAGCATTACCTTGACCACATTTACGTGCTGATGCCATTCTTTTCTGAAACCGATTTTATGTCATCTGTCTCTGCAGTCTATCAAGATTCTGGACGGTTCTCAAAACAGCCTGATCATTTCATACTTCGGATGGTGTTAGCCATATCTGCTGCATCTTTGTCCCGATCAAGATCTGATTCCAATATGGAGGAGGCTCTCAGGCACGCGTCAGCTGCGGTGGACCTTGCGGAAGCTGTCATTAACCCAGGATCAGTCGCGACGGTGCAGTCATTACTCTTACTGACCCAGTATTCACTTGTCGATCCAGAGCACTTTAGTTGCTGGGATATGATTGGAGTCACTTCCCGGGCCATGGTCGACCTTGGGATCCATCAAGAACCCGCCGCGGACATCAGAACCTCGAAAGAGCAGCTGGAAATGCGACAAAGAGTGTACTATTGCGTTTTCACACTTGACCGGTAAGCAACATCTGCTTACACAGCAGTGACGATATTAATATGTTGCAGATATATAAGCATGTCATACCACCGCCCCTTTTCCTTTACAGATGACAGTGCTATCGTCAATCTACCTCCAAGCTCTGTGCCTAGTGTCAATCACATGAACATACCCCAAAACTCATTATTCCTTCGGTCCCTCAACCCATCGTATCAACTTTTCACGATCAGATTGACACAATCCAAGTTTTACCAGGAAAGATATTCTGCAAGCCGTTCACCCGTACCGCCAGAGCTCGCCCAATCTCAATCCTTTCACAGTGTCGTCGATGCGTACAATTGGTTTTGCCAAGTTCCAGCGACCTTACCACCTCAACAAAGCCGAATACTATTGCTGTTTTTCAGGCTCGAACTCTTCTATACCCAGATTCTGGCCCTGTCATCATCTCCCAAAGTATCGAACAATGGCGCTTACAATAAGTCCATGATTGTATCCATTGGAACGGAGTATATAATGCAGCTAGCACCAGCCCTTCAAGATCCAGATCGGCATCCATTTTTCACGTACGCAGAGGTCCTACGAGTCACTGCCGTTGCCACATCAATTTTGGACGCGCTCTGGTCGAATTATGAAGCTGTTCTTGCAGGCTGGTTGCCTCCATTACCCGCAAACCTGCAACCGCCACCTCCGCAGACAGTTATTCTACCATATACGGATCTGAAGAGCAACATCTCTCGAATTTTATGTGTGTTGGAGTCTACCCTACATATCCTAAACATGGCACACCAAAGATGGGGCCAATGTATACATGAGACTAAGGAGAAATATGAAAAGGAAAGCGCTGTAATGATTTCAAAGCTCAACCTAAGGCTGGACCAAGAACACGCCATTGCAGCACAAACAGTAACACCACCTCCACAACATCAGTCTGTCCTCGCTACGGAACCTCTCACTGTGTCCACGCAGCAACATGCACCGCAGCAGTCAATCATATCTGGTTACGGGGGATTCTAAAATGAGGGACCCGGATCACACGCCATTGTGCTCCGTCTGGTATCACAATTCTCTTTCAGCAAGATTGCTGGTATGAGGAGTCTCAACTTGTGCACCTGCTGAAGGTCAATAGTTCTTGGCGTGCTAGCACGTCCAAGTGCACATACAAGCCACGAAGACCCTATCTATTTAACATATAGGGCCGTAAGGCATAATTTATGATGCAGGCCTCGTTGGCTTCGTGGTCAGAGCGGGAATACTCATATGCGTCAACAGATGTACGAGGTCAGACAGGGCGTTACCTTTTGATGATTTGCCTACAATAACCCATGGCAAAAAGGAGGATTGGGGTTCATTCAAAAAAGGCTTCATCGCTTGCTAAGGCGGGTGTCGTAGCGCATATAAAAATCGAGATCATAAATAGCAGAACGTCTCCTTCTGATCGAAAATCCCAGTGCTGATGTACAAGCCATTTGAATTACAAGGTTCATGGCAATTAAGAATAGTAGCTTCGTTTGTGCGCCTGTGTAGTCTGCCAAGGCTGTGCGGTCCTCTGGCCCAACGCTAGCGCCATCACGTGAATTCGTCGGCAACCTCGTTTCATTGAACAAAGACCGTCGTACTCGCATCCTTTCAACCACACCAACTATTCCTATCAAGCTGCCAACTCCCTCCACCCGTGTCGCTTCAGTCGTACGAAAAGTTTCAAGACGACGGATGGTATTCGGCTTCCCGCGCCGGCTGCGTTGAGCAGCTTGTTCAACCCCTCGCTGTCAGCCCAACACCTCTATCCTCTGCTGTATCTATCTTCGCCCCACCGACCGATCGACCTGGATACAGCGACCGCTTCTTTGAAGGCGCAGAGATACGGTCTCAAGGCTGGTGCCTTCTCTCCATGTCTATACCTTCAAATCGCTCGCGCGCCATACCCTTGTCTCCTGCTTCTCCACCAAGTGAAGGATTGAAAGAGACGAATCCCCCTCAAAACTCCTTGAAGCGACCACAAAGTCCTCAATCACCATCTTCGTCTATGACCATCACAACCCAGCACCATGATCTTCCCCACAATCTGCAACAGACATCACCGACCGAGGCGGCGACTTATCCGCAGTCTTTCTCCACGCCCTCCACCGTCCAATCCTCGATCCAGCAGTCTAATTCAAACTCGAGCGGAATGATTTCGTCAGAAACCCCTGCCAGCAGCGTTGATGTTTCGATGACAGATTTACAAACAAGTCCGACAAAAGAGCGCGTCCCGCAGGAGATCGATCGCCAAATTCCGAGCACCGGGAAGCGTGACGCAGATGAAATGATGGGTGCAGATCATTCGGAAGAATCTGCGCCGCCCAGTAAGAGACCTCGGACGAGCGAATCGCTCATAGAGGAGGGCACAGGATCAGCGCATGTCACGCAGCCGCAGTCGCAGTCTGCATCGAAAGAAGTTACCCTTGAACAGGTTCAAAAGGACATGGGCAAAGCCTTTCTTCTATGCAGAAAGCGTAAGACTTCCCGACAACTGTTTCTCTCTATTGCTTCAATTCGTGCTGTTGACACTTTACACTAGCTAAAGCCAGCCAACCTCCAAGACCAAATCCTAGCCAGAGCTTCATGTCTCTGTACGGCTTGACGCCACTTGTCGCTACAGTCGCAAGGGACGACCCAGAAAACCCTGGAGAAAAGCTAAACAAATTGAGAAAGTCGTACGATGGCCAAATCAAGGACTTCGGCCTCGCTGGCAGGAACAAAAGCGTAAAGAAAGAGGCTGACGCAAACGGTTTCATATCCGACGGAATGAAGGCCATGTTACTGTGGCCTGATCATGAATGGCAACTTCAGAAAGTCAACGCAAAACCAATCCAAGTCGGTGAAGACCTGCAGTCGAAATTGTCGCCAGCTATGAAGCTTGAGCCCGGGATTCCGCGAAACCACAAAGACTGGGAAGACAGGCTTGGGCACGAAAAATCAGGACCAAGGCCGCAGCAAGTATTTGTGGATGCGAAGAAAGCCACGCCAGGAGCAGTTTCTGCCAGACCCAACGGTGTAGCGGGGCCAGCGCAACAGGGATCAGCCGAAGCAAGCCGTCCAAGACGCGCGAAGAAACGAAGCTATCGCGATAATAGTTTCGCTGGTTATGGCGAAGGATTCATCGATGATCAAGATGATGACAATTTCTCCGGTGATGAAGACGGCGGTCGTGGCCCTGGGAGGAAACGGAGGAAAAAGGTAAGAATTGGCTCAGGGTTGGCCCCAATCTAATCAAGCTGACAAGATCTTTAGGATTCCTTTACCACCGCCTCCCCGGTGGCAATGGAAGGGGGCATTCGAGCGGGAGGGGCCTTGAGCATGAATCGATGACAATGAGCACTACGGTTTTGCACTGCCGGCGCATGGCACATAGCATGCGGAATTCGGGTTTATTTTTACGGGACGATCTTCGACGGATTAGTATGAGAATGCGAATATCAACCCTAGGATGGTTGACTTTGGAAGCGGCCGTCTCCACAGTTTGGAGGCATGGCGGTGAAAACACCCATAATGGCAAGGCGTTCAAGAGACGATGGAGCGGGGGCATTGCTTTTGTTATTTGATCCGAGCAGCGGCGCCTATTCCTGGCAGTTGGAATGGCATGGCATGAGCTGGCTGGGCAATATTCTAGCCAGTCGACTCGTTGATTTTTGTTTCTATATTTGCTGAAAAATGAGAAATGTAAATTTGATGAACAGGGAGCCGGACCAAATAGCAGACCCTTTTCTGATTGTTGTTCAGACCGTCCGCCGTGATAATCGTGTTTCTATACGCCTCCTTGCGACCATTCTAGACGGACTACATCACATATATCTATCATTCGGGGTATATTAGAGACGTCACAACTCCTGACGCCCAGCCTTGACTCTTCTCTATCAGGTATATATTTAAACCCCCTTCCCACTCAGACAAGCCCAATATCCCTCCCCTCCCCCCCCCTCGCCCCCATCATCCCCCCATGAACATACGCCTCCCCCACCAACCCAAACCTCCCCTCCCTCCCCTCCCCCTCCGCCCTAACAACCATCGGCAAACAACACCCCTCCAACCACACCACCAAATCCCCCACCCCCGTCCCCCGGGGCACGAGCCCCATCAGCCCGCCGCCCGTGACGGCAAGCACCCGCCCCGCCGCCGCACCCATGCTCTGCAGGCTCCTGTCTCGCACCTGCTGCGGCGCGAAGGAGAGGGAGAAGGTAGGGTCTGTGGCGTGGGCGAGGGAGTGCATCATGTGCATATGGTTGCGGTCGAAGCGGCGGTCGAACATACCCGCGCGGATGGTGTGCTTGTAGACGTCGTTCAGGTTTTCGCCCGTGGGGTAGGGGTGGGCGGCGAGGGTGGAGAGGCGGTTGCTTTCCTCCAGCCAGGCGGCGAGGGCGAGTTTTTGGTTCGTGCTCTTCTTCGTATTTTTCTTTGTGGTGGGGGTTGAGGGGCGGAAGTCGAGGGGGCAGGCGCCGGCGTGGGCGATGGTGTCGGTGATGGTGCCGCGGAAGGTGAGGGTTGTGTTGTCCGCGGAGAGAAGGGGGTGGGGGCGGGGGATGGAGGCGGTGGTGAGGATGCTGGTGAAGAGGGAGTCGGTCATGAACATTTGGCGGGTGTAGTCGACGCTGAGGTCGGGGCACCAGGTGGGGAGGTTGGGGAGGTGGTTGCTGGTGCCGGCGAGGGAGAGCATCATGGTGATTAGTTGGATGGCTTCTTTGTCGTCTTTGGTTTTGGAGGCGTAGGATATGGCGTCTCGCGCGCAGTCCATGTAGACCTCTTGGGTTGACTTGTGGTAGTCTGGGACCAAGTCGTACTTGCCTAACTGGAGGAAGGCGTAGATCTTGTCCCGGGGATCGGTGGACTCGTAAGATTTGATGAAACCCATCACGCTACATATCGGCAGGGTATCGGTTTTCCGTTCCCTCTCTTTGAAGTTCTCGAAGATCGATATCGGGTCACTAAAGGCCATTTCATCCATCTTGGTCTGTCCAAGCCAGGCACACGTGTCCACGGCAAAACGAACCTGATCAGCAATTTGGACGATCTCAGACCAGACAAATTGATCATCGCCGCATAGAACTGTGGCATCTCGTGAGCAGCCCACCTCTTGGATAACCCAAACGCGCCGGAAATAGCTACGGCAAAACAAATCTCTCAAGGCTCTCCAGTCTTTACTCTCAAAGTCCGGAAGCCCATTAGAGCGCAGGTTCTCACTCGTGAGTTTTAATTTTGGGTTGGCCTTTTGCCGATCAAGAATTTTCCTTGCAAGGGACACGGCACGCTTGCTATCGCCTGTATGAGGGCCTAGCCAGACAAATACTCGCTCCGCCTTCCGGTAGATCTCGTCCATCCTGGCAACCTGGCTATTGCGCTCGGGGATATTCTCCTGATCGATACACAATTGGTCGATCCAGAACGTGACTCTCTTCTGTAAGTCTCGCAAATGGTGTAAGACTTCATAGAGATTTCTAGTGACTGGCAAACTTTGGCCATTGCAGGCAATAGAATGAGGTCGTTCCTTGCCTCCCCATGTATACGACAAAGCATTGTATGGTGTCTCGCCAATCTTTGTCTCGGCTATGCTACATGATAATGGTTGAGATGCTCGACCAGGGTCAATGTGAACGACTCTAATGTTTTCTGAATCCTGTAGGGGAGCGTGGTTAAATTCCTGGGTCAGGGTCGGTGTTCTCGAGAGAACGCGAGTCAAAGTAAACAGCCGGTCTGCCATTGCAAGAGACCAAGGCCCAGATCATAGTGTCATGTAGGCGCCAATGGTACAGAAAATGTCACTCAGCTGCGTCCCAGGATGCTGAATTCAACATAATTCGAAGTATCGACAATCACGTGCACCTTAACATCATCATCGAAAACTGTGTGGGTTTGTGATATTTTTGGTCGTTCGTCTCCTGGAAGTTGGATTCGTACACAAGGGACCTCAGAGCATTAATCAGACGCACTCAACACCTTATAGCAGAGTAGATGTGGTCTGAAAACCCGTGACCGACGAGCATCGTCCTTTCCATTGTCACACACGTAGCGAGGCGATGTGTTCAAGCGACCTATCCGTAAGGTACCGGGTTGGCGATGTTGCAAGGCTGATTTTGTTGCAGAACTTGACCCAGAAAAGATTAGATCGGGCATCAGCATCATGTTAAATAAAGTGCAAGCTCGGCCCTACAGGATGCGTTATCTGAGACTGCAGTGGATCTGACAGTAGTAGCGCAGGTTTCTCTGGTCCTAGACCGGTGCTTCTTCGGCTGCGAGTCGTTCGAGTCTTTTCTCTAAGCATTGAAAATAATAAACAACGAGCCATTTTGATGGCCGGCCAAGGCTCCTCCATGGTAAGCATTCGGAGTCAACCACCGACACGATCTTGCCGGCGCTTGGTCCGAGTGGCTACCAGCATCTTTAGCAGGCGGGACCCCGCAAAAGTTTTCTAGAAGATCTCCTCAAGCGCAACTTGATTGACTCCTTAGAGGAAAGCTTCATGGATCACCTGCAGAGTGACGAAATGGTTCCTGTCGAGGTTTCAGGGATTAGTCGGTCCATTTCATCCTCTTTTTGTGACCCCTCTCGTGGTTCAGAGTCCCATATGTAAAGGACTGATGGCCGCAAGGAAAGAGCAGTGGGTAAAGTCTTCCTAAAGTGAAGCGTAAGTGGATCTTTGTTTCTTTCTTAGGAGCAGCATCATTTGTGACTGTATTCCTATTATCCACGCCTGAAACTCATAATCACAATGCGTGCCTCGCTGTCAATAGCAGCGGCTACTGTCCTGCTTGCCCGGCCAGCCCTCTCACTATGGCCTATCAATGATTTAGCAGTAACACCTCAGATGGGTTGGGACAACTGGAACTTTGCAGGTTGTGACATCAACGAAGAAATCCTCCTAGGGTCGGCAGAGAAAATAGTCCAGTTCGGACTCGCCGACGCTGGCTATAAGTATATTGTACTTGGTAAGTATATCGGAATTATCGCTATTTGGATCAAGCTTACACACATTGATAGACGATTGTTGGAGCAATGGGAGATATTCAAACGGCTCACTGCGCCCCGATTTCAAAAAATTCCCCAATGGCATGGCCGACGTGGCCAACAAACTCCACGCGATGGGGTTGAAGTTTGGGTAAGCCTATCCAAGAAACCCCCGACGTGGGAGACAAACAATTGAGGTGTCTGGAACAGAATGTATTCGTCTGCAGGAACACTGACCTGCGGCCGGTATGCGGCATCACTTGACAAAGAGGAGATCGATGCGAAGGTAAGTTATGCTGTGCGAGGACAATCGACTTTGAACGAAGACTAATCCTCCGCAGACATTTGCGAGCTGGGGCGTAGACTATTTAAAGGTAATGCCGTCAAGTACCATGACAATTTCGAAGATTGACGGTAGGACAGTATGACAATTGCTACAACGAAGGCCGAACCGGGACACCGCAGGTTACCTACAACCGCTACAAGAAGATGGGGGACGCTCTCAACGCAACGGGCCGGCCAATATTATACAGTCTCTGCCAATGGGTAAGTAAGACGCTAGATCAATGCGATACTGGGTGTCAGAAGTCTTGGTACATCCAATACATCCCAGACGGTTGCCAATGCTCACAATTAGATGTGCCACGACTTCTGATACTTAGCCACAAGGATTGAGCCATCTCTAACAAACCTTCAATAGGGCGAAGACTACCCCTGGAAATGGGCCCAAACCATCTCCAACAGCTGGCGCATAACCGGCGACATAATGGACAGCTTCAACCGGCCCGACCCCCGCTGCCCCTGCGACGGCAACGTCGACGACCAAGGCTACAACTGCGCCCTCCCCGGCTTCCACTGCAGCGTCATGAACATCCTCTCCAAAGTCGCCCACTTCGTCGACAAAGGCATCCCCGGCGCGTGGAACGACCTGGACGCCCTCGAGGTCGGCAACGGCGGCATGACCGACGACGAATACAAAACCCACTTCAGCATGTGGGCTGCGGTCAAATCCCCCCTCCTCCTCGGCAACAACGTCGTCGACCTCACCCCAAATTCCCTCTCCATCCTCACCAACCCCGCCGTTCTCGCCATCAGCCAAGATCCCCTGGGATCTTCCGCAGCACGCCGCTGGCGCTACGAAACCTCCGACCGCGACGCCAACGGCCAGGCCGAGATCCAGCTCTGGTCCGGGCAGCTGTACGGCGGGGACCAAGTCGTCGTACTACTCAACGGAGGCAACACGACGCGCCGCATGAACGCGACGAGCTACGACATCTTCGGCGATTCGGGCGAGGGCGGCTCCGCCAAGCAGATCCAGCAGGAGTGGACGGTGCACGATCTGTGGGCGAACCGCATGGACAATGCGACGGCGAGCGCGATCATCATGGCGAATGGGACGGATGTGCAGGGCGGCGCGGGGGTGAATGTGACGCAGTACTATTATAATGCGACGGAGATGAGTTATGCGGAGGGGATTAGGGGGAATGAGACGCTGTTGATGGGGAAGGAGGTGGGGACGTTGGCGGCGGGGGGTGTGATTGAGACGATGGTGCCGAGGCATGGGGTGGCGATGATGAGGTTGAAGCAGAGGGGGGATGGGTTGAGGAAGAGGGATGAGCTGTGATGGGGTATTTTGTCGTTTTGACGGAGGGGCTTGGAAGGGGTGCGTTTAATGATTGTATGTACCTCATAAAAATTATCTTAGTATATACTAAAAGAAGGGTCGTGTATCGAGAATCTCAGCGAGTCCAAGAAAACGAATCTAAAAAGAAAATTCTGGCATCTTTCTCGCTATCCCTATAGATATCAGACATAGCCACCTACTCAAAGTCACGTGAACGCTCAGTGCGAGAAGGGTGCTAACTGGAACCCGCCGATATTGCCAAAAGACCAAGCTACCGGCTTACCATCAAGATTCCCTACTACAATACACGACGCTCCATAACACTCAACACCCACCCACCCACCAAAGAACCTCACCCCCTCCCCTCCCCCCTCGCCTCCTCCTCCACCCTCTCCGCAAACTCCCCCAACGTCCCAAACCGCCACCCATACCCCACCCTCCCCTCCCGATGCAACCACTCCTCATCCCCGCCCATCCCCGCCCGCTTCCTCGCAATCCACACGCTCCCCACCCCCACCCTCTTCGCCGGCACATGGTCATGAAACAGGCTCTGCGCCACCTGCAGCACCCCGTCCTTCTCGATGCCGAAATCTTGCTTGACGTGCTCGAAGAGGTACGCAAAGTTCCGCGGGTCGGGCTTGTAGCTACCGATGTCCTCGGCGGTGTAGAGCGCGTCGAAGGGGACGCCGTCGAGGGGGCCCGCGAGGGTGCGCGAGAGGGAGGCGTTGTCGACGTTGGAGAGGGGGGCGAGTTTGAAGAACTTCGATAGGCGCTGCATGGCGGGGATGGTGTCTGGGAAGGGAACCCAGGTGTCGATGCTGGCGCCGAAGGCGTGGGCGGAGCGAGCGAGGTCGGCGTCGGAGAGGGTAGAGGCGGGGAGGGAGAGGGTGGTGCGGGCGAAGCGGGTGTAGGCGTCGGCGAGGAGCGTGTCGTAGCGTTTGGAGGGGGTTTCGCGCTGGAGGGTGTGCTCAATGTCGTTGAAGGCTTTGGCGCAGGTGGCTGGGGAGGTTTTGTAAGGGTGGGTTGCTGGGAGATGGGTGAGGAGCGGGGAGAGGGAGGTGAGGATGGAGGATTCCCAGTCGATTAGGGTGCCGTAGATGTCGAAGGCGAGGAATTTGTAGGAGTGGAGGGGCTTGTGGGGAACAGTGGGTTCGGGCATGGGGAGGGAAGCCGAGTCTGCCATTTTGGGACTGTGTGAAGCTTTTAAAATATGGCAGACGCGGGTGCTCTGAATATCGAGCTGCAAAGAAAAGAGGATGGGATTTAGAGTTTGATTCAACGATTAATGCCAACCCTTTAGCTCATGAGATAGAGCTACCTGACAAGTGCTGTATTTGAATTGGAGAGAGTACCACTGTTCTATACATACCTACCTACCGTGTGGATAAAGGATGATAACAGAAGCCGGAGAGCAGCGGTACGCCTTGTGATCGGACTACGCTGCAACTTCCCCGCTTATGACGTCCATTCAATTGATCCTTCAGGGCCTAAAGGCTCAGAAGTAGAATGCGCTTGGCGCGTTGAGAGCCGTCAACGGACGTTGGTTGCAAGCAAAGGATTATCTAAGGCGGGAGCAATGGTATGCTCCAGACGCTGTTGAGGGGGCGGGAGAACGGGGTGCACGTTAATTGAAGGATGGTGCGTCGACAGACGAGGAGCGAACTTCGACATTGACTCTGAGCCTGCGTTTGAGGAGAGTTGCTCGAGCTGAGAGACTTAGGCGCGCTCATGCGTTATAGACCAGGCGTTCTATGTGATTACTGGTCTAGTTGAAGGAGATGGCAGGGAGAAAGGTCGGGAGGTCGGCCTTGTCATTGCCAAGAAAACGGGGTAGTGATCGTCACAAGGGTACATGTGCGATACGATGGTGAGAAACATTTCCCCAAGTGAACGCTGCCAACCTTGTAACACGATGTGACCTCTACTCAGAGCCTTGCAACCTGGCCTTCTTCCCCTCCTCCTGAGGGTTCACTTGTAGGATGGCTTCAACATCAACCACAACCACAACTTCCCCGAAACGCATATCCTCTCATAGCTTCACTCCCACGACGCTTCCTATATCCCTCCTTCCGGACCCTGTGGCTAGACAATATGCGTACCTACACGGCCCAATAGTCCTAAGCTTTTACCTGCTTCGATTTCGATCGCTCGTTGCCGATCCTGTATCGACGATGCTCAGCAGCATACCCTATGTGGCATTATTACAACTGGCGTTCTGTGTGATATGTCTTGCACCGGCAGGTACAACGAGCGCAGGGTCGGTAGCCGGAGAGAAGCCAGTCGGAAACACGAGGGGCTCAGGCGGAAGCTTGAGGAGGAAACCGCCAGGCTATGGCGGTGCTAAAGGGAGCAAAGAGCAGTCTGCCAGCACAAATTGGGGGAACAAACTCATTGTATGCTGTTACAGGCAAAACTTATGCTTGCTAGCACAGAGACTGACTATTAACTACAGCCCTCAGTCCTCGCCCTCATCCTCTCTATGATCCTCCCACCCATGCCACTCACCATAATCGCTATTTTAATGGGTGCGCCGGCGACAACCCACCTCCCCCATACAACCCTTCTTGCGGTCCACCTTTCCCTCCTAACAACGGTACCTCTCTTTTACGCTCACGGCGTCTCATCATCTGCGTGGTACGAAGTCTCAAGTCTCTACCTACCATTTGACGCAGCCGGTGCTTGGGGCGGAAGTATGGGAGCCATTATTGGGGCTTGGCTCGGTGCCATTCCGATCCCTCTGGACTGGGATCGAGAATGGCAGAAGTGGCCCGTCACAGTCCTGATGGGGGCTGTAGGCGGATGGACCGTGGGGAAGAGTATACTCGGCGCCCTCTTCTGGAGAGGTCGCCGCCTAGAAATGGACGAGGTGGGCGAGGAGGAATGGCAGGTGGTGGAAGATGCAGCCAAGCCAAAAGTGCGGTGATAAAAGTCTTGAGCCCAGCAAATAATCAACTATAGCACCTTGGCGCTCCGCTGGCTTCATGGTCCGCCGAGAGGACCTGCGCCGGAAAGCCTTAGCCGGTGGGAAGAACGGGGGCCCGTCCGGCGTGCACATACCTGGCTCTCCCGAAAATTGGGGATCGGCATGATCAAAAAACAAACATGAAACCTATCTGAGCTAGCGTGTTAATCTCGCTGCAGCTGACGGCTGGAGGAAGAGCAGAGATTCGCATATCGAATGAGTTTTAAGGGCGGCAGGGGAAATCCTGTCTGGGATAATTTCGAAGGCCGTCGATCTGTGTCGCCATGTCTGAGGTTGGCGTGGCTAGAGGGGAAGGGGTTCGCCTCTTGGCTGACTGGCTGGGCGGGACTGGCTGCAGAAATAGGGAGAGGGTCAGCGTGTGGGGGAGGCGTCGACGCACAAGATTGGTTAAGGTTAATTAAGGCCCGCGACCAGATCGTGAACCGGTCCACCGTTGACCAGCCGTTGGAAGTACTCATGGCAAACACCTCACTGTTTTTAGACAATTAAATTCAATTGCAAAGGAAGTCATTGTCAGAAGTGCAGAAGTATATCTGTTAGTGAAAGGGTAATTGGGTGGATGTGCACATCGACGATATGGTGGTGTGAAGTGGACTTGACGATCCCGTCGCGCCAGAGGAGGCTGTGCTGCTGAACGGTGGACCGTGGGCTGCACCCTGCCATTGGGCCGCTTGTGCCCCCTTTTCATCCCGGCCCCGCCATCATAAAAATGTTGAAGAGCAGACACTTCCTGCTTCACATTTCCCTCTCCTGCCTCCATTATTGACCAACCTGTTTCTTTACCTCCTTCCAACCTTCGCGATTCTCTCGCTATAGAAGACAACCGCCACTCGTTTCGGTGTTGTCGTTTCTTCACATACAAACTTCTAATTATTTACCCTTTTTCTCCGTCATTCTCTTAGAGCCATTTTCATCCATCCCATCCTCTACCACTCTTAGCACCCGTTTAATACCAGATTTAGCCTTTTCATCATGAAAACTTCGTCCTTGGCCCTACTGGCCTCTGCCAGCACGGCATTTGGAGCCGTTGTTACAAAGCGTGACACCCCTGTTGTCACTGTCCAGGGCAACGGTTCGTTCGATGGACACGCTACCGCCTTGATCATAGGCTAACAATTTTCAGCTTTCTTCGCTGGAGGCAAGCGTTTCTACATGCGAGGTGTCGACTACCAACCCGGTGGTTCCTCAAATGTCGCCGACCCGATTGCAGATGTCAATGGATGCAAGCGTGACATCCAAAAGTTCCAATCCCTTGGTTTGAACACCATCCGTGTTTACACCGTCGACAATACCGCCGATCACGACGAGTGCATGAACGCTCTGTCAGACGCTGGCATCTACCTTATCCTTGATCTCAACACACCCAAATACTCTCTCAACCGAGCAGACCCTGGCCCATCATACAACGACGTCTACCTGCAATCCCTCTTCGCAACGGTCGACGCCTTTGCCAAATATGACAACACGCTAGCCTTCTTCTCTGGCAACGAAGTCGTCAACGATGGTCCTTCGTCCAAGACTGCTCCCTATGTCAAGGCTGTCACCCGTGATGTCCGCCAATATATTCGCAACCGTAAATATCGTGCCGTTCCTGTTGGGTACTCCGCCGCCGACGTTGACACCAACCGTCTTCAAATGGCTCAATTCATGAACTGCGGCTCTGATGATGAACGATCTGATTTCTTCGCCTTCAATGATTACTCGTACTGTGGTTCTTCCTACACAGTGTCCGGCTGGGACCAGAAGGTCAAGAATTTCACCGGCTACGGTCTCCCGCTCTTGTAAGTCTTGAATTCCCTCATTGATTTACACTTGCCTCTTCAACCAACTAACTTCTCCCAGCCTCTCCGAATACGGCTGCAACAAAGTCCAACCCCGCACCTTCAAGGAAGTTGCCGACCTCTACAACCCGGACGAAATGACCCCCGTCTACTCCGGCGGCCTCGTCTACGAATACAGCCAGGAAGAATCCAACTACGGCCTCGTCGAGATCAGCGGCGACTCCGTCACCGAACGCCCCGACTTCAGCGCCCTCCAGACCGCCTTCAAGAACACCCCCAACCCCAGCGACGACGGCGGCTACAACAAGACCGGTGGCGCGTCAGGCTGCCCGCCTCAGGACTCACCCAACTGGGACGTGAGCGGTGACTCGCTCCCGGCCATCCCGGAGCCGGCGAAGAAGTACATGACCGACGGCGCCGGCAAGGGACCCGGTCTCCAAGGCGATGGGTCCCAGAACGCGGGGACTCAGTCGTCTGCGACTGCGTCTGCGGGCTCCGGCCAAGCGTCTGTCTCGGCGAACCCGTCCGGCACGGGCTCTGGGAGCTCAGCGAGCAGCACGCATTCTGGGGCTGCGGGGGCGTTGGTGGTTCCTGAGTGGAGTGTCTTTGCGCCCGCGATGTGCACGCTCGTGGTTGCCGTGTCGTCGGTTTTTGGCGCGGTGTTGTTGTAGGTGTGGAGGACATCGTGGGGCTGTGGTGGAGGGCGCGTGCTACATAACGAAGGAGAGGTACATAGCTGCGTGGGGTGGTGTTTTTTTTTTGGAAAACCGGGGGTATGTTTCTAATTTGCTTTTCTGGCGGGAGCTGTGATTACTAGTATTCGGGTGCATATTTGATAGACTTGCAATGCCATGCAATGCCATGCAATGACAAAATGAAATTTGTCTCGTTTCGTTTCCTCTCTGCTTCCCCAAATCGAAAGATGCTCATCTGCAAGCTCTAGATATGCGTATGCGTATGCGTATGCATATGTGCACGTATACACTGGTATGGATGTGTAAACTAGGTAGTCAGCAATCGCGCCGCCGAAACAGAAATACTTTGGATCGGTCAGTGTGCGCTACGTATGGTAGTAAGCATAGCAGTTTACTACTAACTGCGTACATATACTACTTCAGATACTCTATGAGTGAGCGTCGCTCTGTTAGTCCGATAGCTGTTCTAAAGCCACCAAGACCAACACCGACGCCGATGCTCATTGATGCTTATGGACAGTTTAATTCTGTTCTGGCGTAACATAACCAGAAATCTAGCTGAAGCCGACATTACCTTCTTTCGCACGCACGCCTTGTTGACCCTGGGTGGAGAGGAAGGGTGCGAGGGTATCACATCATGTTACATGATTTAGAATACAGGAGTATAAACGCAAAAGCAAGACGAATGACAAGCGTGCAAAACAAGTCCCATAATCTTCACAGCTGTGCACGAGATCTACCTACCGTGCTCCCAAACTCCACGCCACATCGGAATCACATCGTACATCACCTCTAAGGGCAATCCTCCACCAACGGCCTGCTTCCCCATCTCTGCCACCGCAAGCATCACCTTGGTACCCCTCTCGCTTCTGCCCCAAATGCTTCTTGACCTCAATCAATCTCAATCCTCCCCTTCCCACCCCTCCTCCCTCCAATCGACCGCTTCCTCACCACCGCCCCTGCCCCTGCCCCCGCCACCGCCTCCCCATCCGTGCTCTCCGCCGCTGATTTCTTCCTCGGCCGCCCAGCTCCCCTCTTCTCCTTCTTCGCAGGCAATGTCTCGTTCTCTCCAAGCCGCACCTTCGCCGGACCATCCCGTTTCTCATCCCGCTTCACGGCCGTCGCATTCCCATCTGTCGTCTTAGAAGCAACCTCCCGATCCCCCGGAGTACGTTGAGACTCAATCTGATCGCCAGGCTCTTTCTTCCGATTCCTGACCGTCCCTCCGCCACCCTTCTTCCTCACCTTCCTCGCCGACTCATCATCCGCATGCCCGTCTGTCACTTCGCTCGACTCCTCTGGCTCCTTCCTCTGCGAATGCGCATCTGCAGATCTCCGACCTGACCTCTCAGTCTTTGTTGGTGTAGTGACATCACCTTGCAATAAATCTAGGCTGTCGTTCGCCTGTACGGCGGAACTAGTGACCGGGGTTTCAGTCGAAGAATGTGAGCTTGGAGGTTGGTCACTTCCAAAGTCAACAAGTCCACCACTGCGCTTGGTGAGCCTCGTTTTCTTCGGCAGTGGGCGAGGTTTGGAGGATCGAATTTGGACTCCGTCAGCCTTAAGTCGATTGGCTGCTGCAACAGACTCGGATTGCCAGCCTTCTATGCTGGCGTCTGAGAGCTTGTGCTTTGGGACATTAGATTGTCGGCGTTGCGCGGATGGGCTAGAGTCTGTGCGTGTGGATGGTGTTTCTTCGCTGACAGAAGCGGTTGGTTGAGAAGATGTCGGAATGTTGTGAGATTTATCGTTCTGCGCGACAGCGGAGTTGGAGAAAAGAGCAGGTTGGTCAGGAATAGGCAAAATAGCTGCATCAGAATCGACTCTGATTGTGCTTGAGGGTGTATATGGTGGGACTCTAGGAGCATGAGGTGTCATAAAGGTTTGAGAATTTGCAGAGATGTCGGAAGTTCTATCTCCAGAAGCCGGGAGTTCAGACAAGTGTTTTGGTATCTCGCAGGTAGTTTCATTATTTCCGTCATTCTTAAGGAGGTCTCCCGTGTGTTCAGGATCGGAAGAGACAGTGTCAGAATGTGCCCCAGGACCGGGCACAAGAGAACGGTCAGCATCTTGTCTACTTCGAAGATTCACGTTTTTCAATTCAAGAGGCGATGAACGTGGTACTGGAAGCATAGAGCTTTGTCCGGGAGTGTCGATGAAGGGATCACTGGTAAAGTCTGCAGGTGATGGTGCAGCAACCGAGTCCACGTCGTCTTCACTTATTTCAGAGACACATTTACGACCGATTTTAGAACATCTTTCACAGGGTCGCTTTCCATCGCATCCCTTCTTTTGCTTGTGACAGGCGCGACATCGCTTGCCGTCTCTTCTGCGTCGAGGGCTGGTTTTGTTGCCAGGAAATTTCTGAGGAGATTGAGCCCTTTTCACAGCGGAAGAACTAGCCTTAGGATGGTCACTGGTGGAATTTTGATCATGAGAATGATTTGTTAACCCCGTCTGCTCTCGCAAAACAAGACTTTTTGGGTCTCTGGGATGGTTGTCCCCGGCAGGTTCTTCGTCTATAACGTTCGGCCAGGTCGGGGATCTTGGGTCAATCGCTTTAAAACGTGCTTGGCCTATACTTGGAGACTTGATATCATTTTCGACTTGATGGCTCTGAAAGGTAAAATGTCTAAGCTGACCAGTCTCGCGATCACCTTCTTGTACAAAGACTTGTCTTGACACCGGGACGTAAGTTTTTGTGAGTTTTGGGATGGACGAGGGACATATGTCTCGTTCTCTCGCCCCAGCCCCTTGATGTTTGAATCTCTCGTTCATGTTTCGCCTCATCTCATCCACGGCTTCAGTATTGGTCTCTTGTGGTTGATTCCTAGATTCATCATGCATATTTCTTCTCATTTGATCAACTGCCTCTGTATTGAGCTCGTGACCCTTTGACTTGCGAAGAACGGCTTGTCCCTCCTTTTTCCTCTTAAATTTGTATGGTACGGTGAGAGATTGACTGCCGTCGTCGCCGACAAGGGCATGATCAGCAGGAATCTGATCTGATTGGAAGATGACAAACTCGTCTCCAAATACGGATGGTGGCTCTATGTCAGGGCTGCTGACTTCTTCTCTCTGATTTGTAGTTGTATTATTCGCTGCGCCTCCTCGCAACTTTGCTTCCCTAGCTTCAGATTCATAAGCTTCAGATTCTTCCAGAGCACGGGTCTTCTTTCGCTGCCGAGGGTCTCGTAGCCCCATACGTCGCGGTTTTCCAGAGCTTGCTTCAGGGGACGCACTACTAGTTCGTGACTCTGGAGTTCGTAGCTGTTGAGTCCTTGGTATCTTTTGCGCATGTGCCGAATCGATGCCATTCGATCCCATGTTTTGCCTCTTTTCCCTGTTTTGCCTGCGACTTATTCCCGCTGATTTTCCATGGCTGCTCGAGGGGATCGAAGTGGCAGAAGGGCGATCTCTCCCACTTTGCAAGTTGAGAACATCGTTCTGATAGATGCTATTCGTAGGATGCTCAGGGTTGATCGTAGATGTTTGAGGAAGAGGCTTCGAAGGCTCGAAATCAACATCTGCAAGTTCAGGGTCGAGCTTCCGCATCTGTAAAAAAGCTTTCGCTTTTTCTATGTCAATACTTTTGTAATATAAGTAGTCATTCTTGTCAGTATACCGATCCCGAAGTTCTTGAAAATGCTGATCCACAATGCCCTGCCGCTGGATCATAGAGGGAGTCTCATACAGTAAATTCAGATCTCCTTTTGCACGATCGCTGAGGTTATGGAGAACGGTTG
The DNA here is from genome assembly GCA_021030905.1 of Pyrenula massariospora. Classification (NCBI taxonomy): domain Eukaryota; kingdom Fungi; phylum Ascomycota; class Eurotiomycetes; order Pyrenulales; family Pyrenulaceae; genus Pyrenula; species Pyrenula massariospora. The sequence continues at coordinate 153,849 of JAGFMI010000028.1, forward strand.
AAAAACTTTCGTACGAAGACCCATTCAATATAGTTTTCAGATGCTCTTCGTTAATAACCTTGGACGTTTCATTCTCGTCCGCTTCTTGCTGCCGACGCCGCTGCCGATGGATAATTGCTTCTGTCAGCTGCATCTTTGTCAGGCCGAGCATCTTTCCAAGCTTGTCGTCATCCGCGCCAAGACAAATTTGCAAATTTTCGCATAGACGAGCTTGTAAAGCTGGTGATATCTGCTCCCATTTCTGGCCCTGTTCTTCTTCGTGATCCGTCAAAGTATTCTCCTCCTCACTTGTGGCCATCTCCAGATCAAAATTGCTCAGGTCTCGGCCCTCCACTCTTCCGTCAGCGATGAACTCCTGGACATCCGGAGCTGGTGCACCGTTGTTCCTCATTGCTTCCATATTAGCTCGCCAAATGTCGTTTTGTTCGCCGTTACTATGCCGCCAGTCGACAACATCCTCCTCCAAATGACTCTGTTTGGAGAGTCTTCTGACATTAGTCAGTGTCTCATAGCGTGGTTGGTCTGCAGTAGTACTATTGGAAGGCTCGTTCGATGCTTCTGGATCCTGAAAAGGTTGCTCGAGATCTGACGGCTGTGCGGACGACTGCAAGGCGGCATCAGGATTGTCGGCTAGCCAGTCCAGCGAAGGGAAAGCTGCTGGGCTGTGGTTTGGGTTGAAGGCGATGACCTCAGCTCTTGTTGGGTGTCCTTGCCTCGTAGTTCTTCGAGAAACTGCATCCTCCGAAGGTAGCCAAGGGTCGAAGATTTCATCATCAGCATAATGCTTTCGGATAGGCATTGTTTAAGAGGAGGTAGGCGCCACGCCGATTCTCGCAGTGTTTCGCTGTGGGAGTCGCTACTCCACCTTCCCCCTAAGAACCAGACTTGTCTGGCTAGACTTCTTGTCACTTCCACCTGGTCTTTGTGTCAATGTTGCGATTCAAGGCTAGAATATCGGCTAGTCCTAGTACCTTCAATTTCCACTAGGACTATACGGTAAAATGATACGGGCCACCAGTGGCGCGGTCGAAGGATTGTGCAAAGGATAAGTTTGAGGAATGATACAAGGCTTTGCAGTGGTCAGTGGTTGTGTGGTGCTGCGACAAATGGGTGAATAATGAAAGTCCGCGTGGGTGAGTCCTGGGTCGCACCTGCCTGCCTCGCAGAAAGGTGCGTCCGACTGTATGAGGAAAGAGCGGGTGAAGGAGGAATCCGACGGGCGGACCATGGTTCAGCGGTGAAGGGAGGAATCTGACGGGCGGACCGTGTTTGAACGGTGAAGGGAGGAGTGAATTACTGAAGATGCTCGCAGAGCGCCCTTCTCTTGAAAGAGGAATCTACACTTACAGTGATGATGCGCAGTCGTTGCTAAAATCATTCACACTCTGCTCAGAACAGGCCATCAGGCATCCATCGCCACTGTGCACAAGACTGTCGGATAAAGGCCCATCGAGAGGCCACGCTCAACGCGCTCCGTAAGCTCAGGCAGAAAGATCATCCGTCCGTCATATCTTTGAAAGGCGCCGACCCTCCTCTACCGCTTCCGTTTGTACCTAGATCACCGTCCTCCATCTCCATTTCGTCCTCGTCGGCTTCGTCTAACGTTCGTTTGAAAGACTTTTTGGGCGCCTGCAGAGAGGATCCCACATGCGCTGCGTTACCATTGATCACCATATCGATCGATGCTGATGACACGTCTCGCTGAGCTTGCAGAAGGTCACCAAAATTCGATAGGATATGGCGTTGCTCATCATCAAGACTGATACAGAATCGTTGTGCCTGAACTGCATGAATTGCTTGGACCACGTTGAGGCTGAACATGGCCATCATGTAGGCTGCGGCCATGGTGGCAGAGCGACCATTTCCAGATTCGCAAAAGACTATCGTCTTCCCTCGAAAGTCGCCATTGCTAGTGATAGTGGGGATGCTATTGCAATGCCGTTCGAGATTGTTGTTAATCGCCAGTATAGTTGTGATGAAATATTGCCGAAGATTCTGGGTAGAAGACACGTCGATGTCCAAATGATCAATACCCATCTCGGCTGCTACTCTGGCACCGGATATCATTCTCGCATGAGCCGACTTGTCAGAGCGAACTGCCAGTAGCAGAGTAACTCCATTCACGCGGAGAAAGTCTTGGTCCTTCGCTGCCGAGCTTGGCCCAAGCAGCATCCACGGTAGAATCGCCTGTGCAGTTCGTCGCTCCGAGTAGACCCAGTCCAATAATCTCTGTGGAGTCGTCAATCCGTGGTTGGTGAGCTGCCGCATGAACGGGGACTTTCCAAGGTAGTCGTCCTGATATGCGAACGATTTGGTCCCAGGAACAGTCAAAACTGCCTCGCCCGAAGGACTGTATTCGACCATAGGCGGCGGGACAAGGATATTATCAGGCTGGTCCTTTTCATAGCTGGTGGGATGGCGAGCTTCATAGCCAAAGTGAGACATCTTGGGGAATGGCTTCTTCAAGACAAAAGCTAAATTGAGCTTCGCCCTTGATAGATATGAGCGAAACCGAGGATTGTGATTAGGATCCCTGGTTAAAATGCCGACGGAAAGACCACATATGTCGTCGTATAGTGATCTTGAAGCTTTAAGGATGTGTTATCTCACGGCCCACAACCTCGTCAATTCGCACACGCTATTGAGGAGGTACGTTGCATCCAAGGCGCTGTTTCCGCATTTGGGTGGATTACCAGGCAGCTGTCACCGCGACATGCAGTCACCTTCTGATCGTCTCAACACAATTGGTGCATTCATGTTCTCGCATTCACTTGGGCATGAAAAAATTATCATCAACAGGTATCATAGCCGTGGCCATCAGGTTTTATTCTTCACGATCTGGCATATCACTTATTTTGCGGTACACTTTGGCGGAAATGGTCCGCTAAGGGACGGTTAAAGTTATTCGGGTGCCGCAAAATCTACATTCCATTATTATTTAACCCCCGTCCTCTGCCTTGCACAGCGTATATTCATTTATGTAATTCACTCCATGTCATAAAATGATGCATACACGCGCAACTGTTACAATTGATTTGAGTACCTTCCATATCATAAAGAAAGACACTGTACCAGTCTTCGCATTTCGACCCAGGTCTCTGAATACGGAGACTCGATCGCACCTAGTACGATGTCCCTCATGACTCCAAAAACGCCGATGCTTGAACGCTGTAAAGATCCAGAGGCCCGCCATCCTAGAGATAGTCTTTCTTCCTCCCCGTCCTCGTATATTGAGTTAGCGCCCATTCCACCTCGCCACCGTTGTCTCTCTCCAGAGTCTGAGCCCTTATCTGAAAGCATCGAAGGCTGAACCTTGGTCCAACCTCTGCCAGCTCCACATCCTTATAGCCCGTTCTTACGAATACATGATGTCGAACCTCAATACTGTCCTCCACATTCTTGAAAGTCACGACTCTGTTTCCTTGCTTCCCGGCTTCCCGAGGAGGAAAGATGTGTTTCAAGATCTGCACCACGCGCTTCCCGAGCGGTGTCGTGAATCCCTCAAAAATCAGGTGTGGGTACGATTCAGATACTGTACCCCGCGTAGAATTAGGTATATCGGCGCGAAGAACAACGTTGTGGAGCGAGAAGGAGATCGTTGGTCCGTGAGGTAGGTGCGAAATAGTCATAGCGGTTGGGATCCCACGGTGCTCATGAAGCAGAATAATGTCAGAGAGTGATGCAGCTTTTGCGCTTGACAGGAGGTTAGGCAGGATGAGGTTTCCCCGGTTTAATCGTATAGATGTTGGCAATAAAAGTCTGATTTCTTTGCTGAACGCGCTGAGACGTGTAGAAGGAGAGCGAGAGGTTGTCACCAGTGGTCGAGGGTCTGTGAGACCTGAGAGAAGCGAGTATTCATCATCAATCTCTTGCGTTGCTGCGTCTAGGGATTCGTCATATTTGAAGTCTTTCCGCAGGGACTTGTCATTGGCGATGGATGGGTCGAGGGGCTTGCCGGACGCGAGAGATGCTTTCAGCAGAGATCGTTTTTCCGCAATCGAGGCGTCACGTAACAGCAGGGCTCGCCGATAAAGGTAGTCTCGCCGCTCACGTGCCTGTCTTCTCTATAGAACGAAAGACAGATTAGTGTTCAGATAGCTTCGAACGCTTTCAAGGAGGTCAGCTTACAATCATTCTGCGCAATGAGATTAGAAAACAGTGGTTCACAAAAGATGGAGGCTCGCCCTCACGTATGTTGACAATGTTGGCGAAAAAAGTTCCCCGCGTGTGCGAAGCTGCGGAGGTGGAAAGCGGGCTCGGAGCGGATGAACTTTACTACGATGAATTTCGTGAACGCGGGCCAGTCTCCGCTTCGTCGCATGCTCTGATGTTGAAAGTGTGAATATCCGCCTTGTCACAACGAGCTCTTTTTTCCCTTCCTTTTTCGGTTTTGGGGGGGATAGATTGAAGACACTGATCTTCGCCTCTGTTGCACGATTTGGTCGTGCAAGCTTGCTTCGGGGACTGGGCGTTTGGATTTTGAGTGGCCAAGGTGCTACCTCCCAGAACTTCCACGACCGCCCTTGAGCTCTCGATGATCAGAATTTGCAGGGGTCACATCACTTTCCATAAGAGGGTTCTGGAAACTTATATACAAAACTCAAGACAGAAACTTCAATCATGGAGGCACTGAGCAACCTGGGCAATCATCTTGTCTCCGATTCTACTGCTATTATTAATGCAACTGATGGTATGTCTAATGCGGATGCAGACGAAAGCCTGCTCAGTCTAGCTGGAGCCCCGCGAAGACGTCGCCATGACGATGAAGAGTCAGACGGCTTGGAGGACGATGATTTAGAAAGCATGGCCAGCGTGCCCGTGGACGGAAAGAAACCTGTCGCAAAAGTGGAGGAAGAAAAGGAACTTCCACCTCATGCATGCGCGTAAGTCTACTCAGTGCACTCAAGCGATCTCAATGTTTCTATAGTATCTAAAACTTATCTGTCAGATACTGTGGAATACACAACCCTGCGAGTGTTGTCAGATGCCTCACCTGCAGCAAATGGTTCTGCAGCGCGCGTGGAAATACCTCGTCCTCTCACATTGTTAACCACCTCGTTAGAGCACGCCACAAAGAAGTTCAGCTGCACCCTAGCAGCTCTCTCGGTGATACAGTGCTGGAATGTTACAACTGTGGGACAAAAAACGTGTTTCTGCTTGGCTTTATCCCCGCGAAGTCAGACACCGTCGTAGTCCTGTTATGCCGTCAGCCTTGCGCCTCCATGCCATCTTCAAAAGACATGAATTGGGACACCTCTCGTTGGCAGCCTCTTATCGAAGATCGATCCTTTTTGTCTTGGTTAGTTGCTGCGCCTACTGATCAGGAGCAACTTCGAGCCCGGCATTTGAGTCCGCAAATGATCGCTAAATTGGAAGAGATGTGGAAAGAGAATGCAGGCGCTACAATAACGGACCTAGAGAAGGCCGCTAATCTTGATGATGAGCCAGCCCCAGTCCTTCTACGGTACGATGACGCATATCAATATCAAAACGTGTTTGGCCCTCTTGTCAAAATAGAAGCAGACTATGACCGAAAGCTCAAAGAAGCCCAATCCCAGGACGGTCTGATTGTTCGTTGGGATCTTGGTCTAAATAATAAGCACCTTGCGAGTTTTATGCTCCCGAAGCTGGAACTGGGCGATGTCAAACTCGCCGTTGGTGACGAAATGCGGCTGAAATACAACGGAGAATTGCGCCCACACTGGGAGGGTGTTGGCTATGTTATCAAGATCCCCAATAACCAGTCCGATGAAGTGACGATTGAGTTGCGGGCTAAGGGCGACCACAAGTCTGTTCCAACAGAATGCACCCACAACTTTTCTGCGGATTACGTTTGGAAGGCGACCTCGTTTGATCGCATGCAGCTTGCTATGAAAACCTTTGCTGTTGATGAGATGAGCGTATCCGGGTATATTTTCCACCGCCTCCTTGGCCATGAGGTAGCTGCTGCACCAATGAAGACCCAGATGCCCAAGAAATTTAGCGTGCCAGGCCTTCCCGAACTCAACGGCAGCCAGATTAATGCCGTGAAATCCGTTCTACAAAAGCCACTCAGTCTGATCCAGGGACCTCCAGGAACTGGCAAGACTGTCACGTCTGCCACCATTATTTACCATCTTGCTAAAATCAATGGAGGCCAAGTCTTAGTCTGTGCTCCGTCAAACGTTGCCGTTGATCAACTTTGCGAGCGAGTCCATCGAACTGGACTGAAGACCGTTCGCGTGACAGCCAAGTCTAGGGAAGACGTTGAGTCACCCGTTGGCTTTCTTTCATTGCACGAACAAGTTCGTATGAATGATAGCAACATCGAGCTCGTTAAGCTTAACCAGCTTAAAACTGAACTCGGAGAACTGTCAAGCCAAGACGAGAAGAAATTCAAGCAATTGACCCGTGCTGCTGAGCGAGAGATTCTAACCAATGCAGATGTCATCTGCTGCACTTGTGTTGGAGCCGGTGATCCGAGATTGGCAAAATTCAAATTCCGAACGGTACTAATCGATGAATCCACTCAGTCTGCTGAGCCTGAATGTATGATCCCACTCGTTCTTGGCTGCAAGCAAGTTGTCCTTGTTGGTGACCATCAACAACTTGGACCTGTGATTATGAACAAGAAAGCCGCGAAAGCCGGGCTAAATCAATCTTTATTCGAGCGTCTAGTCATTCTTGGATGCGCACCAATTCGTCTCGCCGTCCAGTACAGAATGCATCCTTGTTTGTCAGAATTTCCATCAAACATGTTCTACGATGGCTCGCTCCAGAACGGTGTAACTATGCAACAGCGCCTCCGTCGGGACGTCGACTTTCCTTGGCCAGTCATGGACTCACCGATGATGTTCTGGTCCAATTTGGGCAATGAGGAAATCTCCGCCTCTGGAACATCTTATTTAAATCGAACAGAGGCTGCAAATGTTGAGAAGATTGTAACACGCTTCTTTAAAGCCGGAGTCCAACCCCAAGATATAGGTATCATTACTCCATACGAGGGTCAGCGAAGTTATGTTGTGAGCTCGATGCAGGCTACAGGAACTTTCAAGAAAGAGAATTACAAAGAGATTGAGGTTGCATCTGTAGACGCTTTCCAAGGGCGAGAGAAAGACTTCATTGTGCTTTCTTGTGTTAGGTCCAACGATCACCAAGGGATTGGTTTCTTGAGTGACCCTCGCCGACTCAATGTTGCTTTGACGCGAGCAAAATATGGTCTTGTGATCTTGGGCAACCCGAAGGTTCTCTCAAAACACCCTCTCTGGCATTATTTGCTGCTTCATTTCAAAGAACGGAACTGTTTAGTCGAAGGACCTCTCTCAAATCTCCAGGTCTCTCTACACCAATTTAGCAGACCGAAACAATCGTACCGCGGACCTCAACGCTACCAAATGGCATACAACCACGCTTCGAATATGGCTAGCGGAATGATGAACGGTAGAAACGGCCATCGCAACGAATATCATGATTCTGGATCTGTCGTTGGGTATATTCCCGACGATGTGTCATCAGTCCATTCCTCGGCTCTTGGCGGCGTAGGTGTCCCTCATGGATACCCACCAATGTTCCAAGGTTTCACCCCCGACAATTGGCCTACACTTCAAGGTGGCCGCCGAACAAACGGTACGAAGGCAAAGGCGGCGCCGGAGAGTATAGCAGGCGAGTCAACTGCACCGACCGAGTCTGACATCACGGGTAGCAGCGTTGTCGGCGATGGCAGAGGACAAGGCGGTGTCAGTCTTGGCCTATCTGGTTTGACCATTAACGATGTTCACAAGCAAACGAGCTACAACCAGTCCGATCGCCTAAAACGCTACGTTGAGTCGGGTGGGAGACAGGTGGGCGACAGTGGCAGCATATTTGGTGGAAGTTCGGCCAGCATGCGTGGTGGTCACGGAAGAAGTGGAGGTGATGACGAAGATGCTCGCAGCGTTTCAACCGCATTCGCCAGCCAAGTCGGCGGTGGCTATGATTGATTAGTTTGGCAATACTCACGCTTTCCAAGAAAAGATCAGTATCAGTACGCCAAGTTAGGCCAAAGAGCCTTGTCACACGAGAAGGATCGTATCACCAGAACGAAAGGTCTAAGAAACGGCAGCCTCTAGCCGTAGGAACAGGAGATTTTACCGGTCGAGGACATGCAGCACGTGGTTGTTTACAGATGGGGATGGGAGGCGCGGCACAGCGCGTTCAGTGCGCATTAATGTCTGTGGTTGATGTGCGCCATGAGATAGAAGGAGCTAGAGAGCGAAGAATCATGGTCAACAATCATTCAGCGATTATCGATGCGCGGCATTGGCAGCTCTACAACAATCTCCCAGATCAACAACCTCGGGATTGATTCTTAGCGCAATGCTGCCTCTTTTTTTTTCATTTCGGTCATTCACTCACTAGCCGTCAGTATTGACAGCATGTATTGTACTTTATCCAGCCGATTCGCTCGTTATTTTACTAGCCTTGAATCAATCATTCGCTAAGCCAGTTCGTAATGACATCAATCTTCGGCTTTTCGGTGGCACATCCAGCGCTAGTTGAGTAGGGACGCATCTTGTCCAGGGTAGCTCATAGACGCTGCAGGTGGGCTTTTCGATTTTACGCCGCTAGCGAGATGCCTTTTGCATTTTCCCTCCTCGACCCATCCCAACCGCGAGGTACCGATCTCTCGGCCACATGTCTGCAAGCCGTGGTAAAGTGGCGTGAGTGGCTGATCAATGGACGCGGTCTAGAACTTTCCGTTACACGCAGCCCTGACAGCCCCAAGTTTTCTCCATCAGGCATGGTGCGTCGATCACGGCAGGGGATCCGTGCTCCACACCAAGTCAAACGCCAAACGTCAGACGCTTCAGCTAATCCCCCTTCTCCGTTTTGCCAGAAGCGAACCAAAACTTGGCCGAACCGGTGGCTCAAACTGACAGAGTACCAAGCAGTGGTGATCACGAAGGCCACTGACAAGCCTGGGAGCCTGTGGCGTTTCAATACCCTCCTGGGCCTCCCGAGATGGCCAGTTAGGCGCGCCTTGAATGGACGAGGCCAGGAAAGCTTGCTTCATGTCTACAGGGAAGACATCCTCCATCTCCTCAGAAGATTTCATCTAAACTCTCGTCTATTCTCTCTATTTGTTCTGTCTCTGTTGCCATCTGGTGAACCGTCTTCTCTTACCGTTGCAATCTTTATTTCTTGCCATTCGTTCAGATACGAGTTCTATAACCGACGTCTGCGCGCTCGGATCGCGCCTCTTCCGGACAGCTGTAGCCTTTTTCAGCCTGTTCTTTTCCTTTTTTGTCTGCCACCTTTCAGCCGGACTGCCACATCAGGAAGCGATCCTAAGCTTTGGCCGCTAGAACCTCATTTCTGCAATCCTTTTTGGGGCGACTGCATTTCGGTTATCAATCTTTGGTCCTGGTGACCCTGACTTACTGCAAGCGACATTTCGAACTAACGCCGTCTACGAATTCTATGTGCCTATGAAGACATACTCGTTGAAAATCACAGCCACATCTGTCTAAAAACAACCGAGCATCCGCTCTTTATCCTCAATAACCACAACAAGAACTGCTGTCGAAGGATTCCCTTTCTAAACCTGCCTTTCCCTTGCACCTGCCCAAAACCAACCCCGATTATGACAATCACAACTCCTATCCTTGATAAAGCTCTCCCTCCTCTTCCTCCCCCATCGCCTCTTTCTCCCCATCTCTCCACAACCATAGAACCAATTCACCCTAACCACGCTCATCCCCTGTCCTCTAATCCTCCGCCCCAAACGGCGGCAAAGCTTGTTCACCTCTCCAAACCCAAGCCAAAGCGTTCAATCACGGCGCCACCAAGGCTCACACGGCAATTCTCCATCAAGAGAGATTCAGGTACATACACAGCGACGGCGACCTTCGTTCTACCGGCGAAGCAGGCAAGTGGGAGGGAACGTTACAACAGTGTTGTTAGCGCCCAAAGGTCTTCGAGTTTAGAGGGAGAAGATCAGAGGTTGATCGGAATGGGAATGCTGAGCCCAAAGATGGAGGAGGATGAGGAGAGTTTGTACGATGCTGGCGGAGAGGAAATCATCACGGCGCTGCCGACTAGGAAGGAAGAAAGTGTGGCAGAGGGAAATCCGAGGAAGGAAGAAAAGGATGATGGATTGAAGGAGATGGAGGAGCTGACCAAGGAATTCGATGGAGACCTCGATGTGACCAACACGTTGCCAAGCCGAGCTACGCTCATGAAGTGTAAGGACTTGCCTGTCTTTGACTCAGAGGGAAATGAAAAGAAGTTTGGTAGCTTGTGGGAGAGTGATAGCGAACATGGAAACGACACCAAGAGAAGAGTGATGTTGATCTTCATTCGACACTTCTTCTGCGGCGTAAGTACAAACATCCATTTCATATCTCTGATAACCTTTTCCCTTGCAAATCTCGGTCATATTAACATTTCCTCAGAATTGCCAAGAATATGTCCGCCGCCTTGCGTCTCTCCTTCCTCCGTCTGCCCTCCCCACCAACACAACCCTCCGCATCATCGGCTGCGGTTCACCAACGTTGATCGCCCAATACATCTCTCTCACCGACTGCCCCTTTCCCATCCACGCCGACCCCTCGAAACGCCTATACTCTCTGCTCGGTATGACCAAGACACTGTCCTTAGGCAAGAAGGATCCGGAGTACATTCAGCATAGTCTACTAGCAGGCGCATGGCAAAGTGTCGTCCAAGGCATCAAGCGGATCGGGGAAGGCGATGTATTGAAAGCAGGAGACCTGAGGCAGGTTGGTGGAGAGTTTCTAGTTGAGATCGACAGCACGGGCAAAGAGAAAGTTTCCTGGTGTCATCGCATGCGCAACACTAGAGACCACGCAGAGATCGACGAGATCAAGGGTGTTCTTGGCGTTGATAGACCCGGCATCTACGGATCAGAGAAGCCATCACGACCACAGCCTCAACGGCGTTGGACATCCTCTGCTACAGGAGTCCTCAGACGTTCTATCTCGGCGCCAAGGCGGGCGAGTACCTTTCTTGTTCACCCAAGGAAGAGGAGTCCCAGCGCGGGCAGTCACAACCATGGGTTTCGAAGGAGACAGAGCGCCAGCGGAAGTCAGCGGGCAAGTACTATGGCAGCAGATGTCCCAGTAAGGGTCGTGTCACTCGCGGCTACCCACGAAGATGCAAGTGGGCAGCCCCATAGACATGTTGGGGTGCCTGCGAGGGCCAAGACTGAAGAGACTGCTTTTTGGAAGGAGACAGAGACGGCGGATGACAAGGAACCTCTGTCAAATGGGACGCAGGCTATTCCTGAAGAGCCGAGGACACCGAGCCTGACCGTCGAGTCTTCTCATCCATCTAGCGATGATGAAGAAGATGATGGGGACAGCATGAATGGCACTGCCGCGGTGCGAGATGAAGGCGAGGCGGCGGTAGCGGAGGCAAAGGAAGTCAGGATGGTTCGGTACGAGGAATTAGATAGTCCGACACTCGGCAGGGACGCGGTGGCTGGGAGAATATCGATTTTGGCGCACTGAACGATCTCATGGACCAATCTAGGCAGAGTTAGTCTTCGATAAGGATGAGCTCACAAATATTAAATGGTACACTTCATAAATCGCATCTATAGGAAACTTTAGTAGCTCCTTATGGTGATTTGTAACTGCATATATTACAGCGGTTTTAATAAAGCGGTCTTGCTTGTGAGAGCTTTTCTTAAGCATATCGCTGTTGCTTAATGTCATCTTTTTGGCGAATGATGCCGACCAAAGTACCACTTCATGTGCAAATATTTACATGTCCACCTTTTGACATATGAATGCGTCTTTGGATCTCAATGGCATCATAATCGACCCCATCCCAGCAAGAGATCGTTACTGCTTGAGACCGAATATGTCGTTCATGACTTTGGACAGGATAATCTGAGCCGCTTGCTTTACCGTTGTTGAAAGGTCGTCTCCTCAGAAACCAGGAAGGATCATGTTTCTTTCAAATTTTACGGCCGGAAAACCTAATTTGAATTTCCACACGCTCCAGCTTACCGATTTTATGACATGGTTCAACGCTCGCTTTACGATTACTTTCCCTCGGTCCGCCGCTCTCCTTCTGTGCGCCATTCCCTCTCGCAAAGCACTCTCTCGTTCTTAGACTTGCCTTTCCACTTACGGCGCCGAATATATATTCTTGCTGGGCTTGTCCGCGTATGTCCAATTGACCTTAACCTTGAAGGCTCCAAGAGGCACGTAAAAGTATTCTACCTTCGGAGTTGCTACGGTTCTTGGGAGGGACAAGACGACGATTTTGTTTACCTAAGCGACACGGCTCTTGCAGCACGCGGTTGCCTGTATCGGCAAAAGAGATTCTTTCACGAGGGTCCGGAGTCGTCCGGATGCACACAATGTTGGCTCAGAATCCATGAAAGACCTGGGTCGGGCGATTGCTTAAAGTGTGTGTGCGATCGGCTACCGTGTGCATTGTTCTATACCTGTCACATAATTTCAATCGAGACAAGACAGATTTTGTACTCGGAAAATCGGTTTATCGTTTCTCAGAGTGGCTTTCGGTCATTTCGTCCACTACTCAATATTTCTCCTTCTTTGCTGGCCTCGCTAACATCAGTCACGATCGTCGTGAATGAGAAGATTGGTGTCGCTCAAGATGTCATTTGCACAGAGAAAGCAAATTGCGAGTGCCATGATTTAAGGAAATATACTGATCTAAAGCCTCTGCGATTAATTTCGCGCCACGAACGATACCTTTTTCGTGACTGGGAAAGCGTGTGCTCTCGATTAGCAACGAATATTCTACCCAAGCGCCTCAAAGTCTGTCTCATTTGCGAAAGTTCTGACGAGTACACTGCCGAGGGCTTTCTCAAGCCGTTACAGTCCCTCCCAGAGCTTGCCGCATGCTCGATACGTTTGAGCTCTAAACGGAACTCAAGGCTTCAAATACTTGCCGAAAAGCTATCGCGACGGATGACCCGCCACCGTCTGGAGAGTTTCTCTAGATTTACAGATTTGCCAGTTGAGCTACAATATCAGGTGATGCGCCATACAGACCTTGTCGCACCGTTTGACATACAATGGAGTTGTGACATGTCAAAAATCGCTGCACGAGGCTGCTGCCACAAATGCTCAGATACACTGGAAGCGTGTTGCTGTCCTGCGCAAGGATACGCTTCCTCACCACAGATGTGCACATGTTGGGACCCTCCGACCGCCCTTTTCCACGTCAGTTCTGCGATCAGCCAAGAAGCCTTGCGAGTATTCTATTCCGAAAATCGCTTCGTAATAACCATAGCCCCTCCACGCTTCCAGAGACCGCGGCTCGGGCTTCTGGACTTTCTCCGTCAGCTTTCACACCGGAATATACAGTTTCTCCGCAAGATCGATCTAGATGTCTGCGGCTTTGCGAAAATTTACTATTCCCGGGATGGGCGTGACGAGTGGGCGGAAACGATGGGCATGCTTAAAAGCTATGCGTGTGTCCCTATGCTACAGCTTAGGATCAACTTGTCTTATGATTCATACCCGGAGATTTACACGATGTCAATGCAAGAAATCGAAGAGAAGAACAGCAGAATGAGACTTCTCTACCGACATTTCGTGGACCAAATCCCCCCTCTAGAAGACTTCAGCATACGTCTCTCCTGGCCACTGACATTCGGAAGGCTTAATGTGCAGCAAGAAAAGGAAGACCAAGAATGCGACCTAGCGAGACGTGTGTTGGGACCCGACCGGCCGGTGCTTCCTGGATCAAGAGTGCAGTGGAACAAGTTCCCCGACAAGAGTTCCGTTTTCGATACGAAGCGGCGCTACTATGGCCCTGACGGATCGGAGATTTGGCCGCTGGGATGGAAGAACTGGGTGCAGAGCGAGAAGTACTACCACAACACTGACTGGCCGCATGGGGAACCGTGGCGCTGAAGAAAGCGTGTTCTGCATCCCAGCACGGATCACCTCCAGGACTCTAAACTAAAACCAAACGATTAGAACTTGAGAGGTATGGTGACGGGAATGGGTTGTATTTAAATCATAGAGCTGCTAAAACTGCCCGTGACTGAAGAGACAAAGCACCAGGGTTAGCTTCGAAAGACTTTCTGTCTCGTATTCACAGAGAATCTCGTATTAGCATAGCACTCGTAAAAGTTCTCTGCACGGAACCTTAATAGCTTTCTCCTCCCGACCCAACTGCATCCCCCTCGCCCATCCAACGATCTTTCCCCCCAAATCTCTGCGCTTCAACCTTACCGTTAGATTGCCTTCGCTATGATTGATCCAGAGTATTCTGCACGTCCAGTACTATCCCCTCTGTCGAACAGCCGCTATCCAGCCACGCGTCTTTCTCAGCGGCCGCGGACTTGATATCCATTAGACAGCAGCCAAGCAGTTTATCATCAATTTAAACCGCGCTGCCCCCGCCAAATACCATTCCTTCCCTTCCATGCCAGTCCCTTACATTAGGGGAAAACTCCTAGACACCACACGCGTGCTAAATACAATAAAGATTCTTATTACTATCTATACATCAATCCATTCCCCATCCCAATCCCAACCCTACAACCCCCATCCAAATCCACCCCCACCCCAAACCCGTCCCTCCCTTCACCTTCACACCCACCGCACCCCCCGTAAACTCCACACCCCCACCACCACCACCATTCCCTGTCCCACCCCCCGTCCCCGTCCCCGTCCCCGTCCCACCAGCCCCACTCCAAACCAACCCCCCCAAATCCTCGCTAGCCGAGGTAGTGGAGGGGAGGCGGAGGGGCATGGTTGACGAGCCAATCTGGAGGGCTGTGGCGGAGGGGAGGAGGGAGTAGCGGGTACCTGAGAGAGTAAGTGGGGGCCCACCGGGGTGCAGGGTCTGGGTGCCGATAATGTAGTTTCCCTGGGGGTTGGCGGTGATGGGCGTGCCGGCGATGGTTATCTTTGGTAGGTCGGGGGTTGGGGTAGGGGGTGTTAGTGGGATGGTTGATGATCCGATGATCAGAGCTGTTGCTGAGGGGGCGAGGGAGAGGACGGTGCCTGGGTGGGTGAGAGCTGGGCCGCCGGGGAGGACGGTGTTTGTTCCGATTGTGTAGTAGCCCTGTGCGTCGGGAGGGATGGGTGAGCCGGCGATAGTGATGGTAGGAGAATACGGCAGAGATGGTGCTATCTGCATGGATGGTACTGTTAAGGTCTCCACGACAGGTGTACCTGCTACAAATGAGGTAACGGCGGACGATGCTGGAGTTCCCGAAAGCGTCGGGTCTGGATTGGAAGCGCCAGGGTTAGAATGGTCTGGATGTGATGGGCTAGAGCTTGCGAATGGATCTGAATGGGTTGTTTGTATAGCGGGGCTCGACAGCTTTGATGGCACTGGAGAAGCTACCCCTATGTCGTCTCCGGAAGTTGGTTTCGAAGTAGGGATGTCACCATGCACAATGGTACTCGTTACTGTTGAGGAAAGCACTGGCAGATTGGCCGTCCGGACGCCGCCACCACCGCCACCACAACTCCATGAAGGGTCTAATCCTATATCTTGGTAGACTGCCTAGTCCCTTGAAATTCCCATGGCCGGGGCCATGGGAATGGATTGATACTTGCGGAGCTTGGAGCTGGAGTGATCCAACAATCACGTGTGCTCATCTCAAACGAGTAGTCTTCTGTACTCGTGTAATATTCACTCCCGTCTGTGTCTATCGTCTCAAACTGTCTGGAGAGGCTGACCGGTGTCAACCACACATAAGAAGTGGGCAATATCTAGAACTCAACTCAGCGTACGCAACAAGGAAACCCAACGGGCTTACAAGAGTAGTCCCACACGCAGTTGTGGTGGTGTCTGGAATAGTTCTCCAGTCAGGTTGCGTGAACCATTCAGTAAAATCGGACTTTGGAATCTGGAACGACGAATAGGTTTGTACGAGGCTGGTCGATGTGTGGGATGTACCATTGCCGCTACCGATTGTGATGAATTCAGTCGCGACAATGTGTGTGTATATTGTCGGCACGAAAAAGACCGGCTCGACGTCAAAGAATGACAACACATGAACTTGAACAGTCCGGAGCTTGGGTCGATATCACAGTGCCGGTAGCGTTTGACCAGCCTGTTACAGATGGTACGGTCTGGGCTTTTGTTTTCGTCCAAAGTTAGAACAAGAAGATTGCCGTAAAATGATACTTGAGAAGTGTAAAGAGAGAATTGATTAGGTTTACCATTGATTGTTGCAAAAGCAAGCAAATGAGTAGAAGGATAATATTTTTTATTGTTACTACCATATTCATAGCTTCAGAAAAAGAAAAGCATAGAAGTGTTTCAGGAAGACAAAAGGAGCGAGTGACCGAAACGCATTATAGCCTTTGCAGAGGTGAATCAAGCATCTTAACGAAGGGGTGCTCTAGAATTGCTCAGCCGAGGGGGTTTGTACATGGCCTGCATTGGCCTGGGCTTATCCTGCCTTGTTTTTCAATGATCAACGAATGAATGGAACGAAGCAGAGGAAAGAATCTGCAGGTCAGAAGCATTGATCTATAATTGAGGCACCTTATAACACTTACGATGTATATAAGCTCGAGAAACAAAACATGGCGCTCATGCTGGGGAGCGCGTAGGATCTGAGACAGATTTTCTCAGCAGCCAATGCTGTGGTTGAGAGCAAAATCCAGGTTCGGAGCTCCGCCACACATGCGGTCAAAATTCCGCCCCTCTGGCCGGGGATGCTGAACCAGCAGTGCCTGCAACAGGTCGTATGCGACTGGCTTTAATCCCACAATCATCCACATCATGCTCTGCATGCCGTCAGTGTGCACTTGGCACCGCTTTCCCGGATAACTGGTCAAGGAAGTAAACGTGGGGCCGTATGCACGACGACTACACGCGCCCAAGACTTGTTGTATGCCATTCGCTAGCCGCGTAGGCTACCAATCTGGATAAGCCGAGCTGTCAACTTTGCCCGGACTCTACGGGATATTCCATAAAATAACGCAACTGTTCAAGGGTTGCTGGATTTCATGTATACTAGGTGCAACGGGCTGACAGCCAAGCTGTCTCAGATATCAAGACTGACCCCTGAAACGTCTCGGTTACCAGTCCGCTTCGGCATAGAATATCCGCACGTGCTGACAAACACGAAAGGGTCACTTTAATGGCCAGGGGTATTGACGAATGAGATACAGCAGACCTATGTCACTGTGCTTCTTCACTGCCTCACTGCAACGCAGCATCTTTAAGAGCAGGTCTCTCGTGCTGCAACCGTTTGCCGCTGCTGGAAGATGCTACTTTGTGTACGCTGCTTATTGCAGCCCGTCCCTTCTCGCTCTTCTTGTTTCTTGGTATTTCTACATGTTCAGTGCAAGGGAGATTCTCTTCATTCCCCGGTGCTTCTACGTGCCTGCAAGTTTGGATGCATGCCAGTCGTAAACTCGTGAGACAGCTTGGTCTCTCCAAAGGAACATTCAAATCTCCCTGAAAGCTTTTATTCCGTCTTTTTTCATGGCCGTCAGTCCAAGCCCACTTTCTATCGACCCTACTCAAGCGTGGTAGGTACATTGCTCCCTCGCTGCACACAATGTGTCTGGGTTTGAACAAGCTTAAAATTTCCTCGCGTTTCAACATATCTCTCTACGTCATCCGATCATCATTCTTCTTCGGTTGATATTGTCGCTCTGGACCTACTACAAATTAACATTCTTTTAGGGAAGGCAACGATGGTCCATGGTCGACCTTCTTCCTCGGTGTTGGCACTCCCATCCAATATTTGCATGTTTTGATATCTTTAGCGACATATCAGCCATGGTTTGTTGTGCCTGAGGGCTGTACAAGCTCTGATCCCTCAGACTGCTCGGTGCACCGTGGAATTTTTAAGAGGAAATCATCAAGCACCTGGCATAGTCTAGGCAACTATACCCTAGATTACGAACAGAACCTTGGAGTATTCGAGAATGGCATGTTTGGTCATGATACTGTATCGACAGGCCTACCTGGAACGACAAGTGTAAATTTAGAAGAGCAGATGGTTGTTGGCATCGCGGCGAAACAGTTTTACCTTGGGTTGTGGGGCGTGGGACCAAGACCAACCAATCTCACAACATTGGACGATCCCTATCCGAGCATGATGAGTAATTTGAAGGCAAAGAACCTGGTTCCAAGCCTTTCCTATGGGTATACTGCTGGAGCTCGATATCGTAAGTTTTCGACCCTGGGTGTTAGCCTCGTACATCTCATTAACCACTGAAGCAGAGTTGAAACAGGTTCCCGGGAGTCTGACTCTAGGCGGATACGATGCATCACGATTCGTTCCGCACAACACTATATTTACCTTTGCTGCGGATGAATCGAGGGATCTCGTTGTCGGGCTCCACGACATCACCGTCAGCGGACTTAACACCACCCCGTCAGGATCACACGTTAGCCTTCTTAGCCAGCCCATCCTATCATTCATTGATGCTGGTGAACCTCATATTTGGCTTCCACAAGCTGCTTGCGACCTGTTTTCTAGCGCCTTCGGACTTCAATATGATCCTCAGATAGATCTTTACCTCGTTAATGAGGATACACACAATGCACTGGTCGTTCAAAATGCTACGCTCTCTTTCAACATTGCCGGAGACATCTCAAGCTCAAGCAACAACATCGTCACTATCGAGTTCCCATATGCTGCCTTCGACCTAGAACTAACCCTCGACTACCCAGGCATCAGCGCCACAACTCATTACTTTCCAATCCGTCGGGCATCAAATGACACACAATATACGCTCGGACGGACATTTTTACAGCAAGCCTACTTGATTGCAAATTACGAAAATTCTACCTTTTCCATACATCCTTGCGTGTTCAATGAGACCGCACAGCAAGACATCCATAGTATTCTCCCGCTGTCGAATGGATCTGCAACATCAAATACCGCCAGTAGCCCGCGCGATCCTTCGAAATCAAACCCTCATCTTGCTCCAGGCGCCATGGCCGCTATCATCCTTGGCTCTGTTATTGCAATTTTCTTGATTGTCTGCATCGCATTCGCTATTGGACGGCGTCAGCGAGATCGTGATGGCAATGACTGGCAGAGATGGAAAGCAAAGGCTCTGGCCCGGCTTCCAGCATGCTTCTGGAAAAACCAAAGACGTGCAAAGCGCATCAAAGCCCCAGACGGCCTAACCGAAATAGAAGGCGATTTACAACATCGGCCAGAGTTGAAAGGGGACATTCATCACCGCGTGGAGTTAATAGCGGGCTTGCGACGACCAGAAGAACTCAGCGCAGATGGCAGTCAAAGATTCGAGCTTGAAGATCCAAAGATAACGGGATTGGAGCTGCAGAGTGACGAGACTAAGTACGAGCTTGAATGCCCGGATCATTTCTCATATGTAGAAACCCCAATAGACAAAAAGAGAACTCTGGACAATGAGAAATAAGCCGACTGCAAGAGGTTCGGGCGGAAATAGTATTCGACTTTCTTGCACATAAGTGATTTAGTGACAGGAAGATCAACTCCAGAGCGTCTATCTGAAGGCTCTAAATTCTTCTGACAAATGCTGATTCCATCTCATCTACCCTGATACTTACGTTGTTGCAAATAAGTCATACTCTGAGATGTCTCTCAGTACCTTTTGGGCTAAACTTCATCTAGTTCCTCTCTCTTCAATACAGTCTTTTGCCTACAGACGTTATTATCGACCGCATAATGATAAAATAAATGAATGACTAATCTTATCTGTCTAGAACTGCGATTGATTAAGGACGCTCTAGCTTAGCGTGCCACGCTCTTAAGAATCGCGTGCGCGTGCGGGGAAATCCTAAGCCCCTGAGCATCAAGGGAGCGAAGCCTTAAGGGATTTCGAAGTCTAATACAAGCAGGCACAAGCCATCCGAACAGGTCCGTTAAAGGATCAGTCAGTGGCTCGCGTCAGAATGCGAGACTGAATCACGCCGTGGATAAAACTAGGCCAGATGACAGCCCAATCAAGTTTAGCTCCTGCGGAAGAGGTTAGCACCCCAAGGCTCGAGCCTTTGTTAAGTAATTTAGCTATCCAGCGTTTAAGTAACCACCAAGTTGCTGTCAGGCCAGATCTCCTTACATCACATGTTAACACGAAGTCAACAGTCTCAGCACTACATGCCCCCATCCACGTTATCCCGTGGTCTAGTGAAGTGGCTGAGGCTTCCACCGAACAATCGCAATCTAGGACCAAGACGCTCTGTCACAAATTCAGTGGCCCACCCATTAGCGAGTGCAAAGAACCTGAACTATGCTGTTGCTAGTCAGGAAATCTTTAAGAGCGGGAGGTACCAGGCAATCCAAAAGCTAGGCCAAGGCTTGTACTCTTCTGTCTGGTTAGCTAGAGACCTCCAGTGAGTCAGCATGCTTTCTTTACCTGCGTTTAAACCGCGCGATCGGGGTTTACAACTAACTTGCTACACCCAGATTCGAGCGATATGTAGCATTGAAGGTTCTCCGAGCAGATTGCTACGGATCAGAAGACGATGTCTTCGAATTAGAGATCCTTCAGGATATCAAGCAACATCTTACTCAATCTTTATCATGTTCCCATCTCAGGTCATCTCAACTTCCGGTTCTCGATCTTCTTGACCATTTTCAGCATACCTCGAAGTCAGGAAGAGTGCATATGTGTCTAGTGTCTCCGGTGCTTGGTAGTCACCTCGACAAGCAGGCCAGCATTTTCCAAGGCTACCGGATACCGTGGAGAGCAATGAGAGATATTACGAGACAGTTGCTTCACGGCCTAAAATTCTTACATGATATTTGTCGAATCATTCATACGGGTAAGAGCTCTTTTCCCCTCGCCACTAATTGTACCATGTTTCACTACATTGTCGAGGATCTGACCGTCACAGATTTACAACCCTCGAATATCTGTTTTGAGCTCGATAAGAAATTCGACCAAGAAGTGGATAGGTTGTTAAGCTCATCCTCCGTCTCCGACCTTCAAAGCCCGGCGACACACCAGCATTTAGAGCAGCAGGATTTTAGTAGCGAGGCTAAGCTCCAACGGTTAATTCAAGACATGACGCAGCCATTAACAGAACAGCATACCCCTTCAGTCACAATTATTGACTTTGGAGTTGGTATGTATCATAATTTTTTCCACTGGCAGTTGTGATCTAGCCATGCAAATGCTGATTCGTTCACGTCCCAGCTTGCTGGACACATCGACATCTTAGTGAAAGAATCCAGCCAGAACATTTACGTGCACCTGAGGTTATTCTGGGCGCTCCTTGGGGCACAAAAATTGATATTTGGAGTTTGGGGTGTTTGGTACGTCTCCAGCGGTCCCATGCAATGTGTGAGGTCTATCATGAGTCCTGATGTAACCAAAGGTCATAGAATTTATGCAGGGACATGTGGTGTTCAAGGGATCTGCTAATACCGATCTGGGCTGGACGTCAGAAGATGACCATCTCGCCAAATACATGGAAGTCATGGGCCCCATGCCTCAAAGCCTGTTGTCGCGATCAAGGAGAGCGGACGAGTTTTTCAACAAGGATGGTACACTTGCCCCACCCCCTTGCGTCCTAAGCAATTCTTCAACTTGTCTTACTGACCTCCTCGAACTATTCCAGGATCCCTTCGAAGAATCCGCAAACTCTTTCCGGTTGGCCTATATGGTTATTTGGCTGACCTAGAGAAATCACCTGTCGGAAAACCACCGAGCATGCCTGACGAAGAGCTACATCTATTCCTTGATTTTACGTCTCGGATGCTTGCTTTAGATCCTGACGAACGATGGAGTGCAGCTATGTTACTGGAACATGACTGGATGGATCAGGAGAGGTGAAGTTTTCCCTTAGTCTCATACATCCTAGCAATGTTTTGCTTCTTCATGAAACCTACATTCTACAGCAGGACGAAGATTTCCTGATGGTAGATGACCGAATCTAGGTTGCAAATGAGCGGCACTTCCTTGCTTGCTTGCAGTACTTGCTAAAGGAAAGACGTTGAACTCTAATATGTATGACGACCGCTTGAAGTCTATTTTGAAGCTCGATTGGAGTCAACAACATCTCTTGATCGCATATTCACTCGTTACGATTGCTCTATATGGATCACGTGACTTCTTTTTCCCGATAATGAGTCGAACAAACTATCAAGTAAGAAGCGTGAGCGGGTCATTTCACCGAATCATTAAGCTAGCGCGCATTATGTGAAACACCATTTCAGCAATTGGAAAGGAGTCTCTCATAATAGAATTGCTAAATAGGGTCCAAGAGCTAAATATCGGAACACCAAAGCGGTAAAACAGGTCATATATATATATCCAAAAAATGCACCGCCGCAAAGGCTAATGAGACACCCACAGTCACGGTTCCGATCACTCGAGAGCATACACTCTAGGTTTGAATGCCCAAACCTGACCTTACCTGCTCTTAATCTTAGCGTTACATTTCTGACCACCCGACAATGTAATCCTACAGAACGGACTGTCCGTATCTGGCATACTCCTTATTTTAATACTAAGGTCCAGACTACTCGGGCTTGCAGTAGTACAGAATCGAACCGTCGTAATTTTAGTATGACGACCCCGACCACTCGGACGTATAGTACTACAGATTTGAATGATCAAGTTAGGCATATTCATGATTCTAGCATTATTGTGATATACAAAATGTTATATAGTCTTGGCGAAAAGAGACCCTAGCCTCTCCGACCGGAAGATGTAACATGTTATTCTTCAACCCTTTATATATGTGCTAATTGATTATGGGGAATTTATTGTCTAGTTTCTGTTATATTAAATCCAGACGATATCGAACAAAAATCTAGCAGATGAAGACACCAGTCATGGAGAAAACTCTACCACAGAAGATATCTAGGAAGCCGGCTGTGAGAGCCAGTTAGAGCAGATGCTAGAACGGCAGACGATGTCAGCTTGAGATCACAGGCCTGATATGAGGGTTTTACATGACTTGGATAGCTTCATTGACTGAGCTACGTTCAAGTTCGCTACAAGGCTAGAAATATGCTGAAGTTTGCGTCATCCTATTGGTCTTTTAGCTACGGCCTGAAATCCCGAAGTCATGGTCGATAGGGTTCAGTGACAACAATTGGGCAGGGGAGGAATGGGATACTTACGGCCTTCCCATTTCCCGGGAAATCAGGGAAGTCTATTGTCAGCCGCACAATGATAAAATGAATGGCCAATTTCATCTATCCAGAAGCACAATTGATCGAGGACGCTCTCTCAAGAACCGCGTGCGGGGAAACCCTACCCCTGAGCATCCCCGCAATATGGAGCGTCAGCGACGATCTCAAAGATCCATTGCCGAACAATTGATTCAAAAGCCGCCATACATGACGTTACTCAATCCTCTCTTGAGGACCTCAAGCGGTCGAAGTCAGATTAGCCTTGAGCGTTCCTTGCAGGCTTGCCCTCGAGCCCCGAACAATGACGAAAGCGAACAGTCTCTTAAAGCCTGCCCTGGTGCTGTTGTCTAAGTGAACCTTTTTTACCATCTTCATCACCATGAAGCTTCTTAGTTTCCTATCGTATGCGTTCTTTTTCGCTAGAGTCTCCTCTCAAGTTACATTCCAGAATTCTTCGCAGACCATTCTGAGAGTAGATACTGGAACACATGGACCGCCGGTAGAAGAAGTTCATTACTACTACGACCAATGGCCCATTGGACTAGCGGTCTCTTCTAACTCTCGAATATTCACCTGCTACACTCGCGGCAACTATACCTACACACTTGGTGAAGTAGTCAACAAGACTGCTGAGCGACCATACCCAAATGCAGAGTTGAATCTGCCACCAAGTGAACTCAATCAAACCCTAGGCGGCATCTCTTTCGGCTCAAGCAACAGTGATGCCTTCATCTCCGTCCAAGCACTCTTCATCACCCCCGAGACAGGCTCCCGCCCCGAAACGCTCTGGGTTCTCGACACGGGCCGCCCGACCATCAAGTCAAGCGACGGAACAACAAGCACCCCTTACGGTGCTCCCGGCGGCCCCAAACTCGTCGCCATCAACATCGCCAACGACACCATCTACCAAACCTACACCTTCCCCCCCGAAGTCCACTACCCCGACTCCTACATGAACGACCTCCGCTTCGACTTCGCCCACCAAACCGCCTACATCGTCGACTCCTCCGACGAAGGTCGGCCCGGCTTCATCATCCTCAACCTCACGTCCGGAACCTCCCACCGCCGCCTCACCCAGCACCCCTCCACCCTCCGCCCGCCCAACGCCGTGCCCCAGTACCAATCCAAGATCCTCAACCTCCTCCCCCCGGGGCCCGAGTCTATGCTCACCCACCTCCCCGAAGGCCTCGACGGCCTCACCCTCTCCGCCGACGGCCAAACCGCCTACTACTCCCCGCTCCCGTCTTACGAACTCTTCTCCATCCCCACGAGCTACCTGCGCAACAACACGCCCCCGCTCGCCGAGCAGGCCGCCTGGAACGCGGTGGCCTCCCTCGGCCAGCGCGGGGGGATGGCCAACGGCTTCGAGTCCGACAGCAACGACATGGTCTACATGCTCATGCCCGAGTCGAACAGCATCGGCGCGTTTGATCCGCGCACGCTGCAGACCGAGGTGTTCGTGCGGGATCCGAGGATTTTGTGGCCGGATAGCGCGAGTATGGCGGGGGATGGGTATTTGTATTGGAATGTGAATCAGTTGATGTATCAGCCGAATTGGAATGGGGGGGTGGATGGGCGGGTGAAGCCGGGGGCGATTTTGAGGGCGAAGGTGCCGAATGGGGGGACGAAGATTGGGGGATTTGGTTAGGGGGTGGATGGAGGGGTTGGGGTTTGGGGACATTGTGGAACGTTGTACCCGGTGTAGTCTTGCCAAATGCGAGCATTCGAAAATAGGGGAGATGGGGAGAAGTGATTTCAGAATGGCCGAAGAGATCTACCTAATTAGTATGATTATAGGCCGAGATCGGCCTTAGCAATTCATAACTGCTGGAGCCTTTGACGCGTTGAGATCTCGCCAGACCGGGAAGTGTATACAAGAGACCACGTCTTGCGACCAGACTCACAATTTCTCTTTCTACGTGTACACCAGGATCACGTGTATTCGTGGCGCTTAACACTAGGAATTGCTTGTAGCGCTCAGCAAGACCTTGATCATCAATTTCACGAGAAAAATGCATACCGATTTACGTAAACAGATCGAGTCTAATTTATGCTCACCTATCTATCTACCCCGTATCTCCTATTAGGCTTTCGATTAAAGCGCAGTCTTGGCCTCATTACCTATGTGCCAAGGCTGCACTTACCCCGAAAACACGATAGCAGTATCAATCTATCCAAGCCGAGGCTAGCTGACCATCTGGGTAAAAAGAGCGCCAAGAGCCATGTCAGCTCAAGCCTTGCAACGCCACGCCTGGGGGGAAATACGAGCTCGTAGAGCCTCGCCGAATAAGATGCCCGATATGGCGAAGCAACGAGTCAGCTGCTGTGCTCTAGAGCGGAAGCCGCGGACCAGGAGAAGCTCAGCTAGCCTTGTCGTTTGCCTGTTTGAGATGAAGTTAGGTTTCACAGCTTACTCCCGCGTTGGGGGGAGGGGGGCGTTATATAGCAGGAGGCTTGTTGACAAAGGACTCTTCACACCTCACCGCATGCAGGAGTTTATGAAGAGCTTTATTCTCTTTATTGATGGTGAATCTATATAAAGAGGAACATGCCCTGACTTGCGTCATTGAGGGCATTGACCACTCTGCTCAACAAAATGGCCGCCAACGGAGTAGTCAAAGCTCCAGTCAGCACAGCAAAACTCGAGCGTAACCATATCCTTCAGGACATCCTCGACCATGTCTCGGGCTTCGCCAAGGATTTTAATCTGATAGATTACGATGCGTTGAAAGACGATGTCCTCAAGCCTGTCCTCGCAGACAATTTCGACCCAGAAATACAGATCCGAGGCTTTCTCAAAGCCATACAACATACCGATGCTTTCAAAAAAGCGTTCAAGAACCTGGACGATTCGCAATTGCAAGGCCAGGTGAACGCCTTTATCGATGGGCGGTCTAGTAAAGAAGTTGTCGCCGAGAAAGGGTTTGAGGTGAAGGCTCATCCTAGCCCTGGTGCTAAGCACCATTTCTCGCTATTGGATGCGTTGAAGAAATTCGTCGTTGATGGACTAGAGTTCAAAGAAGCTGTAGAGAGCTTCTTCGAAAGAGATGAACGCAAGAAGCACACAAAACACGTGCCCATCATTTATGAGGATGCAGCAAAGAAGAAGATCATGCAGGCTTACTCTGATGTTCCGTTCGAGAATTGGGGCTTGTCAGTCCACAACAAACCAAAATTCACGATGGTGCCTTCTACAGTCTTGGGCATCCAGAACCTTGTCAAATATGCTACTGAGAAGAATCTGAGGGTACGATGCGCGGGTTTTCGTCATAGCTGGTCTTCTATCTTTAGCGACGACAATCAAATCTTCATTTCGTTTGTCGACCTTGAAGAAGTGACAACTTTGCCTGACCCTATGAGCATCATTCCAGGAGAATACACCGCGGACCATGTCACAGAATTGAGGACAATCGAGCTGAAAGAAACAACGGTAGAAGGCAAGAGACTTTGTCGGATGGGAGTAGCGGTGACAAATGAGGAGTTCCGGAGATGGTCTATCGCGAACAAGACATGGGCATTGCCCGTTGACGTGATTCTTGTCGAAGTTACCATTGGTGGAGTCAATGGGCCGATCTGTCACGGTGCAGGCTGGCGGCACAAAACAATCTCTGATTACGTTCGCCGTGTAGAATATGTGGACTGCCATGGTAATCTCCAACAGGTCGACGACCCAGTGCAGCTCAAGACGGCGGCTGGATGTTTCGGGCTCCTCGGCGTAGTCACTCACATTACTTTTGAGCTCGACGCCATGACCTACGCAGTCATGAAGCCGAAAAAGGAGGACGTTTGCCTTGCCATACCGCCACTGGATAAAGAAGAGATTCCGTCGGCGCTCAGGAGCTCTTGGCACGACTCATCAGAGGCGTCTGGACGACTTGAGGCGGCTAGGTCTGACTTTTTCCGCCGAGCTAAGGATGACTACTATTCCGAATGGTTCTGGTTCACGTATCAGCAGCGCGCATGGGTGAATACCTGGAATAACGATCCATCTGCGGACAATCTCCATGTGTACCCTTCTCCTAGCCAGGTTTTCCTCGCATGGATTGAAGGTTGGCTTGGGGGAGTTTTGACATCTACGCCCTTTTTTCAAGCAATCCCGGGCTCTTGGCAAGCGCAGCTTCTCGCTACCTCAGGGATGGCTGCCTTGCCCCCAACATTTGGTGAGGATGCCGAACCAACATTCAAATCTACATTACCGGATGCACTACATTTCCGCCGCGGCGTGCAGAATATGCGAGTCCGAGATATGGAGTTCCAGATCCCTATTCCTGAAATGACAAAGAAGGCCAGCGGTGGAGAGTTGGTGAGGACCGGTGACCCAGATTTCTCAATTGTGCAGCGGGCTTGGTGGGATGCCATTAAACTTGTGTATGCGGATCCGAAGTGTCCCATGCGCCTCACTCTTGAGCTGCGCATCATGGGTGGCTCAGATATCCTTATGGCGCCGCAATATGGAAACGAATTTGGCACTGCGAGCATCGAGATCCTAAGCATTCCAGACGCAGTAGCTGACAATGAGTGGCATGGATTCTGTGACAAAGTTGCTGCTAAGTGGACCTCGTACGCGCAATACTATCCAGGGCAAGAACAGCTCTTGAAAGTTCGCACTCATTGGGCAAAGGAGTGGGAGACAGTTCAGTTTCCCGACATCAGCAAAGGGAACTCCGCAGGGGGACACATCAATGGGAAGGAGTATATAAAAAGCATATGTCGGGAACAAATTGACGCGTTCAAACACGGTCTGGGGAGCATAGGGAAATCTCAAGGATGGGATTTGGAAGTTTGTCGGCAGCGTTTCTCGAACAAATTGCTAGATGACATCGTTTTCGGTCTGTAATCTGGAAGGAATTGATTCGTGGAAGATCAGATTCTGTGGGAAACGATCACTTGAATACTTGATTCCTTGCTCCATAGCAAAGACATCGTCACCGTGTCAATCTCCGATTTCAGCCCGACGGCCGTGAATCAAGCAAACAAACCATGCCACGCATGCAAACCATGCAAACATGGTCCAGGCAGACGCCGCTGCGGTAAACCTTCCCCAACCACCCGTACGCACAGACCACTGCTTTCAAGTATAAGTATCGCCCGCCCTCCCTCCTGTATTTCCCTCTTTTCTTTTCTTCATACTTACCTTATTGGCCACGCGGTGATCAAGAAGACCGTTGTGGTTGGGAGGATCCCTTCATTGCACATCGAGGTGGATCGTCCCAATCGCCTTGCTTCGGCAATGCGACCGGTGCATTTTTTGGCTCTTACATGACACTGTCATGCTTTTCATCAACGTCGTCGCTTCATGCGATGGGCTGGAGAAAAGATTTTGACTACGCTCTACATATACTGTAATGTATCGATTAACCACCGATCGACTTTCAATCGTTTCTTCGAGAGCTTTGGTATTAGGATTTCGGCCGCGATTCCCATGAACCTTACAAATTTTGTCTAACGTACTCATAATCCGCGTTTGCGTCTCCTTAACTTCCTAGAGAGCTACGCGCCAACTGTAAATGCACCCACAACCTCCTAAAAAGCTCCCTTCTATCACAATGTCTAACCTTGTCCGCAGCCTTCACACGCCCATCGTCCTCTCTACACATTCAAGAATTCTGTAACTAAACATAGTCTTCTTCGCAAGCCCGCAATGCGAGAACTTAGTAATCGAGTCATTCCAAAGTATTACGTACAAGATAGAGAAACTCAATACGTATTCTCCGATTCCCATACATGCGGCTCGTCGAATACACATTAGACTTAATCGTAATTACCAATGTAAGTGCCAAAAGAAAGACGTTGACAACGGAGACAAGATGTAGCATAGAAAGACCTCATCTCCAGAGTTCACCGCCACAAGTCCTCTTGAGCCTCCTGTGGCGCAAGCTCTCTTGCCCCTCTGTGACGCAGTTTCCGGGGCGGGGCAAAACCTGCTGCATTGACACCTGCTCAGGTACAAAGTCCAGGCCCCCAGCAGGTACACAATCCTGTCCTACAACTCTCCTTTACTACAGATCCTGCAACGACTCAACCAACCCACGAGACGCCACCTATAAATCTACCATCCTACCACCACCACTTCTCATAACTCTTTCTTCCCCCTTTCACGCACCCTTACACCCTCCCAACCAACCTTCTTTCCCTCCCTCCCCCTTAAACCCTACAAAATAATGTCCGACCTCCAAAAAACCACCCAAAACACCCTCTCCTCGGCCCAGCAATCCGCCAACCAGATGGCCACCAAGACCACCGAGACCGTCTCGAGCGCGAGCGCCAACGTCGGCGGCGCCTTCCAGGCCGCGGGGAGCTTTGGCGCGAACGCGCAGTCGGGGACCAAGACGACCACCACCACACAGACGCAGGGTCAGGCGCAGAGGGATCAGGAGTATTTGGAGAGGATGGAGGATGAGTATGCGAAGAGGGAGGGGGGTGCTTGAGTTTTGCGTTCGGGGGTAAGGAGGTGAGGGGAAGATGTTTTGGGGTGTAGGATCTTCTAGGGGAGGGGACGGATTGGTCAATTGTTCTCTGTTACATTATGTTGTGATACAGGAGTTGTTGGCTGAAATCAAGACAGCGGCAGACCATGATTACCATACTGAGGAGTTCATGTACCGTACCTTGTTCAATGTATCTGAGTAGATGCCGCTTCCCCGCAGATCGGCTTGCCCAATAGTCGCCGCTCTTAATATAAATCCACTCCCTGGTCTTGGAGATAAGCATAGACTTCAAATATAGTCTAAATGTCTTGGGAATCTATTTCAATCCTGTCTCGAGAAGTGTAGTCAGGCGAATGCTACCATATGACTAAGTTAGAGATCTCTTCCTCTACAAATGGCATTTACATATCAAACCTACGAGCACAAAAGTACGGGCCTATAAGCCTTCCACCAACCCAAGTTCTCTCGTTCTTATCCAAAAATACGAACCATCCCGACTAAGTACCAATCCTCCTCCTTTAAACCCCCTTGCCTCATACAATGTCACTATCCGCCCCCCACGAAAAAGCCCTCGCCCTCATCGACGCGGCCCACACCCTCGACCCCAACACCCTCACCTCCCCCACCGGCCTCACCATCCCCTACGAACTGCACTACGCCCAGAAATGCACCGCCTACCTCGACCGCCTCCGTCCCCCCTCCTCCTCAGATCACACCATCTCCGCGCCCCTCCGCCTCGCCATCCGCGCCCAGCACTTCCGCCGCTGGGAGGTCCCCCGCGCGACCTTCCCCGACGGCCGCGCGGGATACCTGCGGTGGCGCGCGCATCTGAAGGGGCGGCAGGCGGGGCTGGTGAGGGCGCTGTGTGTGGAGGCGGGGATGGAGGAAGCTGAAGCGGAGAGGGTGGCGGGGTTGATGAGGAAGGAGGGGCTTGGGAGCGATGGGGAGGATGGGGAGGTTCAGGTGCTGGAGGATGTGGCGTGTTTGGTGTTTTTGGATGATCAGTTGGAGGAGTTTGAGGGGAAGGGGGGGTTGGGGGAGGAGAAGGTGGTGGGGATTTTGAGGAAGACGTGGGGGAAGATGAGTGCGAGGGGGAGGGAGGAGGCGCTGGAGATTCCGATGGGTGAGAGGGCGAAGCGGTTGGTGGAAAGGGCTGTGGGGGAGGGAGCGAAGGAGCCGACGTTGGAGAGGGTGGAAAGGTGAGCTGGCGGATGGTGGAGTGTAAAGGGCGGGATTGCTATGTTTGAAGACGGTCTAATAACACAGAACTAAAGGTTTTGCGGTGAGAATGCCGATATTCAAGAGAAGGAATAGACGAGAAGCACTATCCATTGCGTTCTGTCGTATCACTAATTTTCAGGATCGCCTTTTCTCAGCACGATATTTATTATTCCCACGCATTCGGAGGGTGAACAATACGAATGAGTGCTAGGGTTGAACTAGAGTCTCTTCTCGTAGAATAAGATTCTACGACATCTCAAAGCCGATAATCAACTTTGATAGCTGCGGCGTTTGGGTTTTTACGCTCCTCAATCAGGTAGGGAGATAGAACTCGCTGATCAGGGATGTATGTTCTCCTGCATATGCGCTGCAGGTGGTCACGTTTCAAAAATCTGACATGCAGCGCCAGTGGAAGATGTCTTCGTGGAATTGCCCAAAGAGACGCAAAAAGTGGATGAGATCTTGCTTTCAAGTTATGATGATGTTCTAGCAGTGGCACAGGCGGTTCGGCAGCGTCGCGCTTGCCAGTGCATTTGACAACGTCCCAGCGAACTCTACAAACATACTTGCGTAAATATCTAAGGCTTGACCGAGTGCCTTTCATCGAGAACCTCCCACTCACCATAACCGGATCTTGCCAATGAATCCTGGCACTGCATCGTCTAGCCTGATTGATTTGGGGTTCCCTTCGAGACTGATTTCAATAGGGGCCGGGGGCGCGTGTCATCCCCGATTTCCGAGGGTCCCCGAGCCTCAACTCGTCATGGATCGTCACCACACCGAGTCCATTGCAGCCTGTTCGCGAGCGGCATGCAGAATTCCCTGCAACAAAAGCAACGAGCTACGTGGACGCCTACGGTTTTTGCTTTATGGTTGACGCGGATGATAGCCCTGTCGTAACGACTTCCTCTATGTCGACCCTTGTTACGTAGTTCTCGACGTTGCCTGGCGTATTAACGGACTAACTCGAAACTGAGAGCTAGACAGTAAATAAAGTAGAGTTCAAGTTTCATTTATACCTTCTTTACTCCCATTCAAACCTCATTTCACCCTTTTCATACCCAGTCAAGATCTACAAGTCTTTTAAGTCTTGCAAACTCCAAGCATGACGCAATTCCAAAGCCCATCGACAGCCTCCAAAGAAGGACTAACAATCGAGGATCTTGTGGACCTAGGGACGCCTAAAAATGTCTGCATCTCTCGGTCCGGCCGACAGGTCGTCTATGACTTCGTATCGCATACACAAAAGGGGGAGCATAACCTTTCATCTATCTGGATTGCCGAAGTGGGCAGAGAGCATTCTGCCCGGCAGGTTACATCAGGCTTGTTCAACGATCACAACCCATCGTGGTCACCTGACGAAGAATCCGTGACATTCTTGTCAGACAGAGCGAAGGTAGGAGAGTCTTCCGCGATCTACTCACTCTCGATGCACGGCGGTGAACCAACGCCGTTGACAAAAGCGGATAATAAGAGAAATATTACGCGATATTCACGGAGTCCTGACGGCCGATATGTTGCCTTCATTAGCTCAGACGAGAAAACATCGGAGCAAGAATCTAAGGAGAAAGATAAAGACGACGCGAAAGTCTACGGCGAGGAATGGGAGTACAACCGCTTACGACTATTGCACGTGCGGACGCAGGATGTTACGACCCTGTACGCTAAGGACGCCCATGTAACCGAGCTTGCCTGGAAGGAAGACTCGTCGGAGATACTATTCATGACCTCAAAGACTCCAGAGCTTGATATTTCAGCCTCCATCGGTGTTGAGCTGCACCGGGCAAATCTAACTACCAAAGAGTCTGTAAATATAGCGAAATTACCGTTTTACAGCAATACTCCAATCTGGTTTCAAGGTGATGTATATTTCATAGCCGGAGCAACTCCTGAAAGAGCAGCGGCTTCATCTAGGTGCGTATACAAGCTATCATCGGGAAAAGATACTTGGTCACAAGAATTCGGTGGTAAAGATGATTGCGTCATTGACATGCGATGGTCTTTCAGCGGACCTGCTTTGCACTTTTGGACCGGACTTGATGACCGCATCTGCATTGGCCATAACGATGAGTTGTTTCGGCAGAAGCGAGATATCTTGGCCTGGGACATTTCACCAACAAAAGAACCAGCCATAGTCGCTACCCTTTCTTCGCCTCAGTCTTCTAGACAGGTCTATTCCGTTACGAGATCTTCGACGGAAAAGCCTTGCCAACTCTCCAGTCACTCCGAATCCTTGACTTTAAAACTTCCTGTCTACGATTCACAGCTCTTCCGATGCGAGGCGCGCGACCAGACTAAGCTGGAATCCATCTTCCTCACACCTCTCCATGCCAAATCCGGCAAACCTTGGGCCACGTTCGTCGAAATCCACGGTGGGCCATACTATCGCGCAGCAGATAGCTTCGAAGGTGACTACTCATACGGCTGGGCTCCCTATCTACTTTCCAACAGCCCCACTGCCGTCCTCTTCCCCAACTACCGTGGCTCAGCTGGAAGAGGTGAATCATTCGCTGACACGGGTGGTCGCATGGGACGAGAAGACTACGACGACATCGTTGATACAGTCAAAGCCGGTATCGAGGCGGGGCTCATCGATAAGGATAGAGTCCTCTTCGGCGGATGGTCTCAAGGCGGCTTCCTTTCCTACCTGTCCGTGGTGCGCAACAACCCCGTAAAACAGGGCTTCACTCTCCGAGGTGCTATTTGCGGAGCGGGAGTCTCCGACTGGGATAGTATGTGCATGGCCAGTGACGTTCCAACCTTCGAATCCCAACTCACAGGGCGGGCTCCGTGGGAAGCAGATGAGAACTCAGTGGATCCGAGGGAGTATGGCAGTCCATTATGGCAAATTAAGAATTGCGTAGATGAAGGAAGAGCAACCGTGCCAATTTTAATTATGCATGGGGAGAATGATGAAAGAGTGCCGTATACGCAAGCTGTTGCCTTCCGCCGGGCGTGCGTGAAGTATGGTGTGCAATGTGAGATGGTGAGTTATCCAAGAGAGCCGCATTTTGTCACTGAGAGCGGGCACCGGGTAGATATGCTCAAGAGGGTGCTAAAATTCGTGGATTTGCATCTTCATGGAGGCAAGTGATTAGATTTAGACCTTACGTATGAGGACATCGCTGCTGAAAATTGTACCTTGATCCCCTATGGCTTCCGTTAGCTGTAACGGATCGGTTTGTTGCATGTGGAATTGCTCGCTGAATGGGTCATCTTTGAACAGCATAGCCATGTGGACGAAGACGTCGATTCCGATTTGCATGGTGTCAGACATAATTTCTCCGTCAACGGTGAATTCCTTCTCAACATCTAGATAGCATGGAGATGTATGGAATAGCTAGGAAACACAATCCAAAAAGCCTGTTTTTGTCTAGCCTAGAGATCGTCAGAGCCGCCACCCCAAGGGCAGAATAAGCGCCGAAAACAGCACAGCTCGAACTTCATTGAGGCCGTGAACCCCTCCATCCGCCTTGACCATCACCACATCGTCATTGCGCCCCCCTCAATTGATCGACGGCCCTCCGCATCCATAAAACGAGCTCTGGACCCTGCAAACGTGTACCCACTAAAGAGCAAACCTACGCAATGTGGGTATCGTCATGCACCCATGCTGCTCTTCATCCTCACCCTCGCCGCCTTTCATTTCTTGTACATCTTTATCAAATTACCACATACTCCTAATAAGCATCGGCGGACCATGAAGTCCGTCACAGCGCGACGCCTCAAATCCAAGCCCTCGGATCTCAAAGTCGACGTCACCAGCAGCAATGATGCAAATGCCCACCACACCACCAATGGCTCCGCGCCCGCCCCTGCACCCACGGCGACGCAGAAACCTAAAAGACCATTGATATCTCCCAGCACAAAACGCTTCTCTCGCTTCCGCTCCTTCCACCGGCCCCGGAGCACCTCGCTCCAAGAACTCTCTCCATCCGAATCGCAACAACAGCGATCTGTCGACGACACCGCCATCCCCGACCCCACTACCACACCACCACATAACCTCTCCTCCTCCAAATCAGACCTCTTCACCCAACCATTGTCTGTCCCGGCACTCCCAAATGGCGCCATCGAAGACCCCTTCATCACCCACTCCGAACACCAAAGCTCCCCTCTCCCCATCACCCCCGAAACCCCCGACGAAACCACCTACCTCCACCCCCTCGAATCCCGCCTCACCGCCGCGCGCAAAGCCCTCCAGCGCGCCGGCCTCTGGCCCCTCGTCACCGGCGCCGAATCCCGCCCCCCAACAACCTACAAGGGCCGCTGGGAAGAAGACGAAGCCCTCGCGCGCCGCCACAGCGCCTGGATCGGCCGCGACGCCCAAGCCCGCCACATCATCACCACCACCCTAAACCAAGCCTCCCTCGACGTCTCCAACACCGACGCCCGCGCCGCCTGGTCCCTCGCCCAATCCGCCAGCGCAACCGCCGTCCGCTCCGTCGGCGCCTCCCTCCTCTCCGCCGTCGCCCCCTACACCACCGCCGCGCAGCTCACCGCCGACCTTTCCACCCTCTCGAACAAACTCTCCACCCTCGGCCTCGGCAGCGAGACGCTGTTAGTTCTCTGGACCGTGCACGCTATGCACGCGCTCGACCGCGCCCTCTTCCGCGCCAGCCTGCTGCTCCTGCACCCACAAAAATGGACCCTGGCCGCGCTGGCGCGCCACGAGGTGCTCTGGGACGCGGTGTTTGACGAGCTGTTCGATCTGGAGAGCGACTGGCGGTACGACGTCTCCGCCCCAGCCCCAGCCTCGAATCATGCGGACGACAACGAGGGGGAGGGGGAAGAGGAGGAGATCACAATCACGATCCGCGACAGCGCGAGCGAGAGCGAGGAGGCGTACCGCGTAGGGGTCGGGGTTTTGCTGCGCGAGTTTGAGATCCTGGTCGTGCAGGGGTATGAGGGATGGCTCGGGGGGCATCCGACGCACTTCCAGAAGTGCGATCAGCGGTGTGTGGGGAGGGAGGGGGTGGGAGAGGGGGGGAAGAAAAAGGTGAGGGTGAAAAGGGCGGGGAAGGGGGAGGTGCATTTCCGGAGCGGCGGGAAGGGGGAGAAAGAGGGGGAGGGGGAGAGGGAGGCGGTGGAGAGGTTGGGGGAGGGGGATGTGGATATGGATCGGTTTCGGCCGCCGGGGAAGAGGGGGAAGGATGGTGGGGGTGGGGGAGGGGGTGGATGAGATTGAGGACGATGATTGCTACAGCGGGGGTGGGATGATCTACTCTAACGATAGTTATGGGGATACGCATTTAGGATATGATAGGAAATGACTTGTGAGCATCAGGTGGCCACTGTTGGTATGACTGAATATATTTGTGAATTGCTACTCAAAGAGCGACCCCCGTCTCTTCTCGGCCCACCAGTCCCACCATCACTCTCCAAACTTGCACCGTCCCGCAACAGTGCGAAGAGCCTTGACGATGAAAAGACTCCAATCAAGAGCACCGCAGGAGAAACGGCGGGATGAGAATGTCTAGCACGCTCTCGAGACTTCTTGCTCCAGCTACCTGCCCTGCAAGTAACAGTATTTCAGACAGGGCGGGAAGATGATGTGATCCGACAGAAGCTAGGACGATCAAGGCTTGAAACTGCGCGTGCAAAGCTGAATGACGCCATTCCGACGGGGAACTTTGCGATAGATACGGTGCGGACGAGGGTCGTGGATAGTTGGCTGAGGTGAATATTAGCCCTTGAGACTTTTCGAGGACGGTCGGTTGTGGTAGACGCTCTCTGAGCCTTCGTCGTACGGATTCCATTTTTTATCTCGTGGTTTCATTCGCTGTTATCTGTTTAGATGTTCTGGCTCTGATCCCTGCCCTTGGTGGTTGATAGGAATCAACACACCACTGTCTTAACCTGCGGGCCGACTACAGCCTTCATAATCTTCAACTGAAAATCCGACTTTGACGCGATGCCGACCTTTGGCGATCGTCTGAGGCTCAAAGGGCGTGAGTATATATGAACAATTACGAACTTTGAAAGAAGGAAAATGGTCTGAGCAGCGGATGGCGGAAGCTCACCTTTTGAATGCAGCCTTAGATCGTTATCCGTCAATGCTCGATTACCACACAGTCTTGTCGCAATCTGCCACGGACCGCAGCGTCGAGCGAAGCGACCGAATGAATTGTCTCGATTTTGATAACTTGCAGTCAAGCATCTCTTTTGCATTTCACGCCCCTGCGCTCAAAGCTAGACATGCGTCCACAGCCAACCCAACTCTGCCCTCTTTCATTCTCACCACATCATCGATAACATCCCTGTCCAAATTAGGGAACATTCCATACAGCGTTTCGACCACATTCTTATGCTCCGCTCTTTGGATCTTCTGAGCTTCCGCGCTCTCAGCGCTGGCCTGTCTTGCTGCAGCCTCTTCCGCGGAAAGTTTAGCGCTTCGGGGTCGTTCTTCTGACTTCCTACCATCTTGACTAGTCCGAGGAGGCGGCTGGAATACATTTGGTGATAGCCGGGGCGTGGCTCCTGGCGGCGGTGTTGACACCGGTTGAGAGCGCTGTGCGGTACCTTCATCGGAGAAAATACGTCCAATCGTGGAAAGCGGCTTCTGGATGGTCCGCAACAACCCGGCGACAGCGTCGCTATCTTCAGCACTTTCTGCACTGTTCGAGGAAGTACCGAAGCGTCGACGGGGAGACGAGTATTCCGCGTCCATAGAATTTCGAGGCGTCACTTCTGGCCCCGCCAAAGCTGCTTTTTCGGATATACCAGGATGGCTGAGCTCTGAGTCTTCAGAGTGTCGCTGACGCTCGGCAATCTCCGAGACGGCCTTCTCAACATTACGTTCAAAATCTTCATCACTGACCGTAAGAGTGGTCCGATCCAAAGATTCTATGAACTGAATTGCCCCTGACAGCGAGGACAGATAATATCCGGCTTCTCCACCTAACTTCTCCTGGTTTCGGAATCGAAGAATGTATTGGATATTTGACACTAAGTGTTCGGGATTTGCTTGCAGCACAACGTAGATAAGTAGAGGTACAAAAGAATCAGCCGATGTGTCAGAAGATTTCGAGTTCTTCAAAAGCCCAAATATAACTTTGCAGCAATTAAGGACACAAATAACCTTATCGCGGGGAGCACGATACCCCTTGATTTTCAAAAGCTCCTGCTGAGCTAGTGATAGAAACCGCTTGCCATTCGGTCCGACAGAAGGAATGTCCAAATGTTCTTCTTTGACCCAGCCGTATATGCGTATTTTCTGAGCAAGAATCTCGTCTCGCTCGACATCTTCTTGGTGCTGGCCTCTTCTACCTGGGGTAACAGACCGCTCGGCATCTTTGCGTTTTCCTTTTGCTCTGACCGGTGGCGCTGGTAATGGAATAGCGGGGGAAAAGGTTTGAGTGTACAATCGATTCATGACCAATTTCTCCATGCCTTCTTTAGCATTGTCAAATTCGGCGTCGGATACATCACGCCACACTTCGCATTGAGCCATTTTATTTGCAATGAAGGTGAGAAAGTCGCTTATGATCTTCACTTGCTCGTGAACCATCCATTGCTTCTTACCGAACTCTGTGAGAAACGAGCGGAGAAACTTTGCGACGGGGTCTGCAGTCCTATGGCGAAGCTGCTCAAGAAATCTGTGGAAATCAAAAGGCAAATCTGGCTCAGGCTCTGGTGGAGGTAGCGCACGCATAGAAGCTGGAGAGCTTGGCTGCTGAGGCGAAGGACTTAGATACCTATTAGGAGGGGACTTCGGAGGAACAGGAGGCGGGCTAGAACTCTGGCCGGAACTACTTTGAGATTTCTTCGGCTGAGTGACGTTTGTGCTTTCAAGGCTCGACATACGAGGAGGAAAATGTTGCCCAGCAAGCTCCAACCTTGGGGACATAATCTCGTCCTTGCCGGGCGCTCCTTCTTCGTGCGTGAACTGGCCCATAATGCTTTCGATTTCGCCTTGAGATTCTTTTTCTCTATCCTGATGGCTATCGTCGAGGTATTTCTCATGATTCGAGACGCCTGGATTTTGGTCTATTCTCGAGGTTACCGCCTTTCCGTCAAACTTCTCGTCCATTGAATTGGCGTGATGAGGAGCAGGGTGTGATTCTGTCGGCGTCCTTGGTGTAGGATCCACATAAGCCATTTCCGTTTTTGGTGTGCCCTTATTTGTGTCGATGGCCGGCTTTGGTACTGTG
This sequence comes from Pyrenula massariospora, assembly GCA_021030905.1. Classification (NCBI taxonomy): domain Eukaryota; kingdom Fungi; phylum Ascomycota; class Eurotiomycetes; order Pyrenulales; family Pyrenulaceae; genus Pyrenula; species Pyrenula massariospora. Next base: position 192,680 of record JAGFMI010000028.1, read on the forward strand.
TGAGCTGCAGGCGTCAACCCGGTTTCAATAGAAAGATTCTGCATGGAATATGGAAGGTCTTTCCCAGGGTTATCATCTTTTGGCTCAGATATAACTCCACTCTCACTTGAGCCCTTTGTGTGGTTCTCAGCATCCTCAATCATGGTTCTTGGGTTGGTCGGAGGGTCGGAGGCTGTATTGAGCTGTGGTGGACTAGTTATCGGTGCATCTCGGACATTGGCTTCGTCACCACCGCTTAGGACTGGCTCTGATATTTCTAGTCTTGCAATAGCGGAGGTTTCTTTCGTTTCCGGGCTTTCATTCTCAGTCGTATTTTCTTCAATAGCTTTGCCGCCCGACGACATTCAGCGTAGGAAAGGCTGATCAGGAAGGATGAAGACAATGGTAGAGACAGAGAATGCTGCTAGAAAGAGATCGTCAGGAAAGAGGTACTCTGGTCATCATGGATTCCACGAGTACATCCTTGAAAATACCCACAATCGAGATATCACACTGCGTGGACTTTTTGGCATCTGAAGCTCATGGGAGGTGGCTTCGGACCATCTTGACCGAGAGTGGAAGCGGAAGCGAAGTCGCAGCGGAAAATCCCGCGAGCAGCCACATGCCTTTCCTCCACCTGATGCTGCAACCTCCCCTCCAACACCAATATCATTCCTTTGAAACCTCAAGTCCTCCTTTCCTGCTTAGGCTCGGCAATCTTCATGCTTACATCAACGCTTCGCCGAGCAGCACGGTGTCCTGCAAACCCATATGTCACTTCAAATTCTCCTAACACTCCGATAGCCGCCACGCAGAGCTTGCTAGCCTCCAGATGTCACCAGCGCCGACATTCGTCCTCTAAACCCCCAACACCTCCCAACGACCGATCCACGACCATATCAAACTCTGTGAAGACTGTTAGCCCTAGGCAGTCCAAGAGTGACGCATCGAAATCAAAGACCGAGAAAAGAGCGGGCGCTGAATCGAGGCTTGGTAGGCGCAAAAATTCCGAGGAGGTTGCGCTTGAGGAACGCCCGCTCAACCTCCCAACAGTCCCGAATACTAATCATTTACATCCCCATGGTATAATTCAATCCATCTCAAAGGCTAAGGCGACGCTGATCAGGCTGTATTTCTAGATGTCTCCGTCGCAGCATTCTTTGCCTTTCACCGTCCCATTTCAATCACCAGCAGTATACCCCCGGCGTTGACACAAGATGACTTTTCGTCAATATTTGCTTTGAAGCCGAAATCCAAGAACAAAGCCCAATCTCGCGTATTCGATGTTGTATATACAGTTTCATCAGCTATACAAGGCTTAGAAGAGGTTATCCATCAGCAATCACAACGCGGGACTCAGAGACAAGATCCTCAAAATTCTTTACACCGGCAAGAAGCCAACGAGCTCTTAGATTCTGTTACCCAGTCGTCTTCAAACATTGCACAGCCTGAGCAGACGCACCACCTCGACGGTGAGCCCGCCAGCCAGAGCCAAGAAGGCCAAGGTCTCAGTCTTTCGATAGATCAGCTCGCACAACAATTCCGTCCATATCGCCCGCCGCCGGCTCCTGTCCCCATGCTCAATGTACGACTCGACGCTGAGGCGGAAGAAGGTCCCAGCACCCAACAGCCTTTAGAAGACGAGGAAGCATTGGTACGGCAAGAACTCCAAGAACAACAACAAAGTGACAAACGTGAAGAAGATGCTGTCTACCAGTCCCTGGTCACTATGAAAGAGAAAACGTCGACTAATGGTGAGAAATTCTTTACCGCACATGCTACCCCCTTAGTACGCGTATCTGGAGCGCAGCGGCGGGTGTCAGTTAAGACCCCGGCCCCCCGAGGTGAAGTAAGTGAACTTGCCTCAGTTCCATCTACGGAAATTGCTGTCGATTCCACTTCTCCATATATGAACCGAAGGCAGCAAAACCTCAGACTACTAGAGAATTCCGGTGTCACTTCGATGTATGCGCTCAGTGTGAAACGGCAACGCAAGCTGAAGATGAAGAAGCATAAGCATAAGAAGCTGTTGCGGAGGACAAGAAATTTAAGGAGGAAGCTCGACAAGCTATAAAGTTTTCAACTCTTGCTATGCAGAATAAGGCGTTAGACATTTTTGATTGCGGAGACTGCATTTCAACTGCCCTTTCTCTCTTGGCCATTTCCATACAGCAGTGGCAGTTCTCTTTCGGCTTTATCATTCTAAGCGCCATGAATACAACATAATAAATGCAACTATTAGCATTAAATGTGCTAAATCTTGACTGACCTGTTTGGTCTTCTTGTTCGGAGAAATTGTAACTCCCTACGTGTAAGCGTCTTGTCGAACGTACGCCATGGCTGGAACCTGCCTGAAAAGTAGTCGTAGAGTCATGATCATTTAGTAATCGAGGATGAACATTGCTGTACGCCTATGTGCTAAGCATCCTGCCTTGGTCAAAAAAGAAAATGGTGTTGGACGCAAATGTCTTTGTCCAGCTTTCAAAACGAGCTCAAAGGGCCTCCCCTTTTACATCCTCGGGCAAATTTATTGCACAGAAACTCTACAGATTGTCAACAATCTGCGCCCTCATGAAATTCAGATCACCCAAATAATGTGAGCTGTATGGAAATTCTTATAGCTTTAACCTCAGTAAATATAATTCTCAAATTCCAGAATGCCTAGAATGTTGATACTTTCAACACGCAGGGACAGCCTTAACTGAGGGAAACAACGAACACAATGTTCTCATCCACTGGTCTCTTTCGAAATATACCTTGTCCGCGGAAAGATTGCTACATGCTGAAATGTATCTTCGCTCACGATTCGGCTCAAAGCAGCTGTGGAAGTGGTTCGATTTCAAATGGAGCCAATAAAGAGGCCGAAAAACACGCCGACTTCACCCCTGAGCCACCACTCAAAAGGAGAAGATTATCTTCTGCGCAGGAAAAGTCATCGGTGAACTCGCGTCAAATCCTAGAGCATCCTACTGAGCCAGTGCAGGATATTGTAGCCCAATCAGCAACTTCTATCAAACCTCAGGCGGTATATCCTTCGAAGTATCCGAAATCAGAAGATGATCGTCTTCAAGCAGTCAGAAATGACCCAAGGCCAACTTCAATGCAGAGAACCGTTTCTCCGCCGCCGTTCAGATCCCCGAGAAATGACGCCGTACTACGGTCCTCACCATCTACGAGCTCTACACAGCCTGTCATTCCATCTACTCCTCGACTTATCACTAAACAAAAACCCAAAGAGGCCCTGAATCCCAGGAGTGTTCCAAAGCCTCCTACGACGCACCCAGTACGTCTAGCACTTCTGAAGCAAGTGCATGCAGCATTGATAAGTTTGAACGAAAAGTTCGTAAAGAGCAATGTACAGAGCAAAGCCATCTCCCTGTCTGATGATGAGCTTATCATCATGGCACTGGACGAAGAGGAAAACGTGGCTAAGACAGGATCTTCCGTCTATTCAAATATCATCAAGCAACGCATCGTCAAACTTCGCAAAATGAGCGTCGGTGATTGGCAGGAACTCGTCCTCACCAAATTCCGGCGCGAGCTGGTGTCTGAGCCCAACGCGCCGGCTACAGAGGCTAAGGAAGTAATACCGAAGAAGTCGTTTCCAACGGGCTTGAGCGTGAGAGAGGAACTTCAAATCCTTCGAAAGTTGAGGACTCCGCTGACTGGTCTCGAAAGCCATGGCTACGTAACATCGCCCCCTACTGCTGATGAGATAGAATCTGCTCGCAACGGTCTCAAAGCTGCCGGTGGCTACGAGAAGTGCGATCGCTGCGGTACCCGATTTCAGGTGTTTCCCGGCCGACGTGAAGAAGACGGTGCTTTGACGACTAATGGAAGCTGCACATATCACTGGGCGAGGCTACAAAGACCACAATCATCGAAGACCGATGCGATCACCGGCCAAAAAGAAGCTTTCTTTCCATGTTGCAAAGAGCCAGTAGGGCAGAGCTCTGGATGCACGACATCCCCTCACCATGTTTTCAAAGTATCTGAAGTGAAAAGGCTTGCTAGTATCCTGCAATTTGAGCACACGCCTGAATTGAATGCATCAAGGCAGGCGAAAAGTGCGAAAGGGGCCGTGACCTTTGACTGCGAGATGGGGTACACAACGCTGGGTATGGAACTCATACGCTTGACAGCGATATCCTGGCCTCAAGGACAGGAATTGTTAGACGTGTTGGTGAGGCCAATTGGTGAAGTACTTGACCCAAATACTCGATTTTCGGGCGTTTCCATGGAACAGCTGGCTACAGCACACCCGTATGGTGAAGAGATTCCGGCTAAGGATGAGGCCGTGGAGAGTGCTGACAACACTTCGGAAGACGGAGAAATCGAGGCAGACAAACCGGCAACTTTAAAGATTGCTTCATCCCCCGCTGCTGCCCGCCAGCTCATGTTCGACCTCTTGAGCCCGGATACCCCCTTGATTGGCCACGCGATCGACAATGACTTAAACACCACACGAATCATACACCCTTTTATTATTGATACGGTTCTACTATTCCCACATCCCAGAGGATTACCAATCCGGTACGGCCTCAAAATGCTGACGGCCAAGTATCTGGAAAGAGACATTCAGACTGCTGGTGCCGATGGGCATGACAGCAAAGAAGATGCCCAAGCAACAGGGGATCTTGCTAGAATGAAGATGGCTGATAAGTGGAGGCAGATGCAAACACAGGGATGGAGTCTTAAGGACGGGGAGCTTATCGAGCCGGTTCCTGGGAAAGCAGTAACGTCTGGTCTACGTGCGCATGTAGGGGAGAAGAGGGACATTAGTCAGGTTGACGGCTTCGACTAGAAATGGACCCTCACACATCGAGACGTAGAATACTCGTCGAAAGTATGCGATGTACCCATTGGAAGTTGCACCTACCTACATCCGTGTCTCTAGCGACGCAATTTGTTCCTTGTCATCGACGTAGAAATAGAGCACGTGACCCACTGCCAAACGTGTACACAGCGTTCTGCGGCGATACGGGGCGGTCCAGCGATAGGCTTACAAGACACGAGTCGAACTTCGGCTCAGCAATGTCTAGATTCCCATTGTAAAAAACGATTCGACCAGGCTTCGAGAGATCGGTTGGCGGCATGGAGAATCTTATTTTGACGCATTGCCCCGGGCAACCCCGCACCATGCCCGATTCGGATAGCCAACAACAGACTTCTTTAATTTCTGGGTCCATATCGCTGCAAGAACTCACTGCTAGCTTAGAGGTTATCATCCTTCACCTTGCATTGATCTGCGTCGTTCAAATCATTGTTGTCGTCAGCAGTTTTACCCTCATATTCTTACGAGCGCATCGCATCATTGCGAGGAAGAGGAAAAGGCTCCTTGGATTGTGAAGACCGACTATCCGATCAGGTGCTCAAAAGTTACTGATATTCGCTAAAAGTCACATTATGTCGTTTGCACAATAAAGAGCAGGACCGATTCTTTACAACAAGCCCTTCCGTTGCTGGCAAATTATCCGAGGCAGCTGCATCTGTTCATATCTCCATCTTTCAAGCTCGGCAGCAACCACAACTCTCACCTGCTGAAATTGTCGCTGCCTCTCGAAAGATGGCTCCTTCCCAGCCAGTCAATATTGGCCAAGTGATTGAGTATATCCAAGGTCAGCGTCATTCTACTTGCACCACTTGGGATTCTCTCTAATGACGGTATCTCTCTAGACAAGCTGTATCTGGCCTCATACACACATCCCCCAAATGATCAAACCCCTTTCCCATATGCCTCGGAGCCAAAGCGATCACCGAGCAAGCGATCGTCTAAATATCAGCAAGGTCCGACAGTTGTATCCTCTCCAAAGCCACCGGTCTATTTTACTATTGATGATACCCTACTCTACAACGCCTTTCATGCAGACTTTGGACCACTGCACATCGGACACTTATATCGCTTTGCTGTTCAATTCCACGAGATATTGGGAGACTCAGCAAATGCGGATCGGGCAGTGGTATTCTGGAGCCGAACAGATTCCAGAAGCAGGGCCAATGCGGCTTGCCTGGTCGCATGCTACATGGTCCTAATCCAGTCTTGGCCACCCCACCTTGCTCTCGCACCGATTGCCCAAGCAGACCCTCCATATATGCCGTTCAGAGATGCAGGTTATAGCCAAGCAGACTTTGTACTCAATGTCCAGGACATTGTGTACGGCGTTTGGAAAGCGAAGGAGGAGAATCTCTGCGGTCTCAAGGAGTTTAATCTAGAAGAGTATGTTTATCGTGATTGTAGTCTTTTTTGAAATTCTACTCACTTTTGACTTCCAGGTACGAACGATTTGAAAGGGTTGACATGGGGGATTTCAACTGGATCACACCTTCATTCCTAGCCTTTGCTTCACCTCAACAGCAACCTGTCGCCCCTATTCCTAAGGAGTCACCCTTATACGCTACCTTACCTCAATGTATACCAGACGTCGTATCACATCCGAAACTTTCCCAACCCTTCAAAAATGTTCTAGCTCATTTCGTGGAACGTAACATCGGCCTCGTTGTCCGCCTGAACAGCGAGCTCTACTGCCCCACCTTTTTCACAGCCTTAGGCATCACCCACATTGACATGATATTCGAAGATGGAACCTGCCCTGCCCTTCCCGTTGTCCGCAAATTCATCAAGCTCGCTCACGAAATGATCACCGTCAAACACCGAGGCATCGCCGTACATTGTAAGGCAGGTCTCGGTCGGACTGGTTGCCTCATAGGCGCCTACCTGATCTACCGTCATGGCTTCACTGCCAATGAAATCATCGCTTTCATGCGCTTCATGCGCCCCGGCATGGTCGTCGGCCCACAACAGCACTGGCTGCACCTCAACCAAGGCAACTTCCGCGAATGGTGGATCGAAGACCAAGTCAAAGCCAAGCTCAACGCCCAACAACCCTCCACGCCGACCAGAAAACCCACCTCCTCCTCCCGTCTCGTCTCCAACGGCCAGACCGCCACACCCCCCAACGCCTCCTCCCGCGCCTCCCGCTCCGCCCTCGGCGAAATCACCGTCAACGAGTCCCAGAATGCAAACGCCACCACCTCAGCAGCTGCATACTGCCAGGACGAAAACCTCCCCGCCCCGACCCCCGGCCAGCCGCGCAAAACAAACCGCAACGACTCGTCCTTGCGCCCACACCCGTACGCGCGGTCCACCTCGGCGGGTCACGCCCTTGGCAAGACGAACAGCGAGCCCGACCGACCCGACACGGAGATCGTGAGCATGCGCGCGCACCGCCAGAGCCAGAGCGGGAATGAGTCTGAAGAAGAGTATACGCTAAGGATGCTGGCGCATAGAAGGAGTCAGAGCCGGAGTCCCAATGCGAATGCGAAGAAGAGGGCGGTGAGTTATACGACTACGACTACGACGACGACGCGGTATGATCCGGGGATTTGGGAGGATGGGATGGTGCTGGATGGGGTGACGAGGCCGCAGACGAGCCAGGTGGCGGATGTTGGGGTGGAGAATCAGATTTGGGAGGATTTGGCGAGGGCGGAGGGGAATAAGGCGTCCGGGTCGGGGTCGGGGCTGGCGGTGGCGAAGCAGAGGAGGGCTGAGAAGGAGAGGGATAGTCCTGGGAGGAGGAGGAGTGGGGGGGAGGAGAAGGGGAGGGTGCGGAAGACGAGTGGGCGGGTGGGGAGTGCGGCGGCGGGGCCGGTGGGGGTTGGTGGGGGGAGGGTGCGGTGATGGTGAGAGTATGGTGGTGTGAGATTTTGCGGACGTCGCTTCTTTGCTCTTATAGGTCGGTGGGTCCGGGTTGGTTTGGGTTGTTGGCGGAGGCGTCGGGCGTTTACTGTAATGTGGGTATTGGTGACTATCAATCATAGTCCTGCGTTGCGTGCGTGCGTCTGTTCTGCACTTTTCATTTTTCCGATGAGAGAACAAGATTAGACATGAATACACGACGTGTATGAAAAACGGAATTTGAATCGAATCGGATCGTGATTGTTTCGTAAATGTGGACTGACTATGTGTGGTGTCTTGGGTTGTGTTTTTGTAGGATGATGGGGAGGAATAAGGGAAGGGGGGATGAGATGAGAGGGCCGGAGGGTAACGTCGCTTGGTGTGTGTTTGGCATGAATTGGATAGACCTTGTAGGGTATGGTATGGTGAAGGCTAGGTGAGGGTGTTGTCAAGGGTTTATGTACAGGTAGGGAGGAGGCAGGTAGGTAGGTGGTCTTCTGAGCATATCGTGTCATGTCTATCATATCTATTGATTTCATCGAATGGTGACTTTGGCAACACTATCACTGTGGGAATGGCAATGGGGGTATAGTAAAGTACAGTACATCGAGGTCCTCATCTGGTTCGCGCTTGTAGGCAGGGTTCTGATCATATCATGTCTATCAACTTCGCAAGGTAGCCCCAGCAATACGAACTTTAGGTGGGCGGTAAGCAAATCTCTGCCGAACTACCTGTACACGTTTTTCCTGCATCTAAACTCTCTCTCTCTCTTCCTTCTACCGGCGGCCTTCTGAGGTATGTATGCTTAGATCAGCTGCTGGAACGCCCTGTTCACGGGCGACCGCGGCTTGACGTCCTTGTAAAAGTCGATGGTGGCGAGGGCGCGCTTGACGATGCCTTCAGGCGTGAACTCAAATTTCTACATTTCCGACATTAGTGACCTGGACATCTCCCATTTCGTCCGGACGACGGATGATTTTGTGACGTACCTTATATACATCCTTGTACGGCCCACTGGCACCAAACCGGTTGAGCCCAAATTGCTCATGCGAGTACTTCTCCCAGCCCATCGTGCTCATGACTTCCACACTCATGGAAGGAATTCCATCCGGTAGTACGCTAAGGCGATAGTCCTTGGTCTGCGCGTCGAAGACTTCGAAGCACGGTAAAGAAACAACTCTGGCAGCGGCGCCGTGTTTTTCTTTGAGGACTTTGGCGGCGTCGATGCAGATGCCGACCTCCGAGCCCGTGGAGACGAAGGTAATGGCTGCTGATTTATCTTCCACGGCAACGTATCCGCCCTTGATTCCATTCTCGATAGTTGAGTTTTCGAGCTGGGGTAGGTTTTGGCGGGTGAGGGCTAGGATGGAAGGTGTCTGGCGCGAAGTAAGAGCCATGTAATAGGCTGCAGAGGTTTCGTTGCCGTCGGCTGGTCGCCATACCATCATGTTGGGGAGAGCTCGGAAGTGGGCCAAGGTTTCAATCGGCTGATGCGTTGGACCGTCCTCACCAAGACCGATAGAGTCGTGCGTTGCAATGTAGATAACACGCTGATGGGAGAGTGATGAGAGGCGGACGGAGCCCGCTGCGTAAGACATGAAGTTCAGGAATGTGCCGCCGGCTGGGATGAGGGTTCCGTAGGCGGAGATGCCGTTCATTATTCCACACATGGCGTGCTCCCGGACTCCATATCGAAGGTAGCGACCAGACCAGTCGCCAATACCAAGATTTGGAGGCTGGAAGTCGACGGCCTTTTTCCAGCGAGTGTTGTTCGAACCGGTCAAATCTGCAGAGCCGGAAAGAAGTTCAGGAATCACGTCGTGAATCGCCTCGAGGACAGCCTCGGACAGCTTGCGAGAGGCGATGGCAGAATCCGTAGGCTTATAGGTTGGTAGCTTCGTTTGCCAACCGTCCGGGAGCTTGCCAGCGAGACGACGGCTAATATCCGCATGTTCCGCCTTGTGTTGTGAGCCATACTTGGAGAAAAGCTCATTCCATTCTTTCTCCGCGGCAGCACCCTCAGCAGCATGCTTATGATACAAGTCATAAACTTCTTGTGGAACAACAAATGATTGTTCCGGGTCAAAGCCAAACTTCTCTTTGACTTGCTTGCAGTCGTCGGCTGCAAGCGCATTCCCGTGGACGCCGTGTGTGCCTTGTAGCTTTGATCCGAAACCAATCGTGGTGGTAAGCTTAATCACGGACGGCTTGTCCTTGACCTCCTTTGCTTTCTTGATAGCGGCTTCAATTCCTTCAAGATCGTCATCCCCCTTTTTCACCCACTGAGTATGCCAGCCATATGCCTCGAACCTTTTCATGACATCCTCCGTAAATGCTACTTTCGTGTCGCCGTCTGCCAACGATTAGCTGAAATCACACGTCTTAGAAAATTTTGACCACACCGATTGAGATATGATTGTCATCGTAGACCATGATTAAATTGCCCAATTGTAAGTGGCCCGCGGTGCTAGCAGCTTCGCTAGCAATACCTTCCATAGCACAACCATCACCAAAGAAGCAGTACGTATGGTTGTTGAAGAGCTCGAAGCCGGGTTTATTGAATTCTGCTGCTGTATGGGCTTGCGCAATCGCAAGACCAACAGCATTACTGAACCCCTGGCCTAACGGCCCCGTTGTGACTTCAACGCCTGCCGTATCGTGCGCCTCTGGATGCCCGGGTGTGATACTGTCGACTTGCTATATACTTTGTCAACACCGTTGCTCTTCTGAATTCCAATTGTGCGTACCCTGAACTGCTTGATTTGGTCCATAGGGACATCGTAGCCGAAAAGGTGGAGGAGCGCATATTGAAGCATACATCCGTGCCCGTTACTAATTCTAGTCAGTTTCTGGAAAAATTGTATATTGTCGCCATCAAGTGAAATGTAGATAGATGCTAATGGGTAAAGGCGCCCGACTCAAGACTCAGGAGAACTAGAGTAAAATACAATTTCCCGGTACTGAAGTCTCCCAGACAATTAAGGTCTTTGACTGGTCCGTTTGTGTCCCATCGTCTTTGAGGTACCGATCTTAAGAATATAAGATTTGAGGTATACTACTCACGAGAGCACAAATCGATCTCGATTAATGTAATCAGGGTTTTTGGGGTTAAACGTCATGAATTTGTTGAACAGAACATGGGCCACTGGGGCCATGCCCATAGGGGCTCCGGGATGCCCGGAGTTCGCCTTGAAGGTAGCATCGACCTTTTTGAGATCTCGAATCAGTTTCAAGTCCAACAGAGAATGTACCAAGTCTGGAGGAAGCTGTTGAGTACGGTGGTGGGGTACTTTTCGATCTTCTCCACATCAATGAGGGGCACTTACTGCTAGCAAGCGGATAGTGTTGATAGCTTTCCAGTCAAGGTCTGTGTACCCCATCGTTGCGAAGTGTGAAGTATCGGGATACCAATTGAGAAGTGAGTTGGTAGGAGAGGGGAGTAGAGAAGCAACAGAGGGATTTTTGTGGAAAAGCGAGAAGTTTTTTTTGACGCAATGTAGGCTTGGCGGGGTATCCGGAGCGATGGCGGGGCACCAGAGGAGCGACCACGTTCCAGCTTCTTTTGCGGCTTGCCCGTTTTGGCGTGCAAATCTTGGACTTGTGCTGCTTTGATACAGGCTCTGCCTCACGATCCGCGATCCCTGGAAGAATCTTTCGAAGCTTGACAGAGATTGATGCTTAAAAATGTTTTAGAAGAGGTCTGCGGTGAGGAAGGGCCAGCTAGTTTTATTCCATTCGCCGAAGAGGCGGCGAGCTTGAAGAACTCCAAACTATCTTGTAACCGAGCGGACAGGGCTCTGACATCGGTTGTGCACTTCCTTGGATTGCTGACTACGCTTTCACGCTGTATAGCTCAGCCGGAGACAGTGCTTGGGTTCAAGGAGAAATCACTAGTGACCCACACGTTCTTTGGAGCCATCAGATTATCTTAGCTCCAATTCAATGCTTCGACGTTAAGCCTTGCATATCAGAATAGAAAGGTCTATAATATGGCTCCTGATGTAGACCCAGAGTTTCCCTGCTCCATGTACGATTCCACACCTAAGCTCATAAACCTAGCTAATTCTCCAAAGCGTTATCGACATACCACTCCCGACTCACCGCCTTGCCTCTTCAGCTCTCCGAAGCTTGCAAGTCGATGCCGAACTTTCTCCTCTTGTACAACGCGGATTCTCTCTAGAAAAGCTAGAGCATAACGCCAAACCGGTGAATGGCTTTGGAGACGGCGAGCTCGAGCAAGAGCACAAAACGATCTTACGCACGCACTATAAAGCGACCACTAATCGGATGCTGCGGGTCGCTGTGAATGGCTTCATGGAGAGTCTAGGGGTCGTTCTTGGGGTGATGGAGGAGCTGGATGTCGACGTACTATCTCTGCCACAGCAGTGACTCCGTATCATCCCTCGAGAATGAGGAGTAGGGGCGATAGGGATGCTTGTAACTTCCAAGAGATGTGTGGCATCCGATAAATGAATCTATTCCGGATTTCCTGCTGCCTTAAAGGCCTCAGATCATTCAAATCAACCTCTTTAGACCGCGTCAACACGTTATCGGCAGCCAAAACCCGGAGTGAGCATGTCTTGGTGGCGACGAAAAGCGACGCCGAGCATCTCCGTGTCTGTCCATCAACATGGCACGATGTATATCAACCATATCTTAGGGCGAGTCTTTGCGGCACATCTTCGGCATCACTAGCCTTCACCAACATATACTATTGAAGCTTCCCTCGGAATGATCGAAGCTTGCTTACGCGCTCTCTACTCCTATCAAGCAATCTCAGCCTCTACCAAATATGGAGGGGATTCTTGACTGAAGCTTGCGCCTGTCAAACATACCAATATATCTCCCCAACTTTGATCACGACAGCTCGATCGAGATCGAGTCTTAAAGCAAGCGAAGTCTTCAAAAAATTCTTCCACTATCGTCTTAGATTTCAATCAACAGTAATTTGTGGCTCATCTGTTGTGGACTGTTGAGACCTCCATCTGTGTTTTCGTTTCAGTCGCAGGTCGGACTGAGGCCGCACTCTGGAGACTCCTGCAGTAAAACTCGTCCATGGCGCGCCGAGTGTGGAGGAAAAGGAACGTTCTCGGTCAAAGCATTGTGGCAAAAGCATAGTCATAGGCTTCTCGGATAGCATGCCGAAGTGACCATCAAAGACAGATAGGTTCCTACCCTGCTGCTTGGCGACGTCTGAATATCTGAGGAGAGAAAAGGTTGGAGAGCTCTGTTCATCTTTAGGTGGACAGATACCGATCACAATGTGACCATATGGGTCCAAGGGTTGCCGAGCCATCGTATGATTAATAGCATTTTCGATTCCAGCGTGAAGACGCCTTTTCTCATTGGGACGCCATGTTCTTGGTCTAGCACTGGCGTAGAAGGTTACCTCATCTCCAACGGCCACAAGATCCGTTGACGACCGGTGTTCTGGCAAACCAAAGGCAGGATCTATAGAGAGGAGGCCAATTTTGTTACCCCAACCTCCACCACCGCTTGTGACCTGATGAAGATGCCCACACTTCATTTGCAAAGCTCTAATTACTCCACCACCTAATCTCTGGGAATTCATTTGGCTCCGAGGAACCACAAGTGCGTAGACTTGGATGTTCCTGGACGCAGGAGCGCCGTTTTTCGCAATGAATTCCGGAATTCTTGTCTCCAACTCCGAGGAGGCAGGTATCACATTCCCGTCGCTTGTTGACAGTTTACTAATGATGTTGCCCATACACGAAGCAATTTTCCGGGGCTCTGTAAGTTTAACGAGCGGGCACATCAAATTCTTTTGGCAGTCCGTAGACTCAAGAGTACAGTACGACCGTTGTCGGGTGTTAGAAGGATCAGATGGGTTCATCCTTCGGATATTCTGGCCATCCTCGGTCAGATCCCAATGGTCCTCGTACAGAGTAGATTCTTTTCCATTCTGGAAGACTGTGTTAGCCAATGGAAGATGATACTCTTCTATTAAAGGCCATCCGAGACCATTCAAGTAGTCTTTATGATTGTTCGCTGCCGCGTGGTAAAGCTTAGGGTCGTAGTAAAACCTAAAAGCGATGTGGGGGGGTTGGGCTTCATTGTCCTTGTCATATTCATTAAGTAGGTTGGGCGCCGTTTTATCTTTCTCACCTCGTCTAGATTTGGTAGCTCTATGAGACGTAAAAAAGGCTATTCCTTCGTGGTATGATGTAAAGAAATTAGAACCATATTTTCCATCAGGAGGCGCTGGTAACGCATCGACGACACCTATATGCGACTGAATATGTCGAGTCTGCAGTTGATCTGGGGACAGGTACATATGCTGTAAAGCCTTGGGAAGAAAATCGTGATTCTCTTCGGCCCATGAAGCAAATGACGGAGTAAGCAAGAAAACCACATTTGATCCTAGCTGATCGGGTTCTTGGAATCGTAGACGAGGAAGTTGAGAGATTACTTCATCGGATGTCTTCAAACAGATTTCAGAGTCATATTTGTGGATCTCAGTTTATGCACTTACTGCCCGTGTGGGATCCTCTACCAGAATAGAGCCTAGACACAAAGATTTATTCATCTCTTCGCCCGGTGGAAGCTGCTGTTGCGCCTCTGAAGTTGCGCTATCGATATTCCGTTTCGAGCCTTCTGCATCCACAAAAGTCTTGGCGGTAGTGGTAATATAACATTGGCCATAATGTGGCTGTAGCTCCGAGTTGATTCTGCTGGTGGTTGACGATGGGAGCACATTTTTGAAGCGTACGCATTGTCTTTCAGGAAGTCTCCTTGCGACAAAGCTTGCACTGCGTAAGAACTTGAGCATGAGAGTAGAATGAGAGACAGGAAATGATAACTCGATGTTGTAAAAGGTTGTTTATGTCAAAGTGTGAACTCGGTCGCATGAAATGCGTCAGATACTTGGCAGTTGGCAACACATTGGCACTAGTTAGGATCGCAGATCTCACGAGAAAAATATCTTACTGAATCGAGCTTAGTTAGCGAGTCCCCCGATTCTGCAAAACTACCAAAAGAGCTTGACATGCACATAAATCTCAGCAGAAAAACTATTAATTATCTACTGCAAGGCTTGCGTGCATGTTTCGAGGCCTACAAACAACATGCGAATTAGAATATGGCCGGAGATCACATATCGGGAATTCAACGTGGCAACATGGCATTTCTTATTCTGATCGGATCTAGTACCGGTGAAAATTACGTTCTCAAGTGCCGCGAATTATGCAATACTTTCTGATCAGAAAGTCGGATGAGGAAATAATTCTGTACCCCAGGACCCGTAATCGTAACACCGCTTAAACAAATCTATTCTTTGATTGCCCGACATTCTTCTACACGCTGAAACATGGTCGCAGCTCTCGATATCTTCACAGGAGGTCGAATAGTTGGCAAATGGCTAAAAAATGAAGGTAGTCGAGGACGACGCAAGCCAAGCTTACAGCTAGACTCGGCCTTTGCCCTTGCCTTGAGAACCTGTAAGCTCACTCTCCGACAATCTCTTTTCCCTTGCCCTTTATATCCTGGTTAGTTTGGCCTAGGTGAGGGTCTTCAATCACTTCCTCCTCTTCGTTATCTTTCTCTATTGTGTCATGAGGCTCTACATCCTTCCCCTTCGCATTTTCGCTACTGGCTTCGCCATTGACAGACTCGTTGATCGCGTGTTTCCTTCCACCACTCGCACCCTCCTTATCCACAGTTTTGCTTGACTCTCCTTTTGTATCTTCTGGACGATCTTTGGGTCGAGTAGTATGCAAAACCCCCACACCGCTAAAGGGCCGAACTCTTCGAACTTTCGGAGTTGGAATAACACCGTGAGTCGCGGGATATCTCACAATTCCCGGATGAAGACATCCTACTGGGTAGCCGGGAGGCGGACGCGCAGAGGTTGTGTATTTGGGAAGCGAGCGCGTTTTGAGTAATCCTAATGAAGGATGTGCAGGTTGTGTCTGTGTCCCAAGGGAGTCTGCAGCTCCAGAAGCTTCGACATTGCTGCCTGTATCGGGCGGAATCATCGGCTGGGGTATCTGCTGTGGCTCTGTGGCAAAGGAAACGGTACGCTTCGGTTTTGGTAAGGGATCCACATTGACCGCGGTACTAGACTGGTTCTCTTGTAGCTCATAAGATTCGCTTTGGGCGATTGAGTGCGGTTTCTTAGAGGAACGTAAAAAAGGAGGCAACAACGACTTAGCACCGATAAGCCAACTTTTCCTTGATGACGAACGAGATGAACAAGAGTCCGAGTTGCTTTTGGTGATCTGCGATCCAAAATCAAGGCTCGACTGCACACTCATACATGAAGGACGTCGAGACGACGAATCTGCTTGGTATCCAGTCGATGTTGTAAGCTCTTCGCTTGGCTGCGTATTTGTGTATAACGTGCGCTGATGGGATATACTTGTTTGGCTTGTGCTCGATATCGTGTGCTCCTTGTTTGACAGTGTATTCTCACATAGCGGCTGCCGGGGCAATGTACTTGGTTGGCTGGTGCTTGTCATCGTGTGCTCTTTGCTGGACAGTGTATTTCCACATAGTGGCCGCTGAGGCGATGAATCTGGTTGGCTCACGGTTGATACTGTAGGCTCTACCTTCGATGGTGCACTCACGTTTGAAGTACCGCCGGATGATGTTTCTGGTTGACGTGTTGATAAGACTACTGGCGTGAGCGGTGCATGTATTATACTGCTTGTCAAAGGAAGGAATGTTGAGCACTTGGACGCAGCCGATGAGCGCACTGAGGAAGTACGTGAGCGCGTCGGTGAGCTTTCAGGCACGATCGAAGGATGCGTTGAGATATCAGTTGATCGGGGTGTCGTTGGAGCCTCAGACGTGGCCAAGGAACGCACAGAACTTGCAGATGATCCCTGATCGATTAGTGGAAGAAATGTTGACCACTCTGGTGCCGTCATCAGGCAAATTGAACTCGCAGTGGACTGAGAAATTGTTCGACTTGTGTCGGTAGTTGAAGAATATATCGAACTTGTAGCTGAATGGGGTAGTGTTGGGCTGTCGGCCATTGCGAAAGAGTGTACAGAGCTTGAACGCGGTTTCTTTTCAGTAAGTTCAACCGAAGCCGAGTTCATTTCTTCTCTCCCAGTCGTAGACATGCTGTGTGATAATCCTATAGGATGCAAGTTGACGGCTCTGTCCAAAAATTTTAAAGTCTGGAATCATATAATGCTCCTTCAACGACGCGTGAATGAGCCTGGAGGTGCGGCAAAATTGAATCGAATGAAATCAGGTAGCAAGTATTTGTATCTTGAACGCTCCCCGATAAAGAAACCTTTGAAATGCAGTGGACGGAATAGACACTAGCTTAGATCGATGAGCATAGAGGAAGAGAGAAAAGGAAGGAGGACATGGAGAACTGAACGCACAACATCAACAAACAAACAGAGCGAAGAAGCTTTGGTTGGGAGAATTTCTGGCACTTAAATGGCGGAGCCAAGCTAGCATACTCCGAAAAAAGGTTCCAAAGATCAAATACTATGGTTGAAATTTTAGCGTCGATAATGGTGAATCGAGGGGAAGAGTAGGAAAAACTTGCGCAAAACTTCGCATAAGAGCTCAAAGGACGCTATGCATGATAGATTATTGCTACAGTTGAGGTGCGTTAATATCTCTACCCACCCAGATTCAGCAGTGGAATTCGCAAAACCGAAATGGTGCACTCCAGTACGCATCATGATCGAAGCCCAAGAAGCAAACTCGTGCTCTTCCCTTTTCCATCTGATCCTTCGCCCCCGGGAAGGTAAGTAACATTTGGGTTCTGGGCCAGCGTCTGTGCAATCTCTCTGCTAGCATCAATTCGTCGGATCTTGATCAACCCATCTCCGGCCTTTGCGACAGCCTTGGATATGATGTCTGCAGCATCGGCCTCTCCTTCTGCCCGAATGACATTTGCTTGTCGCTCTTGCTCAGCTTTTTCCACAATGAACCTCGCTCTTTCAGCATCTTGTTGCGCAATCTGCTTTTGCTCAACGGCCTTCGTAAATTCTCGACCAAAAGTCATGTGGGTAATTGAGACATCCTCAAGAGCGATGTTAAACTCTTGTGCGCGACGAAGGAGTTCTCGTCGTATTCGGTAGCTCACGGCTTCTCGTTGCGTGATCAGTTCTGCTGCATCGAACTGTGCGACTATCGCTTTAAGGACCTCGTTACCAATAGAAGGTAAAACTCTCTCGTCGTAGTCTTGACCAAGCGTCTGAAAGTGTTAATAATAATGTTGAAGACGTTTGAAGGTCAACGAACCTGGTAGATCTGGGGCAGCCTGGGAACGTCAGGTCGGTGAAGGACCCTCAAAGTTAAGCTAACCATCTGCAGATCCTTGCTTCCAGTTGTAGTGCTAATGTTTCTGGGCTTGGTGCGGATGTCATACATGATGGCCCTCTGCAGCCATGGTATGAGGAAATGTGTGCCTTCGTCGACGACTTGTTCCTTTACACCTGAGAGACGATCGAAAATGACAGCCCTAGTTCCGCCTCTCACATCGTAGATGGAGGCGCTAACACCAGCGAACGCGATTGCAATTGGTACCGCAGCTCTGCTGATGAAATTGAGAGGAGCAGCCATTGCGGGAAACTGATCAGCTTGGAGACAATACCGGTGGAAGCCGATGAGTTGATCAAAAATTATTTCTCCATGTACGCTACAAGATGATTGCTGAAAATAGCTTAGTGCAATTGAACTCTGCCGACCTCCGCAACCTCAACAGCATCTGAAGTAAGGTATCTATCCGACAACATCAATCTCCAGCAAACCGTATCTCTAAAAACCTAACGATGTTTCCAACACTTCCTCGAAAGTCGGGTGGTCTCGACCCCAAGCATGGAAAGTACGTTCAAGCAACTAATTCTAAATTCTCAGTTCAAACATTCCAAACATCTCGAGCACATATTCTTTAGGCACCATGAACTGAACCAAGAACTCGTCATAAAGCTGACATACTGATTATTTCCTAGATATATGGGCCCGTGGGGCGATTTTGGTGCGTCACAATTAACTCGATTTCCTCCCGATGCAATTCCAGCGCCTTGAGCAAGACGCATCCTTACCTTGCCTCCCTAGCCTTCATCACACGTCTTCAAACGCTCATGCCTTTAATACGAACGCTAAAATCTCTGTTCATGATGCTCATATGTGCTCTTAAATAGGTGGACGGCCGCAAAAAGGAATCACGTCGTATTCACTTTCTCCAAATCGACAGCGACCTTTGGCAGGGACTGCACATGCTGCGGTCTTCAATGTCTACCGGAGAACTAAAAATCAGATCCTTTACTGGCTTCCGCCGCTAGTTTTTGGATATTTCTTGATGGAGTGGGCGCAGAAAAAGTTGGACCCCAATACCCTGGATGCAATGACAAATTTTCACTGACTTGTGCATGTTTAGGAACGAATTCTACAACTCTAAACCAGGGAGAATGGAAGAATTCTATAGAGAACAAGAAGCAGGCGGCGGTGAGGATTGAGAGACGGGTGGGTTAGGTGTGGATGATCAGGATGCATGATCGTGTGTACATATTTATATTTAAAGAATCATCACCTTCAATGCCCTGGGAAATCGATGGAGGTCAATGCGGGTAGCTGTCTTCTCAGCGAAATACAATAGAGTGATGATCAACGACTCTGCTGAACATCTCAACGTGAATCCAGTGCCCATGAATTTTTCACGGCCTAAATGGTAGCTATGCGGAGCTCCCAGAGCATTCGAAATTCACTCCCTTCCTCTTGACTAATTACTACAGCTGTCTGGTCACCCCTTCCGGTCATCTTCTTCTGACTCGTGGTATCTCACTTGCCAGGCTGTGTCTAAGTTCTAGTGTGGTCTATCTAGAGATTCTAAGTAGCCCAAGGCTGCTAGTAGGCTAAGGTGCAGACGAAGGCATGCAGACCTTAAGAGCTCGCCCGAAGTAGCTAGCGCAAAATCTCCGCAGCGAAATTTCCTAAAGCCAAACCTCCGCACAAATATTGGCGGGCAGGTAGAGCGGATTTGCACAAAACTGGTCTTCATATCACTGTACTGTAAGCTTTTTCGATTTCGTACACGGCACGACTTTGAAGTATCTACGAGCACTTCGTCCTGCCTTTGAGGTTCTGCCCAGCGCTATATCCGGAGGAACCAATTGAGTTTCTTCTCCACACCCTTGATACCTACACGACTTTGATCTTTCCACATTGAGACATCTCCGGATATTTACGCGCAAATTTCTCAATATGAGCAAGGAGAAATCTAAAGAAGAGCGCAAACGCGAGAAAAAGGAAAAGAAGCTTGCTGAAGAAGCTGGTGTCAAGAAATCGAAGAGGAAAGAAAAAACCGTTCTCACGGAAAAGGCCATCAACGCGCTGGAGAATGAGACGTCTGGTCCGACGGAGACGGTAAAGATTGAAGAAGAGGTCAAGACGGTGCGGCCAATTGGAGCACTGGTACCATTTGCAAATCCCCTTGCGGACGAGAGGTGCGCGAAGAAGTTGTTCAAGGGCGTGAAGAAATGTACGCCGATAAATCTCTTTTCTAATTCGATGTTCCAAGAATACCTCTCGCCGAGGCTTGATAATGTCTTTGTGTCTTGTTTCAGGTGGTTTCAATCTACTAAATCCCTATCCAGCCGCCACGTCTCGCACTCTCCGTCGTGGAGTAAAAGAAGTCGTCAAGTCGCTTCGAAAAACACCCTTGCCTACCACAGCATCCTCAACATCACTGCCCCCAGCCATAGTAATCCTCGCCGCAGACATATCTCCTCTCGACGTAATCAGCCACCTGCCCGTCCTTTGTGAGGACCACGGAATTCCATACGTGTATGTGACGAGCAGGGCCGAACTTGGGAGTGCGAGCGGCACGAAGAGACCAACGAGTGTCATCATGGTCGTAAGAGAAAGGGGAAAGAGGAAGGAGGGGGCGAAAGGCGAGAAGAAAGAACAGGAAGAGCAGGGAGAAGAGGATTGGGATGAGGTATACAAGGGATTGGTAAAGGTGGTGGAGAAGGAAGGTGGGAAGGTGAGGATATAGCGAATAAAAGAAATTGGGTTGCTTCAGTGAGCTTTCGGTTGCATAGCACGGCGTTTGGGATACTCTCTATGGTCCTTCTAATGTGCTGCTGAGACTGGCCGGAGGTGAATAAAGTGCCCGGCTGCGCTCTGCCCACGTTTTCCTGCAGTCACGGCTACCAGTGGCCATGACACAATGCAAATTTGCGCCAAGTCTACCTTTTGACCTACACACTGAACGCTATCTTTCGGACGAGATATACTACACTAGTAGAATCAGCGCTAAGTCCACGCGTGGCATCAGAAGTCTACCCCTTGAGAACCTCATTCTTCCTAGCTAAGCTTTCCGTTCCTCAGTACGCCGTTCCTCAAACTCAACCCGCGATCTCAGTAAAAGAAGAAAAACTAGAGAATACTCTGTCTATCATTCTCACCAAAATCGTAGGATCTGCTCCCCCACCACGCACATATCATTAGAAACCCCCCTCCCCCCCCCACAACAGAAATCGCGCCGGTAAAAGCGGTCTTGCACGTCCACGGCCTTCTACCTGGTGCTTGTTGCTGCTGCTGATGTCTAAGCGGAGGGCTGAAGGGGGATGCTGCTCGACGGGATGTGGAGATGATGCCTGCGATGAGGGTGACTGCTTAGCTTAGGTACTGATTCATTTGCTGCCTCGCGGGCGATGAGAGAGGGTGAAGGGCTTTGGGATTGGGAGAGCAGTGTGGAGGATGGGGAGGTGGGTGCAGGGACGGCAGGATGCGTGGCGGGTGTTGGTTGGATTGGTTTATTTGGTATTTTGTAGTGTAGATTGGGGAAGTGTATTTTGTTTTTGGGTGTATTGTACGTTCATAACTATACGTAGAGAGGTAGCTAAGTATGAAGAACTGTTATACAGGTAGACGGGGGATCTTTCATGCAGACGGGCGAGGAGCTGTTATACAGATAGATGGATAAGGAAATATTATAGAGATAGACGAGAGAAATAACATTGCCGTCAGGTGTTGAGCCATTAGTCCCGGAGATGCACGCGTAAACCATCATCACTCTTTCTGTTGGAACCTCTCTTCATAATATCCATAGAGGCCAGCTCCCTCCTCGAACACCTTCTCGGCCTGCTCGACGCGCGCAGCAAAGCGACGACTCCCCGAAGGTAGTGAACCTACACATGAATCCAATATCAGCATACTTTCCCATAGCCAGAGTAGGGGCGTCATAGCCTGTGCAGGCATGCGGCAGCTTACCAAGAACAGCATTGATCACCGGGAAAACGCTGCTTCCAAGCAGCGAGAGAGGAAGTATTTGCGAGAGAGTGAGAGGCTCCTCTAAACCTAAATGGTACAGCGACGGGATTTTCATGCCGCCGCTGAGCACGTAGTACCGCCGAGTGCCGTAGATCGCGAGACTTAGACCGGTCACGGTGCTGGCGATTGATACGGTGATGGATGCCCAGCCGATATGACGGTTCCAGCCGGTTGAGGTGCCGATCCATTCAAAGAATAGGGTAAGGACAGCTATGAAGACGAAGATGACAAGCACAATGTATTCGGGCAGGCCGTGGGTGGTGCTTGTCTGTGCCGAGACTTTGTCCCACAGACTCGAAGAACCGGTGCCTGTCGTAGTGTTCGTGGCAGTCACGACCGTGGCGTTGGTAGTGATGTTGGACACGAAGTCGACGAAGTCGGAGAGCCCGGCCGAGTTGGTCGCGTTGGTGTTCTCGAAGCATGCGGCCGGCATAATGGAGAGGAACTGAGGCTCGAAGGGGAATATGTGGGAGTTACGAGCCGAGAAGACGACACCGGTCAAAACCAGTTGGAGGACAATGGAGCCGATGCGGGTGAAGGCAATGGTCTTGCCCTTAAAAATGAAGTCCGAAATCATGATCAGAGAAGTGAGATGCACGATGACACTGATCATCAGCATGGTACAGACCAGATTGAAGTCGTAGGCTGAGATGGTGCACGCTTGATCATTGAGGGTGAAGAGAAGCGAAACTCCCGACACAAGCTGCTGATCACTAAACGTGTGAAGAAGGGTTTCGATGGTATGGATCATTTTGAGGTAGTGCTTATGCGTCGTCACCTGGTCTAGACGGCCACGGTTCAATCGATAGTAGATCTTGTCGAGGCAAAGAACCACAGAAAGGATGAGCGAGGTGAAAGCTGTCGAGATAAATGACTTGAATATCTGTGGCACTAGTCAGACCATACAGCGAGGCATTCATAGCAAAGACGCTCACTAAGCCCCCGGTAATATCAGGATTTGGTGCAAGCTTTTCGTCTTCCGTCAGTCCGGTTGCGTTAGAGTAAAGAGCGAAGTTGCAAGTGACCAGGGTGTTGAGGCTCTTGCATTGCTGTGGGCTATGAGGGATATGCCAGCCATCTGGAAGGAATGACATTCTGATGTTTTTCAAGGACGTAGGCTTCGCAAAATTGCTAGAAACGGATAGGGTTTAGATAGAGAAGAGATATAATAATGGTCTAACTGAAAATGAGATGCGTGAGCAACTTGGAAAGAGGAATCAAGCGAGAAATAGAGAACGACTGAGATGAAGGAGAGAAAAAGTGGCAGCAAGGCTTAACGTATCTACCACAGACGACAGTCTGCACTTCGTCTTTCTCAAGCTCCTATCTTCATAAATAGCGCAAGGATCGAATGATCTCCCTGAGCCGCATTGTCCACCAATTTCTTGACCGGCCGGTGATTCCCCCAGCACCGGTTTCAGATTCGGCGAAGGCTGGAAAAGGGAGAAAATTTGACAAGAGGTGAGCTCCGATCCGAAGTCTTTTTGCGCAAGTCGCCACCGTCATGACTCGGCAGTCGCTGGATAGGGGTCAGCTAGCACCGAGTAGTGCCGAAAAATTTTAATGATGCTAGGGCATCTTGGAGCGTGCTTAGAAGGATCTTGGAATACATTTAGGAATAGGTAAAGCGTAGCCTTGCGAGGCATGTAAGGCAACCGTCGACATGCTACATGCGGATTGAAGGCGGGCCAAAACGCGGGAAGCCGGCTTGTTTAGGACAGCGCTCGCTCAAAATGCCTTGGAGTAATTTCCTTGTGCTGAATGTGGTCGATCAAAATGACTTGAAAATGCGTTGAACAGCGCGGTGCCAAGGAGCTTGAAACGATTTTGCGATTCCTTTTGCCGTTCGAATGCATCGGCAGATCTTCCCTGGCGTACCTGACCATGTGGGCACGAGGCTGGGGGGCCATTTTTTCAGCTCTGTTTATACCATGGTCCCGCATGAAACCGGTCAGAAGGACGGATAATAAATTGGATGTGCATATGTAAGGGGATCTCCAGGGGTTTAAAAATGTCGTGCCTTGAGCCTTGTACGATCTATTTAGACTACCCACCGTGAGATTTCAGACCATGCTCATGTTCCAGAGAACACAGCCGGAGGAGACAGTGACCTAAGTTAAATAAGCCTCATTAGAAGGAGCAAGAAATGGCTTCGTCAACTCGAAGCATAGGCACCCAAACAAGCGGCGTTCGAACCTCAACTAGGAGGCCGAAGTACAGTATCCATCGGGTCTCTGGCCAGATGGTATTCCTCCCTCCAAATGGATCCAAAGAACTTGAAGACGCGCTTTACTACGAATTTCCCTTCATATCAGATCCTGCAGATAGACATCGGGAAGCATTCGGAAAGTTCTGGGCGGAAGAAGGCTCCCAGCAAGTCCAATCGCCAGCGGGCTCCTCGTTGTCAATTCCATCCGCACGAAACAAACTCGATGAGCCTTCAGAAGATCTGGTTGACACCACAGCTCACCAAACCAGGCGCAAAGAGTCAGTGTCCTCCATTGCTTCTGCTCATAAGCCGATTGACAACAAACCACGGCGAAAGGGACCACTCTCGCCTGGGAAGAGAGCAAGAATTCTTCAGAACCGCGGGAAGGCTTGCGAGGAGCATCGACGTAAAAAGGCCGAGGTAGGTAATGCCATTCTATCTCAACATTCCAATTTGACAGGCTTCTCTTCCTAGTATAACCCAGTGACATGTAAGAAGAACAAACTTAATCTAGAGTCTTCCGTTCCGCCTAGCTTCGGCCAACCCTCGATGTTCTCAGCTTCTCCTTCATCGATGCCAATGTCCGTCTATGGCGCTTCCAGTACCCCGTATGCAATTGTGCAAAACGGTGTCAATTCTCCTCTGGCTCCGAACGCCTTTGCGCAGCCTATGCCGCCAGGTTATGTGCAGCCCGTGTATGCTGGCTCGCAGCAGATCGCCCCTACTGTCCTACCCGCCGTGGATTCTTTCCAGTCATCGCCGCTTCCTGTCCCCGATTGGGACTTTGGGAGCATGAGTGATACCAGCATGCCGGCCGGTTTCGATCACCGCAGCTGCATCCCACAGCTTCCTGCACCGGCGCCCGACATGAGCTACAACCCGCCTGGCGGAAACATGCAACAAGCCTCTACCTTCTCAACGCCAGATGGAAGCGCTAGCATCCTACCACAACGGTCTCTAGATGAACCAAATATGTTAAGCGACGGCCGTCGCAGCCTGAGTGATGGTGGTGCAGAGGACAGGTTCCGTGGGAAGGATGGTACGAGCGGACCACCACGATCCGGAGGCTTGGTGATCCTGGCTGCAATCAAGCGCTTCTTTGTTGGGAGAAGAAAGCGCGATCACCTGGGAAAAGCTAGCTTAGTCGTCTAATGGGAGCCGTGAGAAGAGAGGTGCTCGTGATCTCTTCCTGTATGAGAGCGGTTATTACCCATAATGTATAATCTTTACGATGGATAGAGCCCTAAGTCTCACTTTCGCTGTGAGAGTATATAGCTATACACATTAGAGCTTTTCAACTTGATGTAGTACACATAGTAATGTTCAGTAAAATGTTATGTGTCTCTGTCGGTGCACCACAGACCCCTGGTCGACTGTTCATCCAAGCTTGAGGTAAGATAGAGACCAAAGGTGAGGTTAGCTACCGCCAGTCGAAATTGGATCGGGCAGCGGCGGATCACTCAAAGGCAGTCATCGCATAGTGGCTCTAGATCGACAAACTCCTTAGCATCAGTAGCCAGCAGTAGAGAGGCGCGAGAGGCCGAATTTAAGAAGTTCAGGCGAGTCTTCTTTTTGTGTGCCGCACCTGGCGCCAGAACGCTTAAAGCGGCGGGGGAGCTGAATGCGCATTTTTGACTTGTCAGCAAAGTCCAACTCAATCAACTCTAGAAAGTGCTGTCAGGAGTCTTTAAAGCTTGTGCTAACTCGCTGGGGGTAAGCACACCAACATCTCTCTAATGCGCTCAAGCAGAGACGGAAGAAATGACGATGCTGCAATGCGGATGATGTGGCAGATGATTAACCGTTTGTTCCGATGAAAACGACCTGGACGGCTGCGAATCTGCTCAATGCTCAGCCTTAATACCGTACTTAAGGTTAATAGGCTACTTACGTTGAGGTCGCGGAAAAGACTTCAATCAGCCTTCCGTCTGTCAGGAACCAAAGACATGTTGAGAAGACAGCGCTGAAGACTCCGACCAGGGCTAGACGAGTGCTTATCCCTTTTACGAAATGCAGTACTAGTATCGCAGCTACAGGAAGCATGGAGGCGAATACAGTACCCCCAAGGTGATCGATCTTAGCGATGACCGCATCACTGCATTCGGTGACATTAAATTGTGAATCGGAATTTTTGTTGTCCCTCTTTTAATTGATCATAGTCAGCGACTTCACATCTTTGAAAATGGCAAGGAATGGCTTTTTAACTTACAAACCGTCGGCCTATCAACCTATAATACCTTGGAAGCAGAGAGTTCGAGATCCATTCTGTTAGCTGGAAGGAGCTCGCTTGCTCTCCAAGATATGCTAAGTCTTTTCCCTCTGCCCAGATATTTCTATCTCTACCGGTAAGATAGACGGCCCCGAGCGTTGGTCTCCGAAGCCATTCTTGGAGCTTATCTAGATCATGCTGACTCGCATCCTTCATTCTCGACATCTGAGAATATTGAATCACTGCTTCATCTGCACACGAATCATCATTACTTTAAGTTTTGACATCCTAGTCATGCACGATCTGTAAATGGCTTACTGTATTCTTTCAACAATCCCCTGAGCTGTTTCATCACCAGCCACTGTTGGTTCTCTTCACCGTTGGCTGGCGCATGTGCAAGCGTATACCAATCAAGGGAGAAATTTTTTAATTCCTCTGAAGAAGAACGCTGGTTCTTGGCTTCGAGCTTCCTTAGGTCCTCTCGTAGACCGTATATTTCAGCTTGCAAGTAGAGGATGTTTTGGAGATTTATATCGCCGAAGCGAAGAGCCAGCGCTGACTCGGGATGCGTCCCCATAAATGCTGCAAGCTTTGCGTAACCCTCCATTTGGCCTCACAATCATTGAAGGACGAACAGACTTAGAGACATCATGTAATCCTGCGAGAAGCAAGATGTGTGCTTATAGCGTGCGCGGTTGAGGCGCTGTGGTGGCAACTACGGAAGGTTGTCAGGAAGAGGCTTCTGTCCGCTGCAAACACCACAAAGAGCATCGACGACCTCAACCACTGACTGGCGCCACTATGTCCGCTAATGCATATTGGGCTCAAGTGGATGCTTGTGCTCTCATCTCTTCTGCTAAACTAGTGTTTTTACAGCCTCATCTCGTCGGTGGTGGCTTTGCTTGGCCGAATCGGGGAACCGCTTTGTAATGTCGAAAGTGGCTATGATGCTTGGCGAAACCAGAAAGGTAGGAACCTAATATCCCATTCCATTTGACGATCGTCTCGCGCAGGGCATGCAGAACGAAAGATTGATTCTGTTTTTATCTGGGCCATTTCCATCAGTCAATCAGATCTAAAATGTCCATCACTGCTCCGGAATCTAACGAGACTTGTTTTCCCCGCTCTTCCCTTGCGTCATCTCTTTCGAAGTATATCCGACTATCCGTTAAATCTTAGAAAGTATTGTGACAGCTATCCGTCAAGTTTTAATCGCAAATGCAGTACGAGTGGGGTAAGTTATAGGCCTGCCTGGGCATGCTCAACCATGATTTTGTCCGGTATGATGTTTACATGCAAACTTTTAGGAATCTCGAACCGAAAGTCCGTTCAGGACACGACCTGTATTGAGGGGTTCCGACCCTAGTCCTCTGTCTGAATCTAAGTCCATAGCGGCTCCATATCCAATTAGCACCAATTACCACGAAAATTCAGTTCAAAAAGACCCATATGCCTTCTTAAGCCAATTCGACACGGTCTTCCTCATTGATGACTCAGGGAGCCTTGCTGGTCGGAGCTGGCGTGACCGACAGCTCGCAGCGAACGGGGACAACCCCAAAACCATATCACCAAAAGACGCAGTCATAGACACAGACGATTCCGTTATTTCCCTTTTTGGCCCTCTTGATGATACTCAAGAAGCACTAAAACAGCCAGTATCCTGGCAACTTCGACGCCCGCATCGACGCGGCCGCGGCCGGCGCAGAAATGACGCCTACTGGACATCATTCAACTCGGACGACAGCGCGGTAAGGCTTTCCCTCATGAGAATCAAACTGTCCATGCTGAAAAAGACTCCCCAGGACCCCTTCGACGGCCGCGAATGTCTCTTCTCCTCCCCCTCGGGCCACCTGACCACCCCGGCCCTCGCGAACCTCGACACCGGCCTCAAAGTCCCCGGCGGCGGCCTCCTCATGTCCCCCCGCTACGCCGCCGAGATCGGCCGCGCCCACGACATCTCCACCACCGACTTCTCCGACCCGTGTCTGCGCAGCGTCTCCGGCCACCTTACCCCGATCTCCGGCGTCCTGAGGGACGTGGTGTTCCGCGTCAAGGGGGCCTCGGCGACCTTTCGGCGCGATTTTTACATCTGCGACGCAGTGGATGGGCTCGCGGATGTCATGATGGGAGCGAGTTTTATCAAGGCGCAGTTTAGGCTGCTTTTTGAGAGGGTGAGGGAGTTTGTGGGGACGTTTGCGACGTGGTTTTCGACGAGGAGGGAGGGGAAGGAGGAGAGGGAGGAGAGGGAAAGGAGGGAGAAGGAGCAGAGGATCATGGCAAATCGGAGGGAGATTGAGAGGTTGAGGAGGGAGGTGGAGAGCTTGGAGAGGGAGAGGGAGCGGAGGCAGCAGGGGGCCGATGGAGAACGGCAGTGAGGGCGTGAGGAAGGGGTTTGTGAGGTCTCTGAGCTGAGCGTATGAGTACGGAGGAGATGCAGAGCCAATGGGCGATTGCTCCAGCCATGTGGTTCCGCGCGTACTGTTTTCGTAGCTGGAATTAGGCTTGTGAGTTGGATCCCCGGCTCTGCGTCCTTTTTCGGCTCTGCAACCGGCGAGGGGAACTTCAAACCTCCGCGTTGGATTCATATTTCTCTTTTTTTCTTTACGACGAACCTTCCCAGCAAGGTAAGCTTAGATGCCCAGTAAGTTTCATTTTGGGTCGCTACGGATATTTTGTAGAGTCACACTCGCAAACCTAGAGTACTCCTCCCGAGCACCAAATTCTTAGAACTAGAGATCCGGGGCTTCTTTACATTCGACAGCCAAGTCAAATGTTAGGCTATGTTTAAATAAAGTTTGAATATCAAGGTCCGGTGGACTCCGTGCTTGTAGGAGTCTTGTAGCGTAGAGTAGAGCGGATACCTGGAAGACTCAGGACCCAACTGACTCGTCGAAGCGCCATTGCAAGGGAGAAGCTGATGTGACTTGATTGTATTGGTCACGCTAAGAAAGTAGCGTCTGTCGAGATAATCGCCAATTCTAAAGGCGCCATTAGGAACGAAGGCGGAGCACATTTCAATCCGAGAATAGAAAATAGATGTGAAGGGTGAGACAGCGGTGTTTATTCCCAATTCTTTATTAGATGGAAAAGGTACTAAGGCTAGATGTCATAGAATTAGTAGTCTGGTAAAGATAGTTGTGATAGTACTTTTCAAGATAATGATAGTGTTTTTTGCAAAGATTGACCATGGTGGAGACATTTGCCCTCCTGTGTATGTAGCCCGCCCTTTTCTTCACGAAAACAACTTCAGAATCAGTCAATATCTTTCAAATGCCGCTCAATTCGTAGAATCTTCTAGATCAAGATTGACACGGCAGTCAACTCCGGCTGTAGGACCTTGTACTCAATACTCCCTTCAGTTTGGATCGCCGAAATGTATTCAAAGGCTAGACCGCAGTCTTTCAGCTGACTGTAAAAGCGTGCGGCAGCGTCCTTGATGGTCTCGGCGTCGAACTTCTTATTTTCGAAGGCTGTTCGATTCTTGTTCACGTTGTAGAGTGACTTGGCGTAAGTGATGAGATTGTACCGATTCTCAACCTTGAAGCTGAGCAGTAGGGGCAATTGAGCAGCGAGCAGCCAGTCCTTCCACTTTTGGTCTTCCTTGCCTATGGGAAGTGCTGCGGTGAGTTCCTTCTCCGTATAGGTCTGTAATGTCTTTAGATCTCGTGGCAAGGGTGTGCAGAGCGCTGGTGGCTTGGATGGAACGAAGCTGTAGTAGTAGTTTTGAAGATAGTTCACCGCAGTATGTTGTGGCGACGCCGTGTGGATGCACATGGTGACCGCATCGATCAGCTGATCCACGGTGGTGACGGTAGGGAAGGTTGTGATTTGACCTTTGGTTTGGATCTCTTTACACCAATCCGAGATATATGGATCATCTTGTACCTCCTTGTCCGACTTGTACTTGGTCGAAAAGACGGACTTGACAAATTCGCGTATTGTGCCCCAAAGTAGCGACATACAGTAGGCATACGGATAGTTACGATGCTTATTTCCAAGCACGTCGAGATCGAAACCTCGTTTCTTGAGATCGTTTGGTATGTATTTTTCTTGGAAATTGAAGTTTTTGTATGACCAATTGACCAGACCAAAGGTACGGCTCGTTTCCTTTTTGATCGAGTCTCCAAACCCAGCTAGCCGGGCAATGACAACTGGAACCAAAGTCTCGCGGGCAGCAGCATTTAGTGCAAGGGTCTTGAACCAATGCGGGCTCAGGATCTCGTACAACAGATGGTCTTCGGGAATTGTTCGGTTTGTTGCAACGATAATAGCTTCCTCAATCATGTGCGTTTCGACTAGATGTACTGCAATTTCATGCCTTGCCCAATCAGCTGTCTGCGCGCAAGTTTTGGCGTACCTCCACGGCCAGTCATCTTTCTCATCAAGATCTCCTTTCTCATCTGGATTCAATCGTCGATTGAAGAGGGTGATAGACTTCTCCAAGGTGCCTTTGTAATCAAGCGTAATGGCCAGTGGGTGAAGTCTCCCATCTTCATGGAGCTGGAACATGATAACTGACGCACAAGCATACCGGTATGTATGATTTCCTGTTTGGTTTCTCTTCGCGTCCAGTTCTGGAACGAGATTTTTGAAATCTTGATCATTGCTCACGCCGGTGGCCTCCCGAAAATACGAATAGTCTTGGATAAAGATGTCGTTGCCTTCTGACAGCAGCTTCTTCATGCCTTCAAGTCCCTGCTTACCGGCTTCATGAATGTACGCTTTCACCTTTTCTGGTGGTGCCGTCTCGATGGTTGTCGGATTGACACCACTCAGGTGTTGTTGAGCAAAACGGGCATCCGAGTACCAGTCAGGTAGATTGCCGATGCTTTGACCATCCATGATATCTTTCTGGGGGCTTGGGTTCTCGCGATTGTACTTTTCACAATCGGCAAGTGTTGGTCCTGCGTATGGCGTTGCCTTGTGCTCCATGTTGTCTGGAATGACGAAACTAAGAATCATCGCGACAGCGTTAACAGAATCTTTTGCGTCAGGATCAAATATGTTGCCAATCACCGACTCTCCTTGATCCGCAGGAACTACTTGTAGATGAGGGGGATAAAGATCCGTTGATGGATCGCTCCATTTGTATAGATCTTTCTTTTGTTCGAGATCTCTCTTTTTGGGGAAAATGGGCTCAAAGTCTTTAGTATCAAAGAAGGACGCGTGGCTGATCTCTTGTCAGTCAATCTGAATCTTCAAAGAGTGGGTAGTTCACCATACGCTTCTTCGATCAAACTGTAAATCTCCGTCAATGCTAGCTGTGTGCCCTTGTAAGTTCCCTTTTTGAGCCCAGTACGTGCAGCAAGATTGCCATCAACAGTACCGTCATCTTGGGTGCTCAACACAAGACCCTGCCTTTGAAGTTCGTTGAGGAATACTCCCTTATCCCATACAATCATGCCATCTTTCTCCACGTCATGATTGATCTTGCCACTGAGAATATCGCTTAACGCAGGTATGTCACCGACGTTGTTCGATGGCGGCTGGACAACAACAGGCATGATGGATTGCTCGTTACTTTGGAACTAGGAAAGGGGACGAATATGGGTAAAGAATGCAAATTGGCCAAAGGACTTAATCCCGACGGCTGCTTTATATACTGCTGCTGGCTCTAGAGCTCGAACAGCTGGTCGTGGTGAGTCTTGCTCTCTTTTGATACTGCTCGCGTGACGGCATCGTCGTAGATGTTCAGCTCGGGGCTCGGTGGTGGTAGTAGAAATGTCTCGAACGCTAGCTTGCCTGCTCTACATGCATTAGGCTCTCCATGAATTCAATGACACGTCAATATGAAGTCCATGCCGTCGTGCATAAGAGCAAGCAGGTCGTGTGGACGCTCTCTGATCAACACACACTCTCAGAACATGGCGCAAGCCGGCGTAAACCTCGTCCCCGTCGGTCCAGGCTGTCTGCCCATCGATAAGATTCCAATTGTCAATTGATACTCATGGAATCTCGCTCGCTTCGAAGAAGTGCCGGAAGCCGCCACCGTTTACGAGTCAGACCTGAACACGGCAAATGCGTTTACAGCAGCATGAGGTGGATCAAAAAACGGGTACACACAGTCACTTTACTTTCTCCCGAAGCAGTGTGACGTAATTGAAGGCGCTTCAAGTTGCCCTGGAGTGACATTTTGTTGAGTAAAGAAATTACGACCCTTTCGACCCGAATATCTGCTGCACAAAGTGTTGCAGACTATCCCTTACCTTGACCTGTTTTCTACCGACTGTATGAACCTTATATCGCCCGTACCATCTTCATACAGGTTCAACACGACCGCTATAAGTACTAACAAAAAGTGCGTCCATTTCTGCCAGAGTAAGTCATGTTTTAAAGCTGTTGACGATGCCTAGGGATGCCAAGCCTAGATGTGTCTAATGTTACTAATGATCTTTTCCCACGACGTGAGTGGTCATCCCTCTCGCGTCGGCCCCGTAGTGCTGCATACGGTAGCTGCTCTAATCAAACGATAGTATCCGCCACAACTGCAGCTTCGAAGAACAACATGATCTGCACGTGGCTGGCTGGATGCGTTCGACGTAAAGTTCTTGAATCGAGCGCGGGCCGTGCCGCCCGGAAGCATCATCTGGGATGAGGCTGGCTGAGGATGCATTTGAATCGAGATGTGGCTGGCTGAGGACGTGCTGGATCAGGCACGTCTCGGATCAACCTCTTTTACTCTCAAGTTCTAGACCGAGACACACAGCCTATTCCTGGCGCTAGGTCCTGCCATGAAACTCACCGCCGTCGAAATTAAGTTCAACTTCCTCCTCCTTTGCGTCATAGTTTTCCGATGATGTTCCTCGGATAGCCTCAATATGCACAGCGAAGTCTGTATTCGTGAGCACGATAAGCTGTTGTCCTTCACCGTCTTCGCGACGATCTGATCTTGGCAGCACAAGCAGAGTAAAACCTGCCCCAAGCTCATGTGCGGGCTCACCTCGACCACGCCGCTTTTAAATCGACCCACCTTCTCACTCACCTGCGACTCGCCCTATTTGGACCGTCGTCCCTGTTCCGGTCCTTCTGGTGCACCCGGCCCTCCATCCTTCCCATGAGATACTGTGGAAAACCCCCTCCCGAGCAGAGCCCTCCAGCCGCGAGTTCTCCTTCCACGATGTATCGTCTCCCCCTGTACCCTCTACGTGTCACTCGCCAACTTGTGACGGTCCTCCCATTACCCTCCAGCACCTCCCCACGTCTGCGTACCACAATCGAGCAGGGACCGACAGCCGACGCACTGCTCCTGGCGCGTGCCGTGGCTAACGGCTGCTAGAGAGGAGCCCACCGAGGCGCCGGTGAGGTTCTTAGCTGCGAGACGCACGCTACGAAGACGAAGAGAGAACAGGACCGCACGCTTCGACACTACCTTTTGCAAGAGCTGTCCTCTGCCAGTCCGTGCTGGACGGCTGGTGCCTGGAGAAGTTCTGACACTGCCTCCAGATGGCAACTTACAGCGATGAGACAAGAATACGCCCAACAATGCCTGCCCCCTTCAGATGAAGAGACGGCTTACTGTGAGCATTTGGAGGTTGGCGTCGTCGCCCCCGCCGTCGCCAGAGTCAAAAAATTTCCTACGATTCTACATCAATACAAGCAAGCCCGCCTAACCCTGGCCGAGGTATATCGACTCCCAGTGTATCGCCCCTTTAGGATTAGCTGAAGTGCTAGTGAGCTTGCATCCTACGGAGTTCGCTGGATGCTGGATTTTGTGAATACGCTGACTCCGCTGGACGACATCTGCTCCTAATACCTTCATGTGGAGGCCGGCATGAGTACGTTACAAGTGATTATCGAGATGCTGAGAATTGCACGATCTCAGCGACTGGGGACGGCAGAAATGCCGAACGTCGGTACGCTAGAGTAGTCGACCTGTCGCATGACCGTGTCTAGAGATGAGCAGCATCTAAGGGACATGATCACTCTGTCTCCTGAGTCCAAGCATGCTCCCTCAATCGTGTCGCTTCACCCAAGGGGTGCTTCAGGCCTCCCGCAATCTGCTAATGCAGGGAGATCTTCCAGAACTTTACTAGGACATGGCAAGATCAGTTACTAACAGTCAACTCCTGGAACGTGGTCACAAGTGGCTCGTGGTCGTGGAGCTGGCAGCGAAACATGACCGCCAAATGCCACACAGCCTTGCGGAAGGAACGAGGCCGCGA
This sequence comes from Pyrenula massariospora, assembly GCA_021030905.1. Lineage (NCBI taxonomy): Eukaryota > Fungi > Ascomycota > Eurotiomycetes > Pyrenulales > Pyrenulaceae > Pyrenula > Pyrenula massariospora. The sequence goes on from JAGFMI010000028.1 coordinate 227,179, forward strand.
TTCTGCCACGTGGCAGTGAGCACCACGTAGGGAGAGTACCGCGGGGCGAAATTTGCAAATCCAGGATCACAGTTGCCCAAGGGAACTAACCAAGTAAAGCTAAGCAACAAGAAGAAGCCTCGCAGTGTCACGTGAGGAGGAAGCCGTTCTGAAAGACCAGTGTATTCCAGGTGAAATTTTCGACCGAGGAAGACCGGTGCATCTTGTCCCGCATCTTATAAGGTTAATCTTCTCGACAGGAGCCCTACAATTAAAGCTGCACCGCAGACTCGGCGATTCGGGCGAAAGATAAGCCGTGCCGCACATCCACGGAAAGGATCGCGAAGCAAATGCGACGCTACTGCCGGACAAATACCCGAAAAGGGTGACTGGGTTGAAGAAGTTGGGGTAATGGAGCCCGTTGGTAAGCTTCCCTTGATCCAGCTAAGCTCGGATCTCCACTAAGAGCGTGTCGTCCAAGGATGTTATAGATCTGGAAGTCCCAGACGTCTAGATTTCTCTTCCGTTCCTATCGTCTTTCACTCTCTCTCAGCAGCACCGCCAGCATGAGTAACGTCGTTTCGGACAAGCCGACCGTCTCGGAGGTCGAGGCGCAGGACAACAAGGTCGACCATGTTCACGATGTGGTTGAGAAGGTCGCCTACGACAGGGCGGGTGCAATCGAGGCAGAAAACATCGAACATAGGATGGGTGTGCTTGAGGCTGTCCGAGCTTACCCCGCTGCTAGCTGGTGGGCATTCACCATGTCGTGCACCATTGTAAGTTCCTGCGCACAGTTTCCAGATCATTTCTCTGATGATCAACAGATCATGGAGTCGTACTGTGTTTTCCTGATGGGAAATTTCATAGCCACGGCTCGGTTCGCCGAGAATTACGGTAAATACAACGCTAAAGAAGACAAATGGTTCATCACAGCCCCGTGGCAGTCAGCGTTCCAATGTGGCGGACCAGTTGGTGCCTTGATCGGTGTCTTCCTTGCGGGTCCCATCACCAGTTGGATCGGATACCGATGGGCCACCATTGGCGGCCTCATGGCCTTGAACGGCTTCATCCTCATCTTCTATTTCGGCGACTCCCTGGGAGTGTTGCTACTGTCCCAGCTTCTCGAAGGCATACCCTGGGGCATTTTTATCGCAAATGCACCCGCCTACTGCAGTGAGATAGTGCCACTGAGATTGAGAGCCCCTGCGACACAAATGTTGCAGATGTTCTGGGCCTTTGGATCAATTATTGTCGGTGGTATCACCTATCACTACCAATCCAAGGACAGCGACGAGGCGTACAGGTTCGTGCGCTCCTGTAGCTCTAATAGAGGAACATTGTGCTCACAGCAATACTAGAGTTCCCATCGCTCTCCAATGGATGTTCCCTACTCCTCTTGCCATCCTCCTCTTCATAGCACCTGAATCACCCTGGTGGCTAGTGCGGAAGGGCCGTCTCACGGAGGCAGAGAAGTCCGTCAGACGCCTCGGACGTTCGAGCGCGACTGATAATCCCGCTGATTCAGTCGCAATGATGCGTCGCACGATTGAGCTTGAGAAGACCGAGAAGCGGCCCAACCTCATAGAACTGTGGAGAGGCACCGATCGCTATCGTACGCTCATTGTGTGTGGTGTGTATGCAGCTCAGAATCTAACGGGTAATTTAATCGCCAACCAGGCGGTCTACTTTTTCGAGCGTGAGTTGTCACCCTCTCTCGTAATCTCTTCATAGACTAAAACAAGTGCAGGCGCCGGCATGGCCACCAACACCGCATTTGCCCTTGGTCTCATTACCTCCGCTCTACAGGCCATTATGGTTATGCTCTCTTGGATCCTCACCACTTATCTGGGCCGACGCACGATCTATGTCTGGGGATCTTTCATCAACTGTGGCTTTTTGGTCGCTCTTGGTATCGCGGCTTCAGTTGGTGGTGGTACTGCGGCTACGCAGGCGCAAGCATCACTTGGCTTGATCGTCTCTGTCCTGTTCTGCTTGGGACCCGCCCCTGCCTCATGGGTCATTATCGGAGAGACGTCCTCTGTCCGTCTCAGGCCATTGACAACTGGTGTTGGACGGGGTGCCTACTACGCAGTCAACATTCCTTGTATCTTCCTGGCCAGCTACATGCTCAACCCTGACCAGGCCAACCTCGGTGGCAGGTGCGGCTACGTCTGGGCTGCCACTGCGTTTGTCTGCACGGCCATGGCTTACATCTGGTTGCCAGAGATGAAGCACCGATCTTACCGCGAGATTGACATCTTGTTCAAACGTCGTGTTCAAGCCCGTAAGTGGAAGAAGACGGTTGTCGATATCAATGACGACGAGTAGACGGAAATGCTGTTCCAGAACCTTCGAGATGCATGAGTACCACTACGTGCACAGGAACGCGGGAGGCGGAGATAATTCCCTTCAACTTCCAGAGACTACCGAGGCTGCTTGTCCAGACTTCCAGTTCATCGCAATACATTTCTCATGCTGAACTGCTGCATGTATGTATACGTATCTGATATAATAAAATATGAAATGCAAGTATTTGAAGCACACAGCTTATGGCTACTCTTGTGCGTCCAATCTTCCTACTTCTACTATACCAAGTCTTGACCTTCGCTTGGTGCATTCGTAGAATAGACTAGCCGCGTTCAGGGTGTAGGGATAAATATAGTGTGTGAACAAGGGTAAAAGCGGCGTCACCCAGATCTCATGCAAGGGTGAGTTCGAGGCAGATTTTACTTTGCTTGGCATCTTTGTGGATACAGTAAATGGAATCCTTGTTGGTTCTCCATACCAAATTCCGACCTCTTTCCATGTACTAAGACAAGTCCTCGTCAGGTTTTTGTTCGTCCACGGTCTCTTTCTATGTGGGTAATATCACACCGCTCCAGGCCTGGCTGCAACTACGCTGCACTTCGGATCGCGCTGCACCACTGCTCGAACTGCAGCTGGTGGCTCGACGACGATCACTTTGTTGAGACGAGTCATGGCTTTGCTCCAGGCGCTCACTGTAATTTAGTCGCACGTGAGTGCGAAACCCATCAACCGCAATGGCTTGCATCGAGTTGGCCTGGGCCCAGCATGCTTGATTCCTTTTCGATCGACCTGGTACTCAACATTTCTCTTCTCGTCTAATCTATTTGCCTTGCATGCAACATGGACCGGCCTAGAGCCCTCATGGACGGCTGTGGGTAACTTTGGAGCGCCGCTTCGCTTATTGCAAAGTAAGGTAGTGGCCAGAACGATGAGAACTCAGAATGTCATTCATAGAGTCTTCTTCGATCAAGTTTACTTATTACTCGATGTAAGCCTAATTTGAAGTAATTGCTACCCGTTCCTCCATTTTCGAGTTCAGGCTCAAGCTTCTTCGGTTGAATTATCATAAATAGTCCAAACACTACCAAACCAAGTCCACAATGTCCGTCCAAACGGATAGCTTGTTAAATGGTACTGCCAGCGGAAAACCATTTCCGGATGAAAAACTTCCAAAGGAGCTGGTGGATGAGATGCAAGCGATATTTGGCAAGCATCCCGGATATCGCACGAGTGTGTATAATCCAATTTGCCATTGTAACCACTCGTTCTAATGCCTTTCCAGCCCATGCCAAAGGCCTTCTTGTGGAGGGGACATTTACTCCAACTGAGCAAGCTGAGACGCTTTCGATAGCTTCTCACTTCAATCGCGCTTCGACTCCCGTGATCGCTCGCTTTTCCGTCGGCGGCGGCCTACCGCACATACCAGATGCAGATGACCAAGCGACTCCCAAAGGAATTGCCATCCGCTTTCAGATCGACAATGACACGCACACTGATCTGATCAGTCACTCTTTCAACGGATTTGCAACCCGGACCGGTGAAGATTTCTTAACCTTCCTCCAGCTCTTCCGTGCCTTCAAAACTACCGAATTCCTGCTCAAGAAGGCTGAGGAAAAGGGTGGCGACTACTCCAAGGAAAAGAATGACTTTAACAAAGCACGAGCTGCTTTCGGAGCCTTCCGCGACAGCCACCCATCCGCCGCAACCTTCGTGTCAGCCACAAAGCCAAACCCCTTCAACTACGGCACTCTCACATACTATGAGCCCAACACTCACGTTTTGACCAACAAACATGGTAAAATTACAAATGTCCGATACCGCGTCGATCCAGCAGATGGAGATCACCTCTATCCTGAGGATCAGTCGAGTAAACTTGCGCTAAACTACTTGGAAGACGACCTCCAGCAACGTTTTCCCCAAAAGCCAATTGTATTCAATATCCAAGCGCACATCGCGGACCCCAGTGATATTCTGGACGACGCCACGACCCCGTATAAGAGCACGACGTTTGTTCCGGTGGGTAAGCTGGTTATCAACAAGGTCGCCAATGACAATGCTGCTAAGCAACAAAAAATTGCATTCAGTCCGGTCCCGGACAAGGGCGGTATCAAGGGCATTACAGCGTCTAAGGATCCGCTGATTCAGACTCGCAAGGGAGTTTACTGGATCAGTGCTGACCAGCGAAGACATGAGAAGCAACAGGAATAGCTGTTCACATCGAGCAATAGGGAGGTTACCTTTTCTCGACATCCGCGCTTCTGTCAGAGGACTTGGTAAGCTATATAGCAAGCCACCGGACAAGTATGTGAATGGGGAACTCTTCAACACAGGGGATATACAAGTAGCTATATGGGATCCAGAACTTTAAGAAGCTAGTATTTAGTCTCAAGATCGTATACGCACCGTGAGAGTGATTATATAGAGTGATTACTATGAAACGATCTCCGGAAGAGTGGGAATGGGGCTGGCCATGTAGACATGGAATACCTGTGATCTGCAATTGTCTCGTCCGTCACGTGGCCTGGGAAGTTCCTTAGAGAAGAGGGTTCGTTCCTGCCCCCTCTTCCGTCAGAGCACGATTACACCCAGGGGCTGAAAGCAACATTCTGGTTGTCAAGTCTCGTTCACTTCGAGCCTCCTATGTCTCCTCTAGTGAAAACTAGCAGGCCAAATTCGTTGATGTGACGCCGATCTCAGCATTGTTGTCGCGACGGCGATTCTGGAACAGATCACACGGGCTAGCTAGTCTTGCTGCGTTGGTTGGAAACTTGTTCACCGCTTCAGTATTTTTTCGGGGCTAGAGGTGGTAGTGTGCAGTGATTCCCACATAGATAGTATAGATTGCTGATCATTCGCGACAAGCCGTCATGATTGGCGTTGGTCTAATCTCACCGTATTAGATCCACGATCAGTCTTGGGAGAATTGGTTTGTCAAGTCACTGGCTTGAGCTGGCGCTATCACGGAGTCAGGAGCTTCCAGCATCAGCCAGCCACCGTTAGTACCAAAGAGCTCTTGCTTGATATGGAGAAGACGAAAAGTGGAGAATTGGGTTAAGACAATGAATTCCAATGGACTACAGCTGCTACTTAGCTAGACCATGTAAGTCACAGAGTTTTGTATCCAGCTCCACGGTGTTATTCATCTATGGCAAAGTTGGACCTTGCTAGGGTCTACCAAGACTGCAGAAACTCTTGATATACGATAGTAAATCCTATACAAAGCCGAAATCTCCGTGAAGTCACCAGCATGAGACCCTCACAGTTACTTACCAACGACAGTCCTGGGATTGGGCTCACCTTTCTGTTAGCGCGGCATTGTGACGCAGCATTTTTAAGCAGAACACCAAGTACTACCATTAAATTCGATTGCTAAAAGGTGTCTTAAGTCATTACAATGGATCTATATTGTGTGATGCTATGTTATGGACCATGGCTCTTAGGAAGTGCATTTAGAAAATGGTGAACTCCTGCAGCTCCGTATTCGGTGGCTTGAACTGTCCTTCCATGATACCGTCGACATAGGTCTCCCCAACTAGGCGGTAGCGAGGTGGGTCGTTTTCGACTCTTCGAAGTATGAGCGGTACCTTAGCGGTGCATATGATGCAGACAAGGTCGCCTTCTTTAATGCCTCTGAGTGCTAATCCTAGATAGCCTTTTCTTGTGGAATAAAGATCGCCTTCAGCATTGAAGCCTAAGTTCCAGATTTCATTGCGACTGTCATTCTGTTCCCCGACCTCTGCAGCTGGCACTACATAAATAAGCTTTTCTAGCAGCTTCTCAGCCCTCTCACTATGTTCTCGTGTCCACTTCGATTTTTCGGCAGTGGTTGTGTCAATGATACTGTTCTTGTGTTTGGTGCGCCAGATTGCATCTCTTTTCGTGAATTGAGATTCATCTTTCATTGAATGCTCAACAAGGAAAAGATTCTTGTCGGTCCAGACTCCAAGGGTGTCTGATCGGGCAGCCGAGCTTCCCAGACGAGTAACCACATCCACTATCACGCCTTGTAATATGATTGTGTTGTGGGCGGCAAAATTGATGGCTGAACTTGGTTCTGGAAGGCGAGAAGAGGCGTGGTTGCCAGTCTTTCCAGATTTTTCAGATTTAAAAAACAAATTCCCTCTCTTTGACACGTACCAAATTGGTACCCATGAAGGAAATCCCGCTTCTTTTTCGCATTTGGGTAAAGAACAATGACTTAATATCTGGAGTCCATAGCGCTCAATCGAAAGCCTAGCAACGCGCGTGAACAGCTCATTGGTTGTAGTATTCATATAGTCAACCTTTATCTGTCTTGCGATGTCATCATTTACCATTCCCATCATTCCAAAAATGAAGTCGCGTCCGTCAAAACATTGAATTTCATTTTCACCTCTTTCTTGTATCGTTTCAAGTGCTTGAACAAGGGACACTGCTCTACCAGCTTGAACATCGTCTCTGAATGTCCACATTAGGATACAGCGACGAAAGATCTCGGAAGCGCGCCACAACTCGCCCCTAGCCAGACACAACAGACCAAGGTTTTGGAAAGCCTTTCTGAAGTCTTTATATAGCATCGAATATCGGCCCCAAGCCATGTCGACTTCTTGGGCAAGGGCGGATTCTTGGATAGTCCAGACGCGGTCCCACCAAGGACTTTGCATGAGCTTTCTAATACTGCTCATAGATATTTCGTGGCTTTCTTCTTCTCCTAGGTCAAGGCGCTCCGCAAACTTTTCCCTTTGTTGAGTACATAACAAAAGTTCCTGGTAATGGTCCCGGGGCTGGTTCTCGCTGTTCGACGGAGGATCAAGCTCCCAGACTATTTCCATTAAACCTGTTAGCTGCACTAGCGATTTCAAAGTCTGAAAAGCTTTGCCACTCCATTCCTGCTGAGGACCCAGCCAGACAATAGTTCGTCTAGAGCGACGATAGATATCACCCCATGAGCCTCACTTGGGAAGTCTTTTCCGAATGATCGGCTTGGTTGATACAGAGAGCGTCTACCCAAATCCAATTAAAATCTAAATCATGGCGACGAGAAAGAGCTAGCAGGGCAACCTTCAAGTTCGCAGTCACTAGGTGGGTGTTTCCTTCAATTTGAATTGGAGTTGTAATTGACGGGTCGCCCCAAACATAAGATAAAGCGGCATATTGATCTTCGGCTTCAGCTAAGGCCATTATGGTAATTTCGCATCTAACTTCTTCGCCAAGAGGAGGTAGCAGACGAATGAGACGAATTTTTTCTTTTGCGGAGTCAAGCGGGTTGTATTCGTAAGGCCTCAATGGAGAGTTCTCTGTAACGACTTGAGAGACCGAAATGTCGGTATCCTCAGTCATGCTAGGTCGACGGATCGTCATACTTATTAGTCAACCTTATGTAATATGAGAACCTACTTGTATACCGATTTCACTATGATCGGTATCCAGCGAAGGACTCTCACAAAGGTTGAACCTAGTAGTGTAGTAGTTAATGTATCGTCGGACAGGGTAATGGGGTACAAGACATTGACTGTAAGCCTTGTATTTAGCGTCCTCGCTATCTAGCTCGAAATAGTTTTGGACTTGGGAAAGACTATAATAGAAAGACATTAGTCGCTTTTTTCAAAATGGGCCCTATTGTTCTCGCGTGGAAAAACCGGCATGAATCGGAAAAAAAAAATAGGTGGCTGGTGGGGCAAAGAAAGCCTGGAACCATCTCGCCACGCCAACATGCTTACCTCATAGATCTTTGACTTGTTCTAATTATGAGTATTAATAAACCTCTCACATACCGACTATAGAAGAGAAATTTCTTCCTTCCAGGTTGAATCACCCGATGACTAAGCAATCCAGACCAATCCTCCCATAAGAGAAATGCGACAGGCTTCCTAAATCTACGTCGACACTGTTGTTCACGTCTGCGCAGCTTCGAAGGAATTTATTAAGAAATTACAGTTTCATCACACCCCAGAGAACAACCGTAAATCCTGTTAATATTTTCTCCGTACTGCGTCGCAATTGGCTTTGTAGGAGCCTTCTTGTTAGGTCCCTACCATGACATCATGAGCGAGGCACTTTTGAAGTTTCCCATAATGACAGACAATGTACTTGATTGGCCTCGGACAATTTGCCAGGGTTTCTGAAGAGGCAAGGAGTTGATTTTGTCTCTGACCTCTGTTGCTTCCGTTGCATTTGGTTAAGGCTAGGGTAACAATTTTCACCAGCAAGATTGGTAGAATTAGAATATTGCACCTTTTGGAGGCGTATAAGTCATGAAAGCTAAGAGCACATTATCGGTCTTGGAGTTTTCCTCTCATTTCAAGGGGATGGCTAAGTGGTTTTCCCTTTCCGACTAGGTCATAGTACTCTCTTCAACGATGATCTGAATTCTTTCCTTCCTAGTTCATGAGCTCAACAGATTCCTCTCTCAAACTAGCAGCTATGCGCACACCTACTCGGATCTCACTTTACCACAACCCTCACACCCTTCGACTCCGCTCGAGGCATCGGCACAACAGCATCAAACACTGGCTCGATATCCGCGACTGTAGTCTCGAAAAGCTCGAGGTCGAAGCGGCGCACAATGGCAGCAAGAGCGAGGTAGAGCTCCGCGTAGGCAAGGTTGATACCGAGGCACATGCGAGGACCCTTGCTAAAGACCAGAAGATCGGAGAGGTTGTTCTTGTTCAGCCAGCGCTCGGGACTAAAAGAACTCGGATCTGTAAATGTTTGCTCATGATGATGGGTTAGCAGAACACTCATTGAGACGGCAGTTCCGGCGGGAATTGTGTAGTGCTGGTACTTCAGGGTATCGTTAGGCGCGACCCTGATGAAGCGCGATGTTGTTCCAAGCGCAAGACGCAGGCTCTCATAGATCACTGCTGAGAGGTAGGGTAGTGTCTCTAGCTGCTTCCACGATGCCAGTTCCGAAGCGCTGGGCATGGCCTGTTGTAGCTCCGCTTTGAGGCGGTTCAGGCATTCGGTGTCTCTGTGGAGATAGTACAGCGCAACGTTTAGCGTATTTGAGGTGGTCTCGATGCCAGCGCCGATCAGCGCGGAACCTTCCTGCCAAAGACGGTCATAGCTCTTCTCCTTCGGTGGTAGATTGCTAGAGAGGAGTTCGTGGAATATCGTCCGGTGGGATCCTTTTTTCTTCACGGACAGTCGGTCGTACGAGTCTACAATGTCCCTGATGAGCTTCTTGTTTCCATTTTCCCAGTCCTGAGTAACTTTCATGTCTGGAGACAGCCTCACGAGCAATCCGCCCGGCATGGACCGAAGAACATTCCATAGGAAAGGGAAGTGCTTAAGCCATTGTATATTACGTAAACCCTTCGCAAATGTGTTCCTCCAAGCTGGACACAGATCTGGAATGGATAAGAGATCAAAGCAACGGGGAAAGGCGTATTCTGTAATGACATCGGTGGTCATACACGAGAAGAGCAACCGAAGATCAATCGGTTTCCCGGTCGTCTTGCCCTCCGAGAGTCTGGCGCACGTTTTCTCTATCTTCTCACGAATCATCGGCTCCAGATCCAGAATACTTCTTCGAGAGAAAAATCCCGCTAGTGCGCTACGTCGCATCTTATGCAAGTCAGAGTCGATAGTATTCGGTGTCGACTGAGGCCAGCCAAACTGATCCCGATGAGGGGCATATTTGTTCTGTTTAAGTGAAGCTGAGGATGTGAACTGTATGTCGAGGTAAGTAGGGTCGTTGATATGGACTTCATCAGGCGCAATGCGCACGATCGGGCCTGGACCTTCTTTCAGCTGTCGGATTTCTCTCGCAGCTAAGGAGGTCCACTAACCGTATGTGGCGTGTAGCTCTACCAATTTCCACGGAAAAGTTGCATTCTTGATCAAATCGTAGTACATCTCGTACCCTCGGGAGATTGCTGCGAGCTGTGGACCGGGAATTTCCGATAATGGGCTAAGGAATATTTGATAAAGAATGTAACAGCCTCCGTAAGCGATGAGCGCTGCAACTGCAGCCACAATGGCGATGGGCAAAGCATTCATAGCAGCTTCTGTAGACTAGAAATTAGTGGCGAGGAAGAATAGGACTAGAAAAGGTAGAAAAGAGACAAAGAAAGGGGCGGTACAAGCGGTGAAATGGTACGAGTCAACTCATCAGAGGCATGGTTGATGCGGAACAAAACGTTTGTCTTGCGGCGTTCATGACCATGCTTCTGTCTCAGACGTAGTACAAGCGGGGTTACGTGGATGTGAAAACGCGAGACATTTTTCGCGGCGTGATGCTTCCACTAGGAACTATCGGACTCAGCTTAATCAGGCAACAATGGGCTAGCATCGAGCATTTTCCCTTTCGAGATGGATACGGTAGTGCCGTTAGACCTCAAGTTGCTTGGTCGTCGTCCTTAGTGGCGCTCTACGGGAGAAGCCGAACACATGTAGGAGCTTATCATGGGTCCAGCCCCCAAACCCATTGATAACGAAGCAGGCCGTTCATTAGCTGTTTCACACAACGCCACGAATCATGAAACTTCCTGTGCTTTCTTAAACCAACCAAAATTTTTGCGTCACTACTGAGAGGACGCTTTAACGCGAGAGACTGCGAGTAGTAACCCCCACTTTACGTGTGATAGTCCCGGCCTCGTCCCATACCAGCTGGACTTGGCAAGGCCCGGGGAGAGAAATCGTGGGATGGTGCATTACACCAAAACAATCGGCCACGATTTCTTTCTCCCAGCATCGTTGGCGAGTCACCAATTTGATTCTTGCTGGAAAGACCGCCCCACCAGTCCATCTTAACTTTTCACTCTATCCTAGCACAGCCGCTTCAAGCAGAAATTTTATCGAGATCTCAACAACAACAGCATTAATCAGGCGACATTAGTACTTAGATCGTGGGGTTCCCTACTATGCCGGGAACAGCACCAACGCCGGCAAGCTCAGCCGCAGCCCCACGGATACCTCTACAATCACTCCCCCAAGCTACAAACGGCAATGCATCAAATAATACCACGCAAGCTCCGGCTTCCGCCCAATCGAACGCTGCAAACGCGGCTCCTATTGCTGCTACGCAGCATTCTCAACCCTCTCGATTGAGAAGCACATGGATGAATTGTACCAATGGCAGGGTAGCAGCATGGGTCGTAGTTGTGGCTCTCGCCATCGGTGCCTACTATTTCTACAACCAGCATACCTTTTCGTCCAAAAGCTCGAACCCTCTATCGGACCAGGCACTATCAGTTGGCCAGAAAGCCAAGCGCCACGTGAAACGTTTTGGAGAACTAGGGACTAAGGAAAATCTTAAGATACTCTTTTGGATTGTAGCCACGCTTAGTTTCATTACTTTTTGGCAACTATCGACTGCACTTCTTAAATTCCATGTCCTTGGATACGTTTATGGCATGAAGTCTAGTCGTACGGTCCTTAGAGTGGTCATGTTTTTTGGGCTTCTCTGGATTATGAGCGTGACTTCTGTGACGCTAGTATCTCATCCTATCGCAAAATATCTAGCATTACGCGTCGCGGACCTCCTTGAAGGCATTTATCAGCCACTATTTCGGTCAACAATACATGCCTGCGTCGATACAGCCCCGGATAAAATATGGCCTTTCGGATGGGCAGAAAGCACGATTTTGGATCTCCTTGAAAAGCTAATCTCTTGTGTATTTATATGGCTAGTCGCTGTTAGCCTTGCCATAACCTCATTTAAACTTCCCCAAACACCAGCTGCTCTCGTGGGATCTACGGGCTCCATGTGCGAGATCAGCATCAGATTGCTTGTCTTTTTCTTCATTGCAATATATCTCTTTCAGTGCTACGTCCTCCTCGTCGCGCACGGAATACCTGAGTCTTTATCACTACATGAAGCAAGGATCAGGAATGAGAAGATTCTCTCGGAACAGATGGACCAGATGCCTTTAAAGATATTACAACACATCAAACGGTTTCTTACAAAGAAGAGGAAATCTGAATGAATCAATTCATTACGGATTGAGCAACGATTGGGCAGGGTATTGAACTCAAAGGGACCAAGGAGAAAGAAACAATTGATATGCGTGTCTGATGTTTTGACTATGGGATAACATGCTTGCAACAAGTGGAGGCAGATAGCTCTTGAATCAAACTATTTTGCACTATCTTGGGATTCTCTTCTAGATAGTGTATTGTAGCATGAATATATCTACTTGGTTCTACAAAAGATTACTCCTAGACTGCGCAGACCCGATATGATTTTGGTCATATGACGCAAGTATAAGCCCATCCGAACGGGACCCTTTGAGATCCTTATCAGTCAATCATCCTTTCTCCCACTCACAACAACGTGTCCCACTCGCGCCCCGTCCCCCTTCAACTCTCGTAGTTCGCTATCATTCGCCACTCTAACGCTCGCCACTACCGCCTCCACGCTTCCGTCGTCTAGCACCTGCATCTACTGGCAGTGCGGCTACACGCTCACACTCGACCTGCGCCGTCCGCTCATCTCCATCGTGATCGGGAATATTGGGATCGGTCTGCCGGAAGAGCAGGAGAAGATGGGGACCTTGTAGCTCGGACCCGAGGCAGGGTGTAGAATTCGAAGATGTTGGTGTCCATCAGTCGCAATTAGAGAGAGAAAGTCGGAATTTAAAAGCAGTAGATGAGCAAGGCTCAGTGTCAGCAGTCTCGTCGAGAAGATCCTGGCGTCCCCGCCAGCCGAGTATCTGGCAGCAGCTATCGTCATAGAGCCCTCATGCCGCTCCCACAAAATTGAAATACGATGCAGACGAGATAGTCATTGATCCTCTCCCTCGCACCCGCTATAAGACAAAGTTCGTCAGACCCACGAGACCCTCTAGGTCCCTAAGCCATCTCACTGCCTTTCAAGTGATACAACAGCTCTGGCACTGTAGCATAGCCGTGGATAAAAGAGCTAGATTAACAGGAGTCAGAGGACGGTGGTAATCGCTATTGCAATGGGGTTGTTGTTGCCGCCGCACGCTTCAACAAGGCTAAGGCTGTGCAGCTCTGGCTATTGACTCGAGTTGAACGGACATCTTTGACTGGACTGGACGGGCGAGACAGAATGCCACAGGGAGACGGAACTACCAATTAGGAAATAAGGATACCAAAACACCAGATTTTTGACCCGTTTCTAGCCGCAGGGACTAGGAATTAACAAAGGTGCTGTTTATTACAAAGGATATTTCTTCACCGTGTCTGTTAGCTTCTTACTAGCCCTCCTGTGCTAGTCAGTAGCAAAAAGCTTCTTAGTTTTCGTTATTGATTTTTCATTGTTGATACTGTTACTTAAAATACCCGAATATTGTTCGGGAAAATAGGGTCTCAATTTAATTTTGCTGACTGTTGCCGAAGACATTATCAGGCTGAGTATCTGACGAATTGGAGACAATACAATTTTTGATTGTGCTTCCCTCGAATACGCAATGGATCTATCTTCAGGTGCAAACTTATTCATACAGTAGAGGTATTTGGCCCTTCCTCGACTTAATTCCATTCGATTGACCATGAACTTTGGTAGAATTTCAGTGTTTTCCAAAGGGATTAGGGGCGGTTCTTTAGCATTCATCATCTTCCTAGGCTAGACTTCGAGATCGTCCCAAGGGACGAGGATCCGGTGCCGCGGACGCTTACTTGACATTAACCCCAGCTCCCATTCTAAGCTAGTCCCCGATCAACACTAGGATATGTGAATTCTTTCTGCTCGATGCATGGCGCGATGGTCTAGATATGCTGCAATTGCGGGCTTATAGTCTGTCCAAAAGAACCCAACTCTCTCGTACTTGGGATCCATTATGGTTAAGAATTTTCTTCTCAGTACAATTCCTTGAAGCTCGTGAAACTCCTCGAATGAGTCTGTTGATCCGAGTGTCCCATCTTTCAAAATGAGTAGGATAGGTAGGCAAATGCAACGATCATCGCGGAGCAGACCGGCTCCACTATCTAGCGGGCTATTGAAAGAAATGGCTTGAAAATTATCAAAGTTTTCTGAGAGTGCAGTGACTGTTAGACCGTGGTCTTGACTGGGAGAGGCGACGAGATCCGGAATACAATGAATCGCGTCCTCTGTGGGAAATCTCCAAGTATGTCCAAGAAGATCTAGCTCTGCATAGGGAACACAGTCATAACCCAGAGGAAGACTTCGTTCTACTTCGTGGTAATGCAGGTTTTTTATCAAGGTTCTATTCTTATTCCACTGGTTGTTAGCGGCCTCCTGGAAGATTTCCATCAGTCTAGAGCGTATTCTTCCGTTGATAGAGCACCATGACCATGTGGGTGCTGGGCAGGAGGATCTTGAACTCGGTCCCTCACCAACATTCCATAGTAAGTTCAAGGAAAATGTTTCGGCCCAAAGGCCGGCGACAAATTTTCGCTCGGTGCGCCGTGACACAATATCCCCGATCCCGGCAATCGCTAGTACTTTGTCCTCATCTTGGCTTAGTTGCCTTATTGAGTAGCGTTCCACAATCTTGAACCACGCGTTGTGGAATGCGATATCCTCAGCATGTGTCCGACCTGCAAAATTGAGGAGAACACCGAGCTCACCTCGTATGCCCGTTAGTGCACTGGAGCGGAAAATTTCGTCCTTCTTCTGCTGCTTCTTGTACTCCTTCTCCTTCTTTCTCAGGTATTGGTGCTCTGGATTTGGTTTTAGTGGTCTATGAGAACCCACAAGCGGTGGTAGACCCTGAGGCATCGGCATCAAGAGAGGTTCTTCGTCACCAATAATGTAACGCTCATGGTGGTCAGCATTTGGTGGCGCTGCTGGCGCAAAAGTGCCATTGTCTCGTAGATGCGTCTTTCTTGAGTACTCAACACCATCGACAAGGATTTCCGAGGCACGCACGGTATTGCATTCAAAAAGTATTATCCCGTTGCAGAAATGCAGTATCCTCTTGGCCAGCATGCGTTCTTGGAAAGTCCAACCCCTTTCACTTAGGGGAGCGTTTTCCACATATTTGTTAAAAACGGTGTCAAGCGTACTTCCCGCTAACTCCTTACTTCGTACGAACAGTGTGCTTTTTCCGTCTCTCCGTAGCATGCAGAATGGCTTATTCAGCCATGTCTGCCTTTCGTGAAAGCAGCCTTCGGTGGATTTCCTTGATGCTGTCGCAGATATCATGCAGACGGAATTTGCATACACGAGTCCCATGGTTGCTGATTCCTTCAACCAGTCATCTTTTGAATCCTGAATGATGCATAATGAGTCAATCCAGAGGTATGATATGCCAATCATCTTTGTAATAGATACGGCGTCTTGGAAAGTGCGCGGCAACTCTGGCAAGGGCATAGAGTTCTTCATGGATCCTATGTCCCTTCGCAACAACCGCTTACTAACGGTGCCTCCCCAGCAATGACTCAGAGCGGTGTAGGAAATTTTCTTCCCCCTTAAGTCAATCATAGGTTTTGGCAGGTCCGAGGTCTCGACCAGCTTGATATGTGGCGGGGAGTCATCGTCGATATGAATGAGACGCGTAGGACGAAAGTCCTGTAGAGAGTCTGGAACTAAGCCGTCGTTGCAGAGTGGATGGCAAAGGCATGATTTGATCCAATTGTTACACAGCTCACCAACTATAGGTGAGTTGGTGAGCGAAGCAGTGTCACAGACGTGTCGAGAATTGTCTAAAGTCATACTATTCAGCGAAATTCAAGTCAACACATGGTATGTAAGTTTAGCTCTACCGACCTTCTTCAATTATTAGAAGAGTTGAAGCGACAATGGCTTTCCCAATGATCCGCATGCACAACCTCTGCACTTCAGTCTTCTGACGGTCTTTCCAAATCCTTATCGTGAGTTCACTGTGTCCAGAGTTAAAATCCGATGAATCAGCTTCACTTGTGTCGTGTAAGCGTGGTAGCTGTGTTATGGCTTGGATAGAGGATAGCAAGACATCGCAGAGGTCACACTCTGGTGCAGAGGCTTTGATTCCTTTAGTAGAATGGTGGGCATGGAATTCTTCTCGAGGAAACAATGGCAACAATGAGCCCGTTAGAAGCGGAGATCGATGTAAAATGCCATCGCACACAGAGCACAATTGCCCGAGTCCTGTCCGGCAACCGCGAATGCATGGCTTCCGTAAAACCCGAGGAGGAACAAATATCATAATGGACTCTCAGACTTAGCGGAATACATATAAAAACAAGACATAGTCTAGACGTAGGAGCTCAGTCGGATGCGAACGACAGTGCTTTAGGTGGTGCCCTGGGTAAGTGCGGACACAGCAGCAACGGACCGAGTTTCGCACGCCTTGCCCCATTCCCCTTCGAGCCACCGACGGGGGAAAAATCACTGCTACACCTAGATATAGGATACGATAGATCTTTCGAAAAAATAATCAAAATTATTGCACGATCTCTGGAGGCCGTAGAGCCTGCTCTTGTTGACGCGCGAAGAGCCCCATCTTCAGCACCGGAGATGATCAGAGCCGGGCGTGTGCGCCCGGGGCGAGCGTAAAGCGGTACCTCTCTGCGGTCTTGCTTTCCGCGTCCGAGGCTGATCATAGACCACAAAGGCTGTCTATGTTAGGATTCGGGCTCCAGGCACTTGGTTTCGACTCTTACCCCGGACATAGCTTACGGAAAATACGAAGAGACTTAAATTACCTGCCGAACCTTCGTTTTATTGGACTGTTCTTCAACACTGTGGTGATCTTCAGCAAGATGACCAGTTCCTAACCACTTCGAAGCTTATGGCCGGTTTCGGTCAGGTTACCTGGCTCCTTTCAGTATCCGCTCATGTTTCCAGAATCTCGAGAGTAGAACACCGTGGCACATGAACAGCTGGAGAACTGCTGGCATCTGGCGTTAATCGAGGCACTATTGCCAATACTATTAAAACTCTCATCATGTTCCATGGTTGCTGCAAATTGTGGGAAGCTAAGGTTGTCCGCACATCACAAAGTCTATTCAGGTATCCACGCAAATTTCCTAGGCTGGGAGAATCGTTTAAAGATGTCGACGGACCGATCTCAAAAAGCTGTCTCAATGCTGCTGGTTCTGCACGATTCTGGAGCTTGACAGTATGGGAAGCTTACACTACCTGTCGCTGGTCTTTGCGACTCTAATGCCACTCTTTTCATACGGCTACGGAATATCGTCAAGAAACTCTAGCGATGAAAGCCAAACGTGCCAACTAATCAGCGCCTCGGTGTCTAACGCAAGCTCGGTCATCTATGCATGTGAGTCACCGGTCGAATAGCGAATGGACATCGGTTGCCATGATTTCACTGTCTGATATGTCTGAACTCTATAGCGGACGCAAACTTCATCCCCGATATCTATCACTGGTTCAATACATCAACGCAGGTTCCCGCATGTGTAGTCGAAGTTGGGTCTGTCGACGATACGGCTGCTGTAGTAAGTCTTTTTTCTCCTGGCGAGGAACGTGATCAGCATTCGTATCCGTTGACGCCTTGGCCTCAGGTAAAAATCGTCGGGGACATTCAGATTCCTTTTGCCGTGAAGTCTGGAGGTCATGCCTCGAATCCAGAGTTCTCGAGCACCACAGGCATTCATCTCTCGTTGAAACGCATGACAGAAGTTCAATTGTCTACCGACAAATCCTTTGTTAAAATTGGTATGGGGTTGGTGAGTGAAGCTACAATTCTCTTAGATTTCGTGGACTAAATGAGAATAATTTAAGACATGGGTCGATGTATACAAAGCCTTGGAGAATACTACCTATAATGTCGTGGGCAGCAGAACTTCTGGACCAGGAGTTGGAGGCTTTACTCTTGGTGGCGGTTACTCATGGTAAGAATACCTCTTTTGGACGTATAACGATCTTTGATTATTTGGAGATTTGATCCCGAAAGTATCTGGACTCCTTTACTAATTTTTGGAAATTAGGAAAACAAATCAACACGGTCCGTTAATTTTCTATTCGTTGTGATAAGTATCTCACAGACTCAATCGCAGGTCTCACGAGTGATACTGTCAAAAGCTACAACCTTGTTCTGCCTGTAGGTTGTTCTCCTAAAGATTAAGCAGAACTTGCTAAAAAGTTCATACTCAGAACGGTACTACAACAACAGTCGATTCGTCCCAACCAGACCTATACTTTGCGCTCAAGGGTGGCTTGAACCGATTCGGGATCGTTACCTCGGCAGAGTATTACACTCACAAGCAGCCGCCGCAAATCTATGTGAGTATCTTCCATCCCAACCTCACTTCTAGATCCGCAAAACAAGGACTAAACTTTGGTGCAGGCAGGTCGCAAAACTTACAGCACGGACAATATACCAGCCATCCTGAACGCGACGACGACATTTCTCAACTCAAACACCGATCCAAAGGCACAGATAATCACCTCGCTCCTCGGCTCCCCAAACGGCACAACGGCCCTGGTGCTCTTTTTCTACGACGGCCCAACGCAACCTCCCAGCTTCACCCCGTTCAACGCCATCCCCCCAACCCAGAGCACCGTCCAGACCCAACCATTCTCCCACTTCATCTCCAGCATAGACGTCAGCAAGGCGCACAACATCCGAGGCACCTTCCACACGCTATCGACCTCAACATACACGCCGACGTTCCTGGAAGCAGTCAAAAACGAAACAAACGTAACGCCCCAATCAACCCCCCTCTACGAAAATCAAAAACCCATATCTCCTAACGCAATAGCACGCAGACCTACACCGCCCTCATGCCCCCCCACAGCGGCACATTCGTCAGCTACCACATCGAGCCCTTCCTCCCCTCTTACGGACAGTACGCAGTCGACAGCGCGTTCCCGCACTCGGACTCGCCCCTCCCCGTAAGCTCCCCCCCTGCTTTCCCCCTCCCCACCTCCCCTTTCCACCAAACTACCCAACTAACCCCCAACAAAAAGCTCTGTCTCTACTTCTCCTGGACGTCCCCAAGCGCCGACGCCTTCTGGTACTCTGCCATGAAAACCTCCGTCGACACCCTCAAAGCGGTCGCGAAAGCAGAGGGCATCTACAGGGAGGATTTTAAGGCGTACCCGAACTACGCCATCTCCGGGACGGGGGCGGAGGAGCTATATGGGGTGGAGGGTGCGGCGAGGTTGAGGGCGGTGAGGGAGAGTGTGGATCCGGGGGGGAGGGTTATGGGGTTGGCGGGTGGGTTTGAGATCTGAGATTTTGAGGGGGGGGGCGGGTGGTTGAGCTTTGAGGTTTTGAGGGGAGGTTTGAGCTTTGAGGTTTTGAGGGGGGAGATGGAGAGGGAGTGGGATGGGGGTTGGGGAAGAGGGTGAAAGCTCGGCCCCCTTCTTGCGGCTCCGTACTTCTCTGCGATGCCAGTCATCTGGTACTACGATCCCTCTGTCACAAAGCCTCGCCTGTCGCATGGATTTGAAACCTCCGCGAATGCCTGCTCAAATACCGATGCGGCGCCTTCTCTGTTGGGAAATAAAGCTGTTCTTCACACAAAACACATTTCGTCCCTAGCACAACAATACTTTAGATTCAATTCGATTTGTTTTTCATTTCGCTTTTCGGGGTATTTATCTCCCCGTGTGCTGTGTGTGATGGTTATTTTCCTATCGTACAGTACTTATGTCCCTTCCTTGACATTGCTTCTGCGTGCCACGTTTTGCCATATCGTACATTCACGCTCTGGTCCATGCAACTTCAACAAAAAAGCCACCCCTAGAAAAGAATGTCGATGAAAAGAACCCAAAAAGACCGTCGGGGGTATCAATGTCATTCTCATCACACAACTCGCTCGCTTGCTCAAAAACGCAAAACAAAGAAGAAAAGCAAATCATTCGACCCGAATAACCAAATCCCCACCCCGCCCCCTCGTCGGCGTCAACTTCGGCGCCCACGCCGGACTTTTCAACCCCTCTCCTTCATTACCCTTGTCGGCTTCCCTCACCCGCCACCCAACCGCCTCCTTCCTCTTCGCCGCCAAACTTTCGCTGCTGAGCTTCAGCTCCTTCCTCTGCCCCCTCCGCGCCGCGAGCCGCTCCGTCGGGCTGGGTGGGGGACTCGGAGATTCGCCGTAGCCGTGGCCAGAGTAAAGGTCGGGCGGGGCGGTGATGGGAAGGGTGGTTGAGGAAGGGGCGAGCGAGGTGGGTGCCTGGACGGACATGGAGCTATTACTATTGTTGCTCGTTGCTTTTGTGTGTGGCCGGGGGCGGAGGGGGGGCGGCGGTCCGCTGGTGTCGATGTACTTCGATGCGCGGGGGAGGGGGAGACGTTCGGCTGCCTTGGTGGTGTTGGTGGGGCGGGGGACGGCGGGGTATTGAAGGTTGGAGATTGGGGAGCGAGGGCCGGTGGTGCGGGCTGGGGGAAGCCGGCGGGGGGATTCCATGACGGGGGATAGTGTGGTGGGTCGGTGGAGGGAGGAGACGTGACGGATTGTTGCTGGGGTTGTGTAGGTGCGGGGTTGGGATGTCGACGACGAGGGGAGGTTTTCGGTTTCGGAGTCTGAGGGGTCGTCCTCGAAGGTGGTTGTTGAGGAGGCAACTGAGACGCGGGTAGGGTTGAGGGCTGATGGAGGAGGGCCTGATCGGGTTGGTGGGCGATTTGATGATTGCTGGGAGTCTAAGCCGACTTGTGCAGTGGTTGAGATATTGGAGTCGTGGTTCCGGGGCTCGCTTGGAGGTAAGTCGGACACAGAATCATAATTGCTGGATGAGGGTCGTAGGTTTGGTTGCCCTGGCATCAGTCTTAATCTCGGGTCTCTCATCGGACCTGGGGGCAGGACCGATCTTGGCTCTGGGTACTGGAAGCCCGGGAAGTTTCCATTGTCGTACTTCGGCGTAAGGGGCACACGCGGCTGTGATCTATAGGTGGATAGACGCTGTTGTCTCTCGAGAGCATACATTTGGGCTCTTGGATCTGTCGGGAGGCCGTTACCCGTCCGTCCTGATACGACAATACGTGGCGGCCGTTGTTTGGAGCCTTGACGTTGGACATCCTTGCGGGGGATTCGTAGCTCTGATCGCGGAGGAGGCGACTTGCGAGGAGCTTCGTCCCGATGCTGACTATTACCTACGGCTACAGCTGCTGCAGCCCCGGCACCGGCGGCTAAGGGAGGTCCAAGGCCTGTACGAGCATCTTCCATGCCTCTTGAGGTGCCTGCTCCAAGGCCTAAACCACCAAGTTCCTCATCAAAGACTGTCCCACTACTCTCTCGATCATTCTTGTTTTTGAGAGCACGAGCTGGTCGAAGAGGAGAGGGCCATAGCGGCTTTTCCGGGAGGAGCGCAGATGTTGTACCCTGGGATTCGAAGCTCGCTGCCGGCGATTCTTCTTGGCGCATCGGAGGTGACACAGCAACACCAATGTCTTCAGGCTTTATGCTCTTCCGCCAGAAGCTCCTTCGATTGTCTTGACCTGCTGGTGGAATGTAGGCACCTACAGGCGCAGTCACAATGGGAGCGGCAGGCTCGGGTCTCCAATCCCTTAGGAAGCTTGGTGGCCTATAAGATCTTCTTGCGCGGTCACCAAAGTCGGATTCCCACTCTTGTTTTTGTTTTCTTCTTCGGCGCTTACAAGCCCATATGCAGAACCACAGAAGTCCGACTCCTGCGATAGCGCCTGCAACGCCACCAATTGCGATACCAGCAATGGTACCAGACGGCATTTTCTTCGCGGTCGCGTCAGCTGCTGCAGAAGTTGGGCCGGAGGTAACCGCATCAGGGGACGTTTGCGACGCTGGAGTAGTGGTGGAAGTTGTGGGAGGTGAGCTGACCGCAGCCGAGAGTGTAGAATCGGTAGTTGGAGAGGAATCTGAGACCGAGCTGCTGGGCGCAACAGCGATGCTGGATGGTACGTCGGTGTAGGAGGGACTGTTAATGCTTGAAGGAAGGGTCAATGTTGATGAAAGGGTGGTAGTAGTAAGCACACCAGGTGCCATGCTACTGCTTGTCTCAACAATGGTGGCAGTTATGGTTGGGTGTGTTTCTGGAATCGCCCCCGCAACGCCAGAGCATATGTTGTATATTTTCGCTAACTGATCAGAGGTCACATCTGCGCATTCTGAGACAACACATTGGAAGACTGCTTCCCCAAAAGTCAATCCAGATGCATTGCTCTCTGAACACAAGCAATTAAGATCTTGATTATTCGGACAGGTCGAGGTAGGGTAATAATTATTGACGAATGTTTCTATGCAGGAGAGGGCGCAACTCGACGAGGTAATATTCGACGGAGAATTGTGACCGGAACATTGCGCAAGTGTGCTGGGGGTAGCCAGGACGATGAACAATGGCATGAGCCGCATGAGCGCTGGCATGCTCCAGATTCTTGAAGGCAACGGTGATTGTTGGCCCCCAATACTTGATAGACGCCTGCGAGAAAGGCAGAGGCTGCCGTTGGTTGGTTCATGAACGGTTCCTGCCGATGAAAGAAAAATCTAAGAATGGAGATGCTTCGAATAGGTACAGCAGACATGCCAAAAATGTTCTATGCGTTAAGAAGATACATCACAAGAGAATATTTTACAGATAGAGGAAGAGAACACTATGAAACATGGGAATAGTGTACAAGGCTGTGCTTCGCGAAGTTGAAACCGGTCACGACCTGAAGGGCGGTGACCCTTTTTGATGTCTGAAAAGCCTGCGCGTAGGGAAATGATGGTAAGCCATGCAAGCACTGCTCAACGTGTTCCTACGCGCCATGATGAAACCGAGAGCCAGCGTCGACGTCGTGGGCGTATCGATGGATGACGGGTCGGGTGGTCGTTGGCAGAGGTTACGCGCCGGTCGAGGTCTGTAGCGCCCACGTCGGCGGTTGTATGCGTGCCAAGCCTCCTATGATGCAAGGTCACGTGTTGGCCCTGGTGTTGTGTTGGCTCGTCCTACCGTGGGCGACAACAACACCCTGCTCTTTGCCCGGGCTGTACAACCTATGGCCAAGTGTCTGGTGCCATGACTCTGCAGGTGGAATCTGTAGAGGGTTTGCTCACGTCCAGCCTAGAATAAGCTACGACACTCAAATGCTTCGGTGCCGGAGAGGTAAAGGAATAGTAATAACTTGGAAGCTTTCAAATAGTCCATCCTATCTAAAGGCATATTAAGATTAGCATGTCTTAGACCCGACACGCAGACATTCTAGAATCAAGAGTCTTCTGCGTCGTTTGAGAAACCTCTTTATGGTTGGGAACTCCTAAGAGTGGCTTGGCTGGGAGCTGTCGAGGAGGCAATGTGATGACTTAGTCTCAGGCTCATAATTGAATGGCACTCAATGTGAATCACGCCCAACTTGGCATCTGATCCTCTGATTTTAATACAACTTCACCACCGAATAGGAGTTTCAGACTCAAGAAACGAACATAGACCAGGCAGAGCTTCAGAGCTATGATCAGATCATATTTGATACTACGGAAAGCAGAGGGATATCAACTATTACAAACACGCAGCACCCAAGCCCGCTGCGCTAAGCTAACTCTTCCAATGAAGAAGGGTTCCTAACACCCGTCCCAGTAGCACGATGTCTTAGATACCCAGAAAAGCTTGGCTGTCGTCCACCTGAGGTCTTCAACGTGAGAGGGTAGATATGAGAAAGTGGGTATCGAAGGTTATTGACAGAAAATGTGAGCTTCTCGTGAGGGAGACATCTTCCGAATGAGCCGAACGTTTAGTACTTCAGGATAATGTACCTTGAGCAATGTTAGCACAAACACTTTTCCGGCTCTGTTATAGTGCAGGATATGCTTACAGCGCGTGGATGATGCCTGGAATGTAACCCAAGATTGTTAGGAGGATATTGATCAAGAGGTCGCTACCGCACCCGCGCTCGAGGAAGACGCCGAGGGGAGGGAGGATGATGGCGAGAATGATCTTGCAGATATCCCTGGAGTGGAATTGTTAGCGCAGAATTTTGACCGGGTCGCAGTATGTTGAAGTGAATCATTGCCATTGTCACGTATTGTCGCAATCTGAAAGCGCCAGAGCAGGAAGAGCGCAAAACAACAAACACGTCATCCGGCAGGCGCGGAAGCAACGAAGATGTGACTTACGAAGCGGTGAAAGGCATGTTGATGGAGTTTGCGAGATGTTGACGCTGGTTACTGGTATGTCAATTGAGTGCTGATTGTTCTGAAACGATCGATCGAGCTGTACGACGGGATAGGAAGAAGGAAGAGGAAGAGTCTGCTGGGGGCAGAGAGAGGAAGAAGGCGCAAGCCACTGCTTATGAACGCCAGCGATCGACGGAAATTACTTGGCACCGGCTCAGGATTGTGACGTAGGCGTGTGGCGCAACGGTGGCTGTGCACGTCTCCCGGCTTTCTGCCTTTTTCATCGTAAACTTTACTTCGTCCTTGGATCTACGTTCTACAATGATCATCCATTCGTCAATTGGGAGCAGAGCACAAGCTTGTTTGCGATTTGAAATCCCCTTGTCCAATTTCAGTCTTGCCCTGGTCGCAAAGAACATGAGACGGTTTTACCCCTCTGCTCACGCCACAATGCATCAATCGCAGGTCTCAGCCTAACCGTGGTCCAGGACCTACCCTGGGAGACAGTCACTCTCAATTGACCCTCACAGCCCTTACCTTTCGCAACCTTGGAGCAAGCATTCCAGTTGATGGTGTTCCAATTCTGCCACTAGCCTTCTCGCGCGGCTTCCAAGACCTGCAGGACTCCTCAGCCGCTCGGCGTCAAACGCATCATAGGCAGGCTGCAGTCATAATCTGCTGGCTGATTGCGCGGCCAGACTTGCTTACGATCAAAATAGGTTGATATGGGGGACTTAGAAGGCTAACGTGACCAACCTAAGAGCCCCATGTGACCTTTAGCTAGACTCGCACAGCGAATTGGCATGCTCCTATTTCCTGGGCTTCCCCTCTGTGCCTAGCCTTCCGCCATCCAAGGACTATCGCTCTCTACGTAAGTATGAGCGTTGAAAGGGCACACGGTCTGAGACATGCCTAGATTTATCTACCTTTCTCTTTTATCCGGTTTTTATTTTAATTATCGAACCAGGTGAAGTCTGCGTGGGCGCAACAGAGAGAGATGTCGCTGAACGGGCATCACGTGAATCGTCAGAGGCAACTTATGTGCTACGATAAATCTACCAGAAGCCTGCGGCTGTTCAGAGCGCAAGATATTCATAGATTTGCTCGTACTTTTATCATCAATCCATTGTCCTCGCGTTGTCGATCATTTTCAATATCTAAGAACCAAAAGACCAAGCTAACCTCAAATGACTGTCGACCAATCCCTGCATTAGGCTCCGAAGCGTATAGTCTGCATTATACGATACTGGATATGGCCTCGAAACCTCCCTTTTACAGGCGCGGCTACGTAAATATGTTTTCTTTCCACCAAGAATCGAGAACTCTGAGAATCCAAGTCTCAAATCAATCAGGATTCGAGAGCAAAAGATACAATAGGTCAAGATACCATTTGCTTGATGGCCGAGACCACATCCTCTGGTCGTTCTATTGGAATAAGATGTCCACAACCCTCGCGTAGAGGCCGCAGTTCGATGGACGATGCTGAATCCAAGACTCTTTGCAGTTTCTTTACAACATCAGATACAACACGCTCCAAGCTCTCGACTCTGTCATTTTCACCGACCAAAACGATTATTTTGACACCATTCCATGGTATCCGATTAGTAAGGAGCTCACTATAGTCTTCCTCCATCCCATAAGCCGGCCAGGCTACTTTTGCGTATGCGTTCCCATTAACTGTGTCCTCTGCTAATTCTTTGATCTCGCCGCCGGAGGCATTTATCTGTGCCCCAAGAAGTACATTTCGGATGACAAATTCCGCGCTCTCATGGGTGTTGTACGCATTGCGTTGCTGCTCTTGCATCTCCACAGTCGGGAGCTGCACCTTGCTCAGCGGAGCAGGACCGAGTAAAAGCATGCCCTTGACAGAGACGTTGAGAAGTCTGAACGCATTAGAGGCTACCAGATACTGTGCAATTTTGCCTCCCATCGAGTGGCCAACGAGAATCAGCCCACAGTCGAGAATATTCCCATATTCCGATCTGTCGCGGAGCTTTTCGAGCAGCGTGATCACATCTGACGCGTAGTCCTTTATTGAATAGGCTTGTTCAGCGTTTGGCCCACGAGATCTGCCCCAGCCTCGTAATGACGGCACGATGCATGGTACTTGATCGGCTAGGCTGGGTAGAATTCGATGCCATGTACGTGCCGAGCCACCCCAGAAGTGTAGAAAGAGAACGGCGGGTCGATCTATTGGTTCAGCTGGGATCGCGACTTGAGCCCAGATCGTCGTGTCTTCGGCCACGCTGATATCCAATTCAAGCTGTTTGTGCATGTTGAACGGAGATGCCTTAGAAGACACGTTCAAACGCAACTGGACTTGATAAGACTAAAGCTGCACGTTATATCTGGAACGAAGAGACCTGACAGACAAGCAGCAAAGACTATGTATGTCAACTCCTCTTATATTTAACAATACCCGCAGCGTAAAACCTTGAGCCGCCTTATCCGCTGCCGTCCATGCGCCACAACCTATTTGGGAAACGGTATGAGCCAATGATATTTCCAGAACTGATGTTATGAATATCGCAGCGCCACTAAAAGTAAGCACAATCAGTGATTGAGCCGTCTCTGTACACTGCGCTTCGATATTTGCATTCCTGCGGGTATGGATCCTCTTCTACGTCTGCTACACGATCGCGATTCAACCGCGACGTCATGTTCATTCGTGGCGCGAAAGGGTGGTTGAATACAAAAGTGTAGGGGATAAGCATCGGGTAATTGGAAGCATACATTTCTCGATTCGTGAGTAAACTTCCATCGATATTCACCATTCCGTCAAACAATCGCTCTAAACCCCTGCCATGTCTGTCTCGATAAAATCCAGCGTACGGTCATTTAGTCCTGCAGTCTATCTACGCGGCGCAGGACACAAGTCCCACAGAAAGAACTCCGTCTCCCTCTCACCGGACCCATTTTCCTCCCGCATCAACCCCCATCCAATCCAGCGAGCAGACTCGCCGACGGCGCGAAAAACACCGACCCACTCACCGCCCTCGAATAATCCAAAATCCGATCATGCAACCCGGGCGGATCCCCGACAAACATCCGCTCCAGCATCTTCTCCACCACCCACAGCCGCCGCGAATACCCGATGAAATACGTCCCGAACTCGCCCTGCCCGGGGCTGCCGAACGGCATGTTGTCGCGGAGGATGTCGTACTCGACGCCGTCCTTCTCGATGGTAGCGAGCTGCTTGTGCGGCTTCTGCTTGTCGTCGGGCGCGTCGTCGAGCTCGGTGTTTTCGAGCTTTCGCCGGCCGATGATGGCCTCTTGCTGCTCGGTCGGGAGCGACTTCCAGCCCGGGAGGTCGTGCAGGTACTTTTGGATGACGATGTAGCTCCCGCCCGCGGCGGTGGAGGAGGAGGCGGAGGGGTCGTCGGCGGAGGTGACGAGGATGGAGTCCGGGACGGCGGGGCCGACGGGGTTGGCGGTGCCGTCGACGAAGCCGAGGAGGTCGCGCACGTCGAAGTAGCGGAAGCCGACGGTTGAGTCGAGGGGTTTGACGGCGGGGCCGAGGGCGTCCATGAGCTGCTGCTCGAATTCGAAGCACAGGTCCCGGCGCTCGGAGCGGATGTGGAAGAGGAGATCGGCCGGGGTGGAGGGGGCGGTGTGCTTTGCACCTTTGATGGCCTGGAATGGATGGAGTTCTGCGGGGGGTGGAAGGTTGGGTATGAGGCGGGGCCAGATGGCGCTGCCGAGGCCGACGGTGCAGGCGAAGTTGGCGTTGAGGTCTCGGAAGGCGACGTTCTTAGTCAGACCGGCGAGGTCGGAGAGGGTTGAGCGAATGGTTTGTATGGCATCGGGGTCAGAGTCTGAGACGGAAAGGACGAGGAAGGTTGCGGACTGGGTGAGAGGGGCATCGACTCGCTGCGGCTCGTAAGGGACTCGGTCTCGAGTGCTTGTCATGGTTGCTAGCTTGGCCGTTCTTTGAAGATTGACCAAAATTTGATGTCGACGCCGGCAGCTTTCGGAAAGCAATTGAGATGATAAGGCTCGCGGCCTTTCCTTGGTGAGTGCCGATTGGGCTCGCAGTCTCCTGGTTTGTGTGGTAATAGATCCAGTATCTAAGTGGTTTTGAAACCGGTTGAAGGATGGTCTACAGATGTTGTTCCCAATTCTAACAGTAGTCATTATGCGCCTTGCTTCTCTTGATACGTATGGGATTGTCTGCGTTGTTCTCCAATCCACTCCACATTTGTTACCCCGCCGTCAGGGGTGGACATGCTTTATCATCTCGCACGCCATTGGCCACTTCTGTCCAACCACGTCGTGCTGATCTTACTCCCAGAGTAAACGAATAAAATTTGTACATGTCGAATGCCCATCAAGCCGTACTTCTATCGAGACCCCGCCTGTGCAGTCATCTTGGCACTCTAACCGCATACAGTCTTTCGTTGACTCGGCAGCCGTCCGCTCTAGCTAACCGGCGAAACTTGCTTTATTATTTCAAGATTGTAAAAGTGTAATTCGAAAATTCTAGCTATCTAGGCTTTCAGAACAACGTCTCAAACAACGCCGGCAGGCAGAGCTTCCCGCCTCCAAACCGCATCCATGATAGCTCTGGTCTTCTCGGCACACGCAAAACCGTGCTCCTTCTCCACCAAGTACAGCGTCGAGTCAAACCCGCTGGTGATTCCACCTGAACTGATAATCCTTGTACCTGTGGCTAAAGTTCCACCGTCAACGTAGTGCTGACGCAGAATGTTTGAGCCTCCGTGCCTCTCGCACAGCTTCTTGAGTTCTCCCGCGGTGAAAGGGTGGCATGTCGCCGATCTGCCTTTGAGAAGACCAGCTTGGGCGAGGAAGAAGCTGCCGGCACAGATCGACATTATCGTTCGGGGCCGGTTGGACGGTGATGGCAGTGACTTGAATGCGTCGAGGGCTGCATGGAGACCTGGTGCCTCGGGTACCGTGTCGGCGGTGAACCCTACGCCACCTGGGACGATGAGAATGTCGTACTTCGACGGAGACTCCAAGAAAGTAGAGGTGTCAATGTGGCGGACAATGTTCGCGTCTTGAGATGTCTTCGAGACCTCTGTGTCAGCCACTATGGTAACCTTGTAAAGTCGCTCTTGTTTATCATTAGACGCGTGAAAAAGGACTTCGACGGGTGCGGCAAAGTCTATGAGGTCCACGCCATTCCAGGCGATAATAGCCACTTGGGCGGGCTCCTTAGCGTACACTATTTCCATTTTCGACTCTGAAGTACAAAACCTTGGTCAAGATTGTCTTATTATTTACTGAAATTCAAGCTCTAGGACTCTGCTCTTATATACTTGGTCCTAGGTTCAGCACCTCTGCTCTGGCACAATGGTTGGCGCTGATTGGAGGATACCACTTCCCAAAATGGTAAGCCCCACTGAAATGCGTGTTATTTGACTCTTAAGGCGGTCTGGTTAATAAGCCCGTTCACGTACGTATATCAATTCTCGCCAACCTACCATCATCACCGAACATTCTAGGTAGTGAAATCCCCCAATTGTTGCGCGGGTGTTCCAACTTGACTAATTTGTGATGAAATTTGAGTCTTCTAATCAACTACAACTAATTGGGCGGGGACTTTACTACCCTAGTATCTCTCAATGTTACGAAGCTGTCACACATGCCGTCAAGCTCGCAGGGGATGTGACAAGACTAGACCGACGTGCCGGACGTGTTGCAAGAACGGGCAGAAATGTGGCGGCTACAGTCAGGATAAGGAAGCCTTCTTCGTGAACCTCGATTCTTCCAACATACGAGCAGGCAACAGGTCGGTGTTCGAAAGAGCGTTGCGGGATCGAAAGCAATCGAGAACCCTCAGTGATGAGTACAAAGTCTGTTGGAGATGTCATGATTTGCAAAATTGCACGAAGAACTACTTTTTCGGCAACTCAATCAACTGTCTGGACCTCACTAAAGCAGAATTTGGAGATCATCAGCGTGCCCTCTGGAACCATTTTAATATAGGACATTCATCGTCGAGTGACGCGTGGGCACCATCCTTCGTCTCGCTAATCAGCCAAAACCGCTTCTTAGATCTCGCACTCATCGCGCTTAGCGCCTTGCGTTTCTCCCAGACAACCGAGGATAGTAGGATTCGCGTATTGAGCTTGACAGCGTACGATCAGAGTCTGCGGATATTCCGGCGGGCGTTCAAGCTGGTGAATGACTCACAGAAGCGTCTTTTTGCCGCCAGGCTGGCGACAACAGCGTTGGTCTACACCCTGTTCGAAGCGATGCATGAGTCGCCCGACACCATCTTCTCCAGCGGCTTGATTTTCGAGAACCCCCATCTTAAAGGCGCTAAATTGCTGATGCAAGAGTGCGGGCCTCTTAGCTTCCAAGTCGGAGGCGACCATCTGGTCTTCAAAAAGCTGAGAGAAATGATCATCCTGGATAGCTTCTGTCACCATGAAAAGACCTTTCTAGCCGATACCCGCTGGATGACCTCGCCCTGGGAGAAGCTGTCCAAGACAGACCGTGACCGTCTCTTCGACATCGCGGCACAGATGACGGCATTAGTCTCCAAAGTCTTATCCCCCGATCTTCCCTTGTCGGCAGTCACAGGCAGATGCGACGAACACACACAATCTCTCGCCAAATCCCTCGACCTTCTGATCGATGTTTGGGAGCGCACATGGCACAGTGGCCTCGAATCCGAATCCTTCTCTATCCTCACCGAATTCATCCACAGTCCCCAGTCTCCTCCACCTCTTTCAACTTCCTCTTCCTCAGCATTATCACCAACTACCACCGCCACCGCAGATATAATCTTCCTCCAACTCGAACTCTGGTCTCTCCAACTTCTCCTCTCTGTATGTCATTCGCGCCTGACCACCGGCGCCGAATACCTCACAACCTCAACCTCACCGTTCCCCACCGCCGACCCACCTCCCACGCACCCAAACAGGCACTCCCCATTACATCTCTCCCACAAGATCTCCACAGCACTGAAGATGCCCGCCCTCCAAAAAACCGACAAAAACCCGAAAGGCATCGTCGAGGCCCACTGCCGCTCCCTCCTCCCGACCTGGTCTCTGATGGAATACAATCGATGCGTTTCCCCATGACCTGTTTCCCTCCTCGCCCCGCCCCCTCCCCCTCCAATACTCGCGCACAAAAATGCTCAGATCATCCTTCCTTCCCCCGGCCGATCCAGTGGTGCGCAGCAGCAGCGACAGCCGGAACGCTCAAAACTCTCAAGCTGGATAGTAATACTCTAACCAGTTGAAACCCCTCTACGGTGATGTAGTGGCCAGCTCGTTTGAACACGGGTGTTTGGTGGTCTATCCTATCTTCCGCTTACTACGTGGTAACATGCTGTTGGATGCCATGTATGCATGCCCGCACTTATCCATAGGCGCACAATGAGCCGGGCTACAAAGGTTTCTTAAGTACAAGATATAGTCTATAGCACTTTTAAAAAGATTCTGATATTCATAATTTCTGCGTTGTATTGTATTCTCACATATGTACAGAATTAACGTAACTCTTGCGTATCTCCTCCGCTCTTCCATGATGCCTAGCTCAAAATTCCGCAGTCCAAACCAAAGGAGGGTATATGGTGTGTTTTATGACGCCAGTTCGCGATGCTGATTTCCATTTCAAAGTCGTAAAGGAGCGTGATGGACAAGAAAAAGGAAATCCGTTTCAGTCATCATCTTATGTATGCAGTGAGACAATCTTTTCAAATTCTTAAACGCGTGGAGGATCATTGCAGCGCCATCGCAACCGCCACCGCCCCGCCCATCACGAGCACAACTTCCCTTAGGACCCCTCTAGTGGCCGACGCAGCGCCCGTCTGCAGACTCGGGCTCCCACTCCCGCTCCCCGATCCGCCGTCCGCGCCCGCGGTCCCGGTCGGCGCCGCAGCGAGCCCGGTGTCGGGCGCGTTGACGACGGTGAAGCTGGTCATTGTGCTCTGCTGGCCGTCGGGGAGGGTCGTGGTGGAGAGCACGGTGCTGCTGTAGGGGCGGTAGGTGACGGGGCGGGTGGAGGTGGGGACTGACGTGAAGCCGCCGGAGGAGGAGAAGACGACGACGCCGTTGCTGGTTGAGACTGCGGAGGCGCCGGAGGGGGTGGAGGCGGCGACGACGGCGGTGGAGGTGCTGACGCCGGGAGGGGTGGTGGAGGGGACGATGATGCCGGTGGGCGAGGAGTGGGATTGGGAGCCGCCGGAGGAGGAAGAATGGGATGGTGAGGAGGATGTGCTTGGGGGTGTTGAGCTGGGAGTCGTGCTCACGGATGGTGTTGTGCTTCCTGGTGTGGTGGTCGTCGTCGTGTTGGTGCCTGCGGGGCTTTGGCGCTTCGCTAGATTGACGAGCTTGGTTGCTAGATGCGCATTTTCTGAGTGTACGACCTCAATGGCTGTTATGTCTTTTGAAAAAATGCCGTCCTGAAATCTACTCGACCAATCGTGGAGGACGCTGTGTATTGAGTCTGGTGAAACATCTTTTAGTAGTTCTTGGAAAGATTTTTGGTCTCGCTCAGAGGGTGCAGGAGATGAGGAGGCGAAGGCGAAGAGGGAGACGAGGAGGGTGGTTAGAACCCAGACTCGCTGTGTCGCTCGCATGGTGTTTCGCAGGTTGACAGTGTACCCGTTGGCCAAGTTTTTGTACGCGAAGCTTGAGGAGATGAGCTTTTGGAGATTCTGCAGGGACTTTGATGTCAGCAAGCAGAATGCATAATCATGCAGCTGATGCGTATGCGCGCTCGTCGCCGCCTTTCGAGAGGTGGACACGAGGTTCTCTTTATTGGGAGGCCGAAGCTGAGGATTCTCAGAGGGAAGCGGATGGGTGAAACTTGCCTACGAGGGGGCTAGCCCCAGACGTCACCGAAGAGGGTAGCCGATGACTTCACCGACGATACGTGGGCAACGAGATAGATGCTGGCTGAGAGCGAGCGAATGTTGTGTGCCAAAGGGCAGAACGAGAGTCAAAATGATTGACGAATTTGGTCGCTTCTGCTTGAACGCTGGATAGATAGAATGATGAGGAGAAAAGGTGTGGCCTTGGGTGGCACAGTAATAATGTGTTCTTCATTGACACCGCTTCCAAGCTTGATCGGCAAAACTCCATGCGATGACCCGCTAAAGACGAACCTTACGGGCAGTGCATTGGCGCGGCTTTCCGGATCCTCACTGGAGCAGACCCCATCGCGCTTCAGCACGGCACATATACGGACGGTCGTAGTGCCCGTCACTGGCAAGGTTTCGTTCTGGCCTGTCAGTTCCTTGTAGAGCGTTCGTCATCGCGTGGCTTTCCAGGAAGATGCGTAGGCGCTTAGTGGAACATCTCTCCCCAAGTACGAGCGCTCTCACCAAAAGAAGAGCGGCCTCAAGCACGCATGCGAAACACCATCGCAACTGCTGCGACAACACAAAATCGTCTGCTGTTTTGGCCATCTTCACTGACCCACCGATCACGAGCGGTTGTCGCACTAGGTACTCCTACCATCTCTGTAGAAGCACCCACAAGCGTCTTGTCCCGTCCCCTTCCCCGCTCTTATTCATCGAGCTTATAACGCACCTTAAAAGCCTACATCCTGAATCTATCTAGCCTTCTGGTCTCGACCACAGTTTTCCTCTGCAGGGTACCGTGCCCTGCATGATCCCCAACTTCGTCATTGGGAAGGCCAAGGCTGTAGACCGTAAGACGGTGAGAATCTATTTTTTGCCGCCAATGATGTTGATGCAAGGTCTCTTTAGTAGAACTTTGGCTTGGCGTACCTCGTATGAGGTCCGCCATGCTCAGTAGGAAATAGATCAGATGATAGTTTGCTCGCAATGAGAATAATACCGCTCAGAATAGGCGGATGCAGCCTGCTGAGGCTTACGTCCCAAGGTATGAGCTTTTTCCAGTGAAGACCCACGCGGGAAAGTTAAAGAAACGGAAAAAGCGGAGGAGAGGAAGATGATATTACAATATTCTATCGTCTCAGATTCTGCTCTTTATGCATTGAAGATGTGCGAAAGGAAACCCCCAAGTGCTACCAGAGACTCAGGCCACCCAAGTTACTCATGTTTATCTGAGCTCATCTCATCTCTCTTCAAGCGCCATCATCATGCAATATATGTGTCACATTCCTCTTGGTGTATCATCAGAACATCAGAAACAGGTGGGTATTCTACATACGAAGGAAAATGCTGCGCCAAATTCAAAGCCAGGTTCCATCTTTCGGTGTATTTTCATATCATTCCCCGTGGCGGTTGAGGTGGTTGGTGCGCCACGGCCTCGCCTCTCATGCTTTCATTGCTTCGAAACCGATCATACCCGTATCGGTCTACAGCTTCCGTCGGGGTCTCGTACACGTCCAGGAATCCATCGTCGTCTGTCTCAGTGCCAGACTCACTGCGGTCGTCGAATGCTGACTGAAACTCTGAAGGCTGATGTTGGATGATTTTCATGGGCTCACGCATTGTCTGCCGCGAGTATTCTTCACTGGAACCGGTACGCGACGAGGTAGTTGTACCTGTAGGACGCGACATTCCCGCATTTGGCATTGCTGCTGGCATTGCATGGTGCCGACGTGTGGCGATTGGAGGAGGATTTGCCGGCTCGTGGGAATAGGATTCTGGAGATGGAGTAGGATACCCTGGTTGTGTGCTGAAGTGCCCAAAGCTAGGGGAACGGAGGTCTTCCACCTCACGCTGTAGTTTTTGTATTTGCAGTTCGAGGGTGCGCCGAGCTGATTGCTCCGTTTGAATTATCGTCAGGAGGTGATTGAAAGCAGACGTATCTAGCGCCAGTGTGGGCGAGGTTGGAGCATTGGATGAAGGAGGTTGAGTTGGAGAATTTGACTTAGAAGAAGGCGATTGATGTAAAGCCGTCGTAGGGCGGACTGTGGTCGCTCTAGATACCCGTTGCGCGCGATTACTCTGGAAAACTTCGTCGTCACCTGAGGGATTTGGAGAATCGGCTGGAGAGGACAGGAATGTCGCCTTTGGATTATATGACTGCGAAGTTGAAGAAGATAGAGACTGAGAACTGGTCTTTGGTGATGGCAGATTCTGCGCGACGCTCTTCTGATCGCTTGAGGTCTCTATTGTAATAGGTCGTGAGATCTCGGTACCTTGCAATTTTGCAATTGCATACTCAAGATCCATGAGCTTGACTTCTATAGTTGTGATCCTTTGCTCTAGGCTGGCAGAATCATCTTGTTGAGGAACTAAAAGGTCCCCAAATGACTGCGTAGGAGTCATTGTAATAGGCGGTGGAGGTGGAGCAGCGACAGAATCGCTTGGCTGGCTCGCCTTATTTCCCCTTGTGGGAGGTCTTGATGGTTCGTTTGCTTGCCCAGGCGCGTGCTCGTTTTTCGACAGACTTTTGGAAGCAAAATCCATAACATCACTTTTCGACCAGTGGTCGACTTCGTCGCTTCGCCTTCGCCACTGAATTGGGGACATGCGGTGTTCTCGAGCTGTTTCTCGTAGAGCGCCTGCGCTTCGTGAACGACGATTAGGATTATTGATCATAGGCTCTTTCTTCTCAGCTTTCGGCCCAGCCTTGCTGCCTGGCTTGATGCCCGGTGACCCGAGCATAGATCGAAGGTTGTCCTCTTCTTGCTGGCTGAGTACAAGACTTGGAAGGGTGTTCCGCCTACGGTGTCCTTGAAATGGGCCACCATGCTCATTTTCACGGCCTTCACCATCCACGTCAAGGAAAGGGGCAAAGGGAGAGTGCGAATTAAGGGCGCTGGATCGTGTAACATCATGTATGAGAAAGGAGCTGCTCCGAGCAGGTCCATGTGTGACAGGCGCTCTGTTTGTAACGTTGGTAGCGATCTAATCCAGATCCGTCAGTCTGTTCCAAATGCGCGACCACTGGAGGTGCAAGCATTCTGCAGAACTTACATCCTGAGTGTGTGCTTCTCCGAGCCCTTCCACTGTGCTGCGTTTGCTTGCCTTGCGCCCAAAGAGCTTCCGAAAGGTAGCCCGCAATCCCTTGTCCTTGATCGAACCCCGCGATTGGGCGCTTGACATTGAATTGTGCGGGTTTGTGGCAGATACACTTGTTGTTATGTTATGAGTTGTGGCACGATTGTTGAAAGGGTCTCTGTATCCATTGGCTCCTTCGATGCCGCTCGTATGACGAGGCTTGTCATGCTTCGCTTGACTTGCGTCTTGAACGTTGCGAATGGAAGTCTGAGCCTGGAAGTCGGGGCTGCCAACTCCAGTCTGCGGTCCCAGACCGTCTGTGCCTTCTCTTGGGATAGGTATCGGATCTGATATCTTGAAGTCTCCGCGACGCAGAGTGTTCGGTCCTGTGCTTGCTCGACTAAGCGATATGCTCGATCCGCGTGCTTTGTGGTTTGGAGACGGCATTCTTGGGGATGGTGGTCAGCCAACAGAAGGGAGCGAAAACCCCGAGGGCTGTAGGTTGAAAGAGCGGACGATGGATTCTCTCAAATCATCATAATTGTTCTCAACGTTGACATGATGGCATGCAGGGCCTCATAGAGACGACCGCTGCGGTCAACGTGGTCTCCTTGGACGCACTTCAGACGACGAGGGTCCTGCCTGCAAGAGAATCAGCATTTGTGTGTGAAGAGACAGGGGTATCGAAGCATCGACACGCGCAGGGTGTGCATTGACTCCATTGAATGCGATCATGAGGCTAGGGTTAGTCTTTACCCACCGGGAATCTGGTTTGCTGCTTTCTCCACTGTTGGGTCACATAGGAATGAACCGTCTCTTGTACGAAAGGTAGTTGCTCGAGAGACTGGTGGTAGATAATGAGAGGGGTGCCTAGAGTATTCAGGCGAGCTTCTGGGGGTCGATATCACATAAATGAAGGAATGATCGGGTCGACATGTGGGCAGGCTGAGAATAGTAAAAGAATGAATATCAGACCCTGTGAGGTTGACGCGGCGGCCAGATCGACCAACGGGTGAGCAAGCGAAGGGGAATCAAGGGATGGAGACGATCCTATTCACCGGCCTGACTGGGTTGGCACGATATGATAGGGAGGCAGAGGGGGGAGAGAGGGGGATGTGCCTCAGGCGGAGGGGAGCGGGAGGGGGGTTGATTCGCCGCGACTCGCGACATGCTGCCAGACCATGGCGGCCCCTCTCCCGCATGGCGACTAGCCTCCCAGTCAGACTGGTTCGACATACCCGCGGGCCAACTGTTTCAAAATCTTCGCCTGTTCCTCCTACAGCCTAAAGGATGTGGGCCACTGCAGCAGTCGAGGTACGGTTGCGCGAGACGCAAGGCTGGGCACCAGCTGACAGACCGCCGTGCAATGAGCAATCATCACGCAAGATGCCTATCTTCAGGGTCGGGTAGCAGTCGATCTCGCTGGCTCCAGTGGCAACAGAGTTAGACCATCACATCCCAAGGCTGGCGAGTCAAATCCACGGCCAGCAGAAGAGTTCGCGAGTTCTATACACACCGTTCGTGGGTCTCGGTGGCGACGACATGGGTGTGAGGGGACCATGCACCATTTCCCTGACCATTCACGCCGGCGATGCCGTTAGGTCACCAGCCTTCTCCATGGAAGCGAGACGTCTAAGCTACAGACCAACGGTCGACACTGCGATAGACTATCAGATGACATCCATAGTCAATTGTCTAGTTATCGCCAATGTGCGCCATGGTCCAGAGAACGGTTCAGCTGAGCGTCCAACGCTATGATTTTCCCTCGCTCTACCCGCGTTGGCGATGGTGCATAATTACTATGCCTGCGATCCCTTCCCAATGCTTCTATCGCTGCCGGGACGCCGGAAGCACAGCCTTGACGATATGGGGCCGTCTATGCTTTGCTGTCTGGGGATCCCAGCGTCGAATCATTGAGTCGCCCCTGTGCCAGCGGCTGCAGCCGCCTATGGTCGTTTTCTCCTTGCTCATCGCATGATGCAACAATCCTTAGACCGAAAGGCTTCTTAGGCTTTGCTAAATTTGCCACTTGTTTCTCCTATCGAAATTCTCGTACCACTGAAACAAAGAATCCCAAGCTTCAGAGCGGGGATCGGCTCTGCATTGGCGACAGGCGCCGGCGCTGTTCACCTGCATATTTTGAAATTGCGCGTGCAACATCAGCCGAATTTCGAACCTTATTCTAGCGAACTTCCGGCAATGTTCAAAGCAGAACAAAGGAATGCCTTGGTGGTCACAGAGGTTGACCGAAATTATCAACAGGAGGAAGCGTCAGTTCTCTAGCGAAAGCGAGACTTCGCTTAGAGCGTTGCAGTCGGCCTAGTCTTCTCCATCGGGAATATCTAGCCATCATAAAGTCCAATTCTTGGAAAATCAGGCCTTCGGCGTTAGCGTTCAGCTTCTCTGATTGGATCTTGTGCAGGTTACCACCACCTAGAGTACCTTTTGAGCCGAAAGGTACCAAGCGAGCTGTGAAGGCTATCTCAACACTAGTATCATATGTGGCTGCACTTCCACCTAGCACCTCGTATGTTCTTCGGCCAGAGTGCTTCCGAAGAATTTCAAGTCCGGCTAAGCCGGCCAGCTGGATCCTCTTCCATAGCGTACAATTATCTCACTTGAAAAGCTCAATCTGCACTGTCGAGTGATTTGCTTCTGGACGGCTGATTTCCTCGTGAACCGTGATCGTGCATGTGAATCTTTCAGATTCATTCTCAACGGGCCCAGGGTCAGGACGATCTTAACAACGCCACCCATCCTACAAGGTGGAGACGACCACATGCCTCTTTAGGCAGCCGAACTGACCTGGGTCCTTTCAGGATCCCAAGTCCAAGTCGTCAATATTTGGGTACCTAAGATCTGCATTCTCCTCGAGATGCTCCATCCATCGCTTTAAGAAGGTACTGCCCCTGAATTACAGATTTTTCATCAGCTTGTCTTTTCTTCAACGCACCGAGAAAGGAAGGTAAGGCAAAATCTCATTTCAACCGCGTGGCGGTCAGGGTGATCGTAGCACAACACAAAACTTACGCGGATACGGTCTCCGAATCGCCAACGATGCATAGGTGGCGTTTTGGTCTTGACATCGCAACTGGATCAATGATTAGCTGCGTTCCCTCCTGACCAAGCAGTGCCGAAGAAATATGCATCTACCCATGGTATAATCAAATATGTTCGTCCCCTCTCGACAATGCGCCTCACGACTGCTGCAGTCGAAATTATATGGGAAATCACTCACCATTCAATCTTCTTTTCTCTCCCAGGAATCCAACGTCGTGCTCCGAATTACTCCTTACCAGGCTCACGACAACAGCCTCTTTCTCGCGTCCTTGGAAACCGTCCACACTGCCAAGCTCGATTCCTGGATATTTTTCCCGCATCAGACCACTTAAAATGGCAAGCTGACCATTGTATGGCGTAATAACTGCTATGTCTTCATCTCGGACACCTGCATCGACCAGGTTTCTAACATGCATATCGACAACGGCCGCCTCCATCTCGTTGCTCTTGCTATCACCCAGCAGGGTAGACTTTGTTGTCGGTGCATCGTCATCTGCTTTCTCTGGAAAATTTCCGCCTTGTGTGTCGTAGAAAACCAGTGGCTCGCGGGTATCGTCGGTGTCGGAAACAGAATATGGCAAGTCTTTTAGCAAGCGTGCCTTAACGTTATCCGCAGCGATCAGTTTTGACTCGTAGAGCTCGTCCGATGGGAACTTCATAATAGCGGAATGCATGCGATATTGGGTCGTCAGTAACCTTTTGATGGAAGGTCCATGCTGCGATAATAGGCGGTCGAACAAGGTCGATTCTAAGGACATCTCTTTAGCAGTCTTCTTTGCCCTATCATCTAGAGCCAGCTTCTCCAATTCAGCGTTCAAGCTTTCTTGTTCCTTCTTCCTGCTCTTCGCATCAATGCCCTTCGACGAACCTGTACTCTTCACCGTCGGCGGCAACTGCAAATGATCCCCAGCCAAAACCGCCTTCTTCGCCGAGAGTAACGGGATCCAACATTGTGCTTCCAGCGCCTGACTCGCCTCGTCAATGACCACCACATCAAACTCCTGCCCCCGAAGCTGATACCCACCAGCACCATGCAACGTAGCCAGCACCACCTTACTCCCCCTCACAAGCGTATCAACACACCTACTCTCCCGCTCGCGATACTCTCCCCTCAACCCCTTCAACTCGGCATAAATCGCCTTTCTCTCCCTCCCACTCCTCGTCTTCCCCAGACTCTTGACCTTCTCATCAATCTCCCGCCTTACATCCTTCACAATCTCCGCCGCCTCCGACGTCCTCGTCAGCACCTCCAGACTGTGTCCCAGCACGCTAGGGAGCAACCTAGCCGGATGCCCAAGCCTGACCATCGGCACCTTGCACCCCGCCAGCCGCTCGACAATGTTGTCCACGCTGATGTTGCTCGGCCCGCACACCAGCACGCGCTGCCCGCGGCCGACAAACTGCCGCACCAGCTCGACCAGCGTGTGCGTCTTGCCCGTCCCCGGCGGGCCGTGGATCAGCGCCACTACCTGCCGCGGGTTGAGCGCGAACCGCACCGCCGAGCGCTGGCTCGCGTTCAGCGTCCCATCATACCACTCCATCCCCCCCTCCTCCCCATCCCCCTCACCGGAGCTGGGTGCATCAAGCCCAAACCCCACCTTCGCCACCGCGCCCAGCTCCCCCTCCCCCATCCCCGCCAGCCTCTCCATAGCCCAACGCATCCGCTTGTAGCTCACCTCGTCCGCCAACTTGACCGCCCACAACATCCTCCCCCCCGCAGCGAGCAGCTGGTCCACATCCCCATCCCTATCCTTATCCCCGCCGAGTGCGACCGACACCCCCCTTTCCCCAACCCTCGTCACCACCCCCTCCACCCCTTCCCCCTTTGCCCCCGCCTTCTCGTTCCCCTTCGGCTGCACGGCGACGCGCACCACATCCCCGCTCCGCACCGCGTGCTCACGAACGCCAAACGCAGCATCAACAGCGAGTTCGACGACGAGCTTGCCGCCGAGCCCCGTGCGCTGGGAGGCGAGGCGCAGGTTGAGGAGGGCGAGGCCGGCGCGGGAGAGAGTTTTGGGCGGAGAGGAGGAGAGGAGGGCGGCGGTGGTTGAGAGGGTGGTGGTGTGTTCGTGGGCCAGGAGGGAGAGCTGGGTGAGGGCGAATGCTTGGGGGGAGAGGGGGGCGGGGGGAGGCATTTTTTGTGAGGGGTGTTGGAGGGGGCGAAGAGGTCGTAATTATAGGGGGAGTAGGTGTGGAATTCGTTGAGGAGGGTAAAAGCGAAGAGTGTTTAGATGGTTTCTTAAGTGAGCATGGAGAGGACTCCTGATGGCGTCGTGATGTAGAGGGATATATGGGAGATAGGAATGTAGGTATATGGGTCAATAGAAATCTCGGTCAAGACGTGGGCGTTGTTGTAGAAGCAAGTATCTGCTACCCAGCGAAAAGAGAAGCTGTTTCCATGCTGAAAATACGAAAACGGTAGCTTGTGAGCTCACCCAAGTATGATAGCACGGCGATAGAACGGGTACGGTTTCGGTGAAAGGTGAAAATGAGTTTTCACTTG
This sequence comes from Pyrenula massariospora, assembly GCA_021030905.1. Taxonomy (NCBI): domain Eukaryota; kingdom Fungi; phylum Ascomycota; class Eurotiomycetes; order Pyrenulales; family Pyrenulaceae; genus Pyrenula; species Pyrenula massariospora. The sequence goes on from JAGFMI010000028.1 coordinate 268,749, forward strand.
GTGGCTGTCGCGCGGGTTGTGGTGCGGCACAAGAAATGCAATGAGAATTGAAGTCAAGCGGTTGTTTTGAAGGTTGTGAGAAGCGAAGGTGGGAGTTTGGAAATACTTTTTGTTAAATGATTTTTTTTAATTGATGAAGCCCGCTTTGTGAGCGTGAGGAACGTATGCCAAGGCTACAGGCACGGGAGACACGGTTTGGCTGACTTAATAATTTTACGCGTATCCTTTTTGGTTCTGTGATGTTTAAATCGTTCTTGAATCAGGACTACAGTCTATCGCAGAGTTCTGTCCCAAGGTGGAATATTGCAGTCCGTTGGCTACACCCCCGAGGCTCGAATAGCAAAGTCCGCCGCACCGATCACATTCCCACCTCGTTTGAAGAACACTCATCAGGCGTTTGATACTCGGCAGTCGCTTGCTTTGAAGAGTTTCTGTGTTAAAAGAATGACGTCGAGCGGTCCATCTCCTATCATATCGGTATCCCGTCCTCATCTATGTCACCTCTTAGCTGCTCCTTCCCGCGTGCTCCCGAATCGTACTGTGGGCCCATCACAATGCCTTCGAGCCACCGCTCTCTTGACAGTCTATAATATCTCAACCAAATCGTGAAACGGTCAGCCTCGAAGACCCAGAGATCTCTCAGCCCCATTCCCTGCAATGGCTTTACTACATCAGCTAATTTGCGATATTCATCTGACGCCAATTTGTCGCTGAACTGTTCAATTTTGTCAAAGCAATTATTGCAGGACACTCCAACTACAAGACGCAATTGTGACATTGTGCCATACTGCTGGAGAACGGATGTCCACAATGCGGGCCGCACGATTGAAATAGGGAAACGAAGATCCCGCAGGCAGTGTATAGCAAATGGAGATAGCTTGTTCAAGAAGATCGTCATTGCTCTACCCTCGTGGTGAAGGGCATTACCACAGTCGTGATCTGAGCAAGGCTTGACAATGAAGGCATTAAGGGAAAAAAGCGCCTGCTCGGCAAGATTATGAAAACTTCGGCTAACGAGCATCTTGCTAAGGACGTTCTGAAGGCGAGGATAGCGAGTGGAGAAGGAGCATCGATCGTGCGCATGGTATCGTCCGCTTAACTCGTAATCTAATGGAATTTGCAAACCTGTACAAGGATTCCAAGTACAGGGGTCTCGCGACACGAGGTCAGTATGAGACATGACTTCGAATTGGAGCTCTGGGGGAAGTGATGTAAAGAGAAAGAGCCCTGATCTCGCGTCGCTAACTGCACTAAGAGCTAATTTTTCAGCCCTGTGACGAAGTCCGTGATGGTTCACACCGAAATCAAGTGAACAAGATTTGAGCGTTGGAAGAGATTTCAGTAGATCTTCCAGATGTAATGCCTGTTCAGCAGAACAATTCTCCCAGTTGAGATACAGATTTAGTTCATTTGGATGGACATGAGCCGCGAGGTTGCTCACTGCAGCTGTACATTGCTCCCAAAAATTGTTGCTACCCCCAGGCCAACTGCTGCAGGCGGCAGATTCCGGATGCTGATGGTAGAAATCGCAACCTGGCATTGTTGTGACATTGCTCATGTAGGCTACAAAGTCTTTGTCCAAGCATCCGCATTCTTCTAGATCGATGCGCAAATTTTTGAGGGATCCCAACGCGCGTGGCCCTAACCGTGAGATTGGTTGAAGTCCGCTAGGCTGACATATATCCGCCCAAAAGGTGTTTTGAGAGTAGAGAATACTGGAAACTTCTTCGTAAAGCTGTCGGCAGACGAATAGTAGCGAATAGGGGAGCTCTGGGCAGACGAATTCGTTCCATTCAGCTTCATCATATGTCTTATACGGTTTACTTCCGTTAGCACGGCTTTTATATGGGCATCTGAAAGCACCGAGATTGCCATGGTCGGGATCAGCAGAGTCTCTACACTCCTCGCAACCGAAAGGCAAAACTTTGGCGGAGTTCAGATCTATAGGGCATCTTCGTACGAGGCCAGCTTCGAGGTAGACCTGTCTTCGAACGTAAGGCGGAAGGTCCAAAAACGTCGTTCTCCGAGTTATGGGGACCCACGTAGAAGGGAAAAATTCGTGAAGGGTGGTCTGCTTTAGCCGTTTGACAGCGCCTTGACGCGAATGCGGGATTGAGACTCGGACTTTTTTCTGAGGCCTATAAAAAGATCTGTATTCACCGTGGACGTCAATGATAAGAGTTCCAGTCTTGTAACTGATGGCGTGATCGGCCATGATCTCGAATGCTGACTTGATAGTACTTTGTTTGTCATCGACCTCTTCATGTTCGGTGCTGGAAGAATTTGAGAACGGACACTCTTTTTCCATTATGCCTGATTACGACCGGCCTAGTTCAACTTATTGCCATGTCAGTCCGTTGGCACCTTTCCGCAGGCTGCTGAGTCGGTTTGAATGGAGCTGCGGTAGGACCGAGTGAGACTTTTTTAGACATCAATGTCAGTAGAATCGATTTTGAGTCACCTGATTCTTGATTCCAGTTGCGCCTGCCGTCGGGGTGAATCACTTCTGGCAGGTGCGAACGATATCTCGTGTTGAAACAATTTTGGCAACTACGAACCACATCTCGTGTTGCACGCGCGCGACGCGTCTAGCGGTGAGTGACCGCTAACGAAAGTGATCGATCCCAGTTGTATTTCTAGCCGACTTTTCTCTTACGCCGCATGCCTTTCTTAGACATCGGGATTTCGTGACCATAAGAGAACCTCGAGCGTGCTAGCATGTCTCATCAGATATGAAAACGGCAAAAAGCTCGCAAGTGCCGCTAGCAAAGATGTCCTGCATGTCTACAGCCTTCGTCGCTCTGGATTTGCTACGCTGCTTTGAAGGTAGGAAAAAGCGCCAATTCCCACCTGACTGTACACTGACTGCCCTGTTTGGAATGCCCAAGGACGGTGGCACCGCCACATTCTAGTCCGGCGTGCGGGTTTCGTGGTGGTGCTTCTTACATAGAACTTTGGAATAGAAACTGTTGCTGCAGGACTTCAAGCCTATGTAATTTGAACACTGCTGAAATGCAAGAATGGACCAAATGAAAAGCGGTGATGTCATGGCATCAGCATCAACATTTATAGACTTTTTGACCCAGAAATGCGCGTCTCCTCTTTCCATATGGCCCTTTTTCAAATCTCGATTGTTTCAAAGGTTTTCCGGGTCAATGTTGCCAACAAGTCAGGATGGTCTAATTGAAGTCGTTACTGATTTGGACGTCAATAAGAAAAATCCTATTTCATAGCAACGGAGAAGTCCCTTCAATCTTTTTTCGAGTGCAGACTCCGGGCGTGCCCGGGAATGGAAATGCGGGGAATTGGTGCCTGCAGAAGATCGCCTCCAACCCCTGAGTTATCCTTGAATGGTAGCTCCACAATGATCACTTTATTTTCTGAGAAGTCTTTCATGCTGGGCCACATCCCGAGACTACTTCTGGGCTGCCGTATCTCGGTACAATGTCCTCCGTGATGAGGTATCTTAGTCGCTTTTCTCGCCCATCCCTTTGCGAGACATACCGAGCAGGTGAGCTCGAATTTGCTATGCCTCTAAAACCCCGCAAGATATGGTCATATCCTGAAGGAGTTGACAGCAAAAGACTCTCTCACTATGAAAGACGAACTCGGTAGACTACAGCGGGGAAAGGTTTTTGTCGGACTCAGATGGAGCAATGCATGTCCATACCCAACATCATCAGTGTCCCTTCAACAAGGATAAAAGAATTGAGTTCGCCATGATTTTGTAAGTTTATCAAGATGAAGCTTAGTCATACACTAAAAACCATGCCTGGAGTAGTCCTGAGATCTCTTCGTCGTTGTTGTGCTCTGGCTAACTATCGATAGCTACTCTCTTGCCTCGCTGCTCTCTTGGCTGTTAGCCAAGTCGTAGCCCTGCCAAAAAATCGAACTGATGACCAAGTCAAGGCGCCCGTTGATGCTGGCACCTTTGAGAACCCTTCTGTCAATGTGCGACCACGGTTTAGGTATTGGCTCCCCGATGCTTCTGTCGACCGAGCTACGCTTGCTGCAGATGTGAGAGAGGCAGGTAGAGTCGGAGCCGGGGGAGTGGAAGTGCTTGGATACTACTTGTAAGACTCTACGCGTTCAATCTGACAGTGAAACCCTCTCGAGCTACATGACATTCTGACGAGATTCATAGGTACGGCGGTACGCCGCAAGGAACAGGCACATTTGCTCCAGACGACTGGTCCATCTACGGCTGGGGAACCCTTGAGTGGCGTAAGTAGTTAAGGCGTCTTGAGATGATCTTTTGCTCACAAATATTAGAGGACGCCTTCAAGGCCCTCGCTCAGGCCCACAGCGATAATGGCCTGATCATGGACTTTGCATTAGGACCAAACCAAGGTCAAGGTGTGCCTGCGCCGCAAGACTCTGACGGGCTCATGTGGGACCTTGCTTCCTACAACATTACGATCCCTGTTGGTGGCTCTTTCAATGATATGTTGCCGGGTTGGGGAACGGGCGACCTTCAAGCTGTCATCACTGGCCTTACCGTCTCTTCTGAGAACATCACGAATGCACCACCTCCACGAACATCAACCCTCAATGGAACGGGAGTAGCACCTAGTCTACCAGGCGATGTTCCTTTCAACCATACGCAAGTCATACTTTCTCTGGATAGTCTGCAGGATTTGACCGACCAAGCCACCACCAATGGTCATCTAAACTTGCAATTTCCCTTAAATGCATCCGGCCTGGAATATCAAATATTTAGTCTGTACCTCATACACAGTGAATACAGGGCGCAGGCAAACCCGATCGATTTACAGGGGCCTCAGACTGAGCCTCGGACATACTTACAGAACGGTTCATGGGCAGTGGATCATTTCTCGTCTCTGGGAGCCAAGACTATAACCGACTTTTGGGAACAATATGTCCTTACGAATGGGACAAAGGAGCTATTAGAAACAGTCGGAAACTATGGATGGGAAGACAGCATCGAACTGAGAGCCAATCTAATGTGGACGAAGAACTTGCCCGAAGTTTTCTCGGCAAACCACGGCTACAACTTGACGAAGTGGTTGCCGATTCTCTTCCATCAGAACAAGATTTCCTTCGACGGCGAGCCGCAGGTGTGGTGGATTACGGACGAAGAAGACGCCGGGAACAGTCACATCGCAGATTATCGCGAGACAGTGAGATCCGATAGAGCCCCAAAAGCGTCGTCATGCTAATGGCTTGTAGCTTGGTAACTTGTACGAGGAATACCTGCGCACATTGAATACATGGGCGAATGACTATCTGAATTTGCAGTTTTCGGCCCAGCCATCTTACAATCTTCCAATGGACATGGTAAGCTTTAGGCTGCCTGAGTATTGAATGGGTCTCTTCTGATTTTTTTTTTCAGCTGCAAAGCATACCAGAGGTCAATGCTCCTGAATGCGAGTCTCTTGGCTTCAGTCATCTAATCGACGGTTACCGTCAATTTACTGGGCCCGCAAATCTTGCTGGGAAGAGGGTCATTTCCACCGAGTGCGGCGCTAATCCCCAAGAAGCATACCAGCAAACTATCCCGGAGCTTCTCTGGGATGTAAAACGCTCTATTGCTGGATCAGTCAATCAATTCATATTCCATGGACTGCCCTACTCAGGACCTGTAGGGCTCCATACCACTCATTGCGTAAACCGGAAACTACTGACATAGAACAGCATGGAAACACTACCTGGCCTGGATTCACTACATTTGATTACGAGTTCTCAGAAATGCATGGACCACGCCAGCCTGACTGGGAGTTTCTCTCTGATGCCATGAACTACACAGCGAGGTTATCATACATCTTTCAATCTGGAGTTCCAAAGATTGACTTGGCGTTTTATAAGAAGACAACTACTTTCCCAAATATAGTTCAAGACTATGAGCCAACAGATCTTGAAGAAGCCGGTATAGTGGTCGAATATATCATACAAAGCTGACACTAATACATTCGTAGGATTCTCGTACGAATACGTCAGCCCTGATAACTTCAATCTTTCCGAAGCATACGTACAGGATGCAATCTTCGCACCAGAGAGGCAAGCTTTCAAAGCCATGATTATACGAGCCAATGATTCTATGACCGTTTCCGGAGTCTCAAAGATAGTCGATTACGCAAATGCTGGCTTGCCTATCATTTTCTCTGGTGGCCTCCCTACCCACCTGCTCACAGCGCCTGAAGCCCAGAATACTTACGTCTCAAATATGCTGGGTCCGCTGACGTCCTTACCTAATGTCCACGTAGTCCCGTACGAGGACCTCGCGGAGTCTGTACTGAATCTAGACATCAAGCCTTTAACAACGGTCTCCACCAACACGACTTGGTACACATATTGGCGCAAGGACGCCGCCAAAGGTCTTGATTATGTATTCATCTACAATGATGCCACATCGCCTGGGCCAGCGAATGGTTATAGCTCCGGAACCATTGAATTCGCATCAACCAGCATTCCATACACCTTGGATGCCTGGACTGGCACGTCAACACCCATCCTACAATATACACAGTCTGCTACGTCAACCACCATCCCTCTCCAACTCGCCGGAAACCAATCAACCATCATCGCATTCTCATCCTCTCCACTAGACAATTCCACCCTCCCCCCCGTCCACATCACCTCCATCTCCCCACCCTCCACCAACATCCAAGCCATCTCATACACACCCTCCACCGGCCTAACCGTAAAACTCGGCCCAAACTCCCCACCAACAACACTCACCACCTCCGACAACTTGACATACACCCTCCCACCCAACCCCTCCACCCCCATCCCCCTAGCAACCTGGACCCTCACCCTCGAATCCTGGTCGGCCCCCCAAAACCTCTCCAACATCTCCGGCACAGTCAAAACAAACACAACCTACACACTCCCCTCCTTGGTCCCATGGTCCTCGATCGCGCCCGAGCTAGCCAACGTCTCGGGCATCGGGTACTACAGCACAACCTTCACCTGGCCTCCACCAAACTCGACACTATCCGGCGCGAACCTCGTCTTCCCCCCAGCCCTGCACACCCTCCGCGCCTCCCTAAACGGCCGCGCACTCCCGCCGCTGGACCTGACAGATCCCCACGCAGATATCTCGGAGTATCTAACAGAAGGAGAGAACGAGGTGTCGGCTGTGGTGAGCAGCCCGCTGGGCAACGCGCTCCGGCCGGTGTGGACATCGCTGAGAAGTTCGGGCGGGGGGGCGACGGTGGGGGTACCGGGGGTGAGGGAGTATGGGATTGTGGGGGAGGTGTGGGTTGAGGGGTGGTTGGGGGGACGGGTTGGGGAGTACTGAGATGGGCTGAAGGGGTGATGTGAGGCTTACACAAGTGTCATGGTCGTATGAGAAAGCGAGCGGGAAGGGTTCTAAAAGGTGGTGGGGGTTAAAGTCGGAAAGTCTAGCAATGGGATTAAACTCTAAGCCTGGCAAAGCAGCCCCTTGACCATCAGAAGTGCATAGGAAACCTTTCATTCACCCTAGGTTCGTTGGAGATTTTTGTTCAGATCGGTTCCCGACTGGAGGGGGATGTTTCGGCTTACGAATTAAGGGGATGTCAATGGTGATGAAGAAACTGACATTCAGGCATGTTGCCTATTTCAGATCTAATAAAGTAAATTGTTTGACGTGTGTTCATATCTTTCCATACCACGCTCTGAGACACCTTCTGCACCTCGACATGTTGTTACTCTACTCAACCTCTAGCCGGCGGCTGCGGCCACTCCTCAATCCTCGTCTCGCTCCCCGTCAGCCTAAACCCCCAAGCCGTCTGTGTCGGCACATCCAACAACACCTCGTAGTCTCCCGGGTAGAGCACCTTGTTCCCCTGCCCGTCGACCCGAGCCAAACTGCCCAGTGTCATGGCGAGGCTTGCTGTTTGGGACGTGCCCGCGGTAACGTTGTGCAGCCGCGCGTATGCGACGAGCTTCTTATTCGCGTACGGCGGGGGCCCCGCGTTGGCGGTGCGGAGGAAGGCGAGGGTGACGAAGTCGGAGGTTGTGTTCCCCGTGTTTTGGACGGAGACGGGGAGGGTGGTGAAGGGGCAGAGGTCGGTGTAGCGCGTATTTGTCGTGCTGTTGCACCAGGAGAGGAGGGTGGGGATGGAGAAGGTTGTCCCGTTGGTGGAGGTTTGGGGCAGGGAGAGGGAGAAGTTGGTGTAGTGCATGCCGGATCCGAATTCAAAGACGGGCGTGCCGGTGTAGTACATGTATGTCCTTCCTGGGCTGGAATTGGAGGGGCGGAGGTTCATGTCCGTCATGGGGATCTGGTCGGTGTAGCTGGCTGGGTACTGCGTGATCGGGAGGCGGCCAGCGGGGGATTCGCGGCCGATGATGGTGTTGATGATGGCGTCGCCGCCGGATTGGCCGGGGTATCCGGCCCAGAGGATGGCGGAGATGTTGGGGTTGTTGATGAAAGGCGTGTCGTCAAGTTGGCCGCCGCCCATCTGGACAAGGATGCAGGGTTTCCCCATGGCGCAGACTTCTTGGATAAGGTCGATTTGGAAGCCGGACCAGCCGATGTTGTAGCGGTCGAGGGACTCGGATTCGACGCTGTTGTCGATTCCTCCAACGTAGATAACGACGTCGGATTCATTAGCAGCGTTCAGTGGAGCTCTCCATCCATCTGTGGTGGGATTGCCTTGCGTGGGTCCATTGCCATAATTGACGGTGATTCCGGGAAGCTGTTTGGCTGCATAGAGTGGGCTATGGAGGTATCGGGCAATACCTTTGTAATTGCCTTGCATCTGTGTCGTTGCGTTGGCCCAGTCGCCGAGTAAGGCCAGAGAGCTAATCCCCTCAAGGGAGAGGGGAAGAATTCCGTCATTTTTGAGGAGGGTGATGCCTTCGACCGCGGCTTGATATGTCAAGTGTTCGCTATCTGGAGTTGAGACGTCGTTGAAGTCGAGGTTGCGGTAGTTGGTATTGCTGGGAGCGTCAAAATAGCCCAGCTTTACGAGTGAGCTATACTGGCGGATCAGGGCTTGATTGAGGGTAGTTTCATTGACTAGCCCTTGCTGAAGCGCTGCTGGGAGGTGAACTGGATAGTAAGTCCCACAATTGATATCTGTGCCAGCATTCAGAGCATCGGCGACAGCTTCCTCTGGAGTTTGGGTGTAGTTGTGCGGCATGTAGATATTTTGCACCGCATCACAGTCAGAAGTTACCCATTGCTCTTCTTTTGTCCAGCTCCACTATATATTATTTCGAGTTAGTTGACATGTGCCTAGTTACCCAGAGCGACGTTTGGCATTGACTCACGTGTTCTCGCAAAATTGTCTGAAGGAGGTAGGGGTCAGCGCAAGAGGGCACACCATTAACGGCGTTGTAGGAGCACATGACGGCGCCGACATTAGAATCCCGGCTGCACTGCTGGAAGGGGGGTAGATAGCTTTGACTCGGTTAGCAGAGGTTCCGGGCAAGATCAAGTACGCACTAATCTACCAAGTCCTGGGAAGTGATTTGAGCATCGAACTCATACCGTTCATTTCCTTCCCAATTCTCGAGGTCATACCCAGCGAAGTGCTTGCATGTCGCCACAACTTTCTTGATCGCGGGATCTCTCCCGCCTTGAAGACCAAGAATTAAACTGTTGACATATGACTGCAAATGAAATGGGTCTTCGCCGGGAGTTTCCTTCATAAGTCAGCAGCTAAATATGCGAACACACTATTGAGTACTGACCTGGCCACGACCCCATCTGGGATCTTTGAATGGATTGATATTGGGAGTCCAAAAGTCGAGCCCGCTTCGGTTATAATTGTTGAACGCGCGTCCTTCAGTGCTCACTACCGTGGCTACTGCTTGGATTAGGTCGTCATCGAAGGAAGCTCCCATTAGTATGGGCTGTATAATATCAGCAAGTGGAAACCTTAGTGAAGCGCCCACATACTTGAGGGAAGCTTGAAGCATATGAGAAATCTCCGCTGCTCGAGAAATTTACACCTGGTGACGTGGCAACGCCATGGAGAGCTGATGGTGCTATAAGTAAGATACGACTGGTCTGGCATAATTTCGAGAGATTTTACCTTCATTCCACCTAATGAGGACAGCCGTAAGCAAGTACTACAGTAAATAGTCAAGTGATTAACATACCAAGTGTACGGTGGGAGCCCGAGCCGCGGGACTCCCGGACTTGAGCTGCCAGTGTTGTTTAATTTTTCAGCAAGTGTAAAGGCATTTATAATAGCAGTGGCTCTGTCTAGGACGCTCAAAGATGGGTTGCAAACATCATTACTAGTCAATATTTCTGGGCCATTCACGCAATCGGGAAATAGAGCATGGGCGCTCCGTAGCAGCAGCAACGACACAATGCTGATGAAGAAAGACATTACGGAGAGTTTGCTTAAAGATCTTGGAAACACTACCACATAGGAAAGTCGATGATGAAATACGTTTATAAGGGCTACCGAGGATTTTGTAGCATTTCACACTGCCTTACCGAGCTTGCATAACATCAGAGGACCTTACAAAAGACAATGTGGAGAAGCTAGGTACACAACGGAGGAAAATGCAGGGTGTTCCATGATGTCCATACAAATGAACTCTACGAGATGTCGGTAGATCGGGTTTTGGATGAAAAGAGTTGGAGGTTGAGGAAGCCAAATTGCGGAGAGAAGCTCCACGAGATGGCGAATGACGTGAATGACGATTTTCTCAGACATCTTTGCAGCGGGCCTAATGCCGATCAAGGTCAGTCTGAGCTTTTCCCTTTTACCCAGCCACGTGTTGACTGGGATATGAGCTTCTCTGCTCTTTAACCGGGGAGGCGTTTAAACGGTCGGAGATCAGGAGCACGGCAATTCGGCTTCGTAGGTACGTGATTGAGCCTCAACATCATTCTCTATTTGACTGCGCCATGACGTGCATGTAACAGATCGCTAAGATCGCGTGCTAGCGGGACTGGTGGCGTTTGCAAGTGATCTTAATATTGCTAGACTAAGCTGCATTGCTATGGAAATTATGTAGCTCTCGGTCATGAAAGTGCATGACGGCGTGCTCAAAAATCTCCGTATTATTCCTGTTTAGGAAAAGGCTCGATTCTGCTTTGGGATTTGCTTGAAGCATGTCTCCGTCCTCGTTTGACTTGGGAGACATTTGGTTCCGTTGACTGAAAATGCAATCCCTTTCAACTCACAATTAGCTCGCCGCTCTTACGCAGCCTTTGCAATGCTATAATTCCCCGGAAATACGATGGACTTCATGTTCTGCCGCCAATAGTTACCATAGGTACTGAAGAGCCGACCGCTCTAGGACTGGCACATCTTGATCATTAGGTAGGAGACCTTTAACGGGGACTGGCAACCGCGGATTTCGTGTGCTGCAATGAAGATGTAGACCTTCAGTGGTTTTGGCATACTGCGTAGCAAGATAAAAAATCCGTGCAATCTTGACTTCTAAGCCGTGGTGATAGACACTGGCTTGCATTGGCTTGCGAAGGCATGCTTGCGCACCCTTCTGCCACATGCGCACTTCTGTAGACATCTTCGCGATGTCGCTGTTGGCATACTGATCTGCGCGTAGAATTTCCGTTCAGCCCGTTCTAATCTCTTCCATGCCGTTCTGCTGTAGATATCGCTCCATTCTTCTCCTGATATCGCCCTCGCTCTGCTGCATAGGATTCAATTTACGATCTCTTGACATTGCGGCTACGTCGTCCTCATACTTCTCGATCAGCCTAGCCAGCCATTCCTTCTCCTGCTCTGACTGCTGTCGAGGCCGTCTGCGTTTGGACATAGCCCTGGCTTCTTGCGACACCTCTGCTTCCAGTGCTGGGACAACGCTGTGGGTGGTGTCCCCCGTTGTCACAGGCTGTGACTGTGTAGTTGATAGGGTGCGGTCGAGAGGGTCGTTAAGGAGACGACGAGTATTTCGAATTCGATATGCTGCAGAGGCCTCGTCATCAGACGAAGTTGAATTGGGTTCGGGGGTTTGGGGGTGTAGGACGCGAAGGATTGCGCCAGTGTCCGGATCACGCTCCACTTTTGCGCGACTTGGTTGCATTACTGTTTTTTGGCGAGAAACATTTGATGTGATGGCTAGAGGGTCTGGTTTGGGATTGTTTGCGGCCGAAGATTTCTTCTCGAGGCCGCCAGTAGGAGCATTGAGCTTGGATGTTAAGCCTAGGCGGCGGTAATTTTGGGAGAGAGTGAGAGATTTATCCCTATATGTCGAATGTGTTAGATCTGGAGATCCCTGGACCATCAAATGAAAGGGTACCAATTTTGCGCAATCAAGGCGTTCCCCAAGAACCTCACTTTCCTCTTCCCAGACTTTGTGCGGCCGGGATCCTTCCGTTTTACTTTGGAGACAGAGGAGCGATTTTTGCGCTTCTGGCGTTCGCGACCCATGATAGGCCTTTGCGAATGTGGGGAGCTAGAGCTGCGCGGCCGATAAGAAGCGGGTTGAGAAGTCGATACGCCTGTGGAAAATCGGAAAAATTCCTGAGAACTTTCGTTGGCCCAGCACGGACTACAGAAATCTTGGCACTCGGTCTAAAACTGAGCCGACCCGAGCACGGTCGAGCCAGAAATCGTCATCTTCGCTGGATCATTACCAAAACTAACTGTCCTCGATCACCTTTCCTAGGTAGTATCCCATTCGACACCTTACATAAAGTAGCTCGGAGTCAGCTCGAGACCAGCTTGAATCTGGCTACACTGTTACCGCTTAGACGGCATTCCTAGTGTGCTTAATCTTTCTACCCTGTTGCTAACCAAAAGCTCGGCAATGTTGTCTGAAAATATAGATTTTTGGCTGATAGCGAGGTAACATGACCGATGGGCTTTATCTTCAAGAATAAATCATTGCGACACACCGTTTATGGGAATTTACGTGGCCTAACAGATGGACCACGCAGCGCGGCTTTAGATAAGGAGCCGCGTCGAGGCAAGCCGTAGAGAACCGGCCTGGAGATTGGGAAAACGAATAGATTCCCTTCCAGATCATCTTAGGTCTATAACGTGATATTCGACGATAAGGGGGCAGAGCAACACCAATCCTCGCTACTGTATCGCGGCAGAAGGTAATTTCACGTCGCAATCAATACCGTACCTGTCACTCTTTGATTTCCTCGGAGAAATCTAGTTTCGATAGATTAGAAGCAATCTCAATCAGTTTGATCCATTTTGGAGTAATGAAATGTTTAGTGGTTTTCGTTCTCTAATGATACGGCGGTTTTGGAAGTGAGCACAGCTTTCACACAAGGATCCAACCACCTCCAATGACCTTTTTGTTTCCATCCCTTGACCTTCTAATCATTAGCTTCAGCAGGGAAGAACTCAAGTACTTCTTCCAGATGTAGGTCATGAGACCAGACAATGAAAATATTCTCTTCGCCATCGAAGACACTCAGTTTATCCGCATTCCGCTGCGATTCTGCCAGATCTTCGTCCTCACCCGCGACGTTGCAAATGGCGTCGTGCGTGTAATATCCCTGCTCTCACCTGTCCTATGGGATCGGTGGAGCTTTGCGAGTAATTCACCTGGACAAGAGTCATGCTCATTCAATGTGTGCACCTGATCAGGAAGTGAATATCCTTCACTAGGTCTAATTACACAGTTTGATGACACGATATCTCCACCAAGGAACATGAACGTGCTCTTATAACCATTCGATGTCGTGCGCGCAAGAGCAGACAGATGCCCAATTGTATGACCTGGCGTCGAGAGAAGATACAAACTTCCATCCGAGAAATAATCATACGCTTTGAAATCACCTATCGTGCAGATCTTCGGATCTGAAGAAGAGAAATCCATCTCAATTACCTCGCGGCCCTCGTAGAGATCGGACGTCGTCTCTATTTCTTCTGAATCTTGGGGGTAGCCGGGCAAAAATTCTTCCTTATACCCTGGCCCGACAATAATCCTGGTGGAGGATGGGAATTTCGTCGTGTCGCCTGTATGATCGAAATGATGGTGGCTGAAGATAATGGTGTCTATATCGGAGGATGGAATATCGTGCTCGCGGAGTACTTCAGTGACATCTCGTTCAACGTGAATACCCATTCCTTCTTCCTGCAGCATTTTGACGTAGTCCGGTGCATAGGCTGTTCGCCAGTCCGCGCGGATGCCTAGGTCGAAGAGAAGACGAGTTTTAGTCGCTTTATGATGAAGTAGGAATACATAGGATGGTCCATCGAAGATTTCATAGTCTGGAAGGACAGGAGACATGTAATCAGATCCCTGCATGCCGGTGATGAAAGAGCCATTGTCGATGATTGACACGTCGATGGTTGAGGAGGACTTTGGGATCTGTACTCGATCGAGCATATTGATGGAGACGTGCTCGAATTTATTCAAAGGATTGCCGAAACTATGTTAAAGCGACCAGCATCATCGGATATTTCTACTCGAATCCCAAACATGTCTGTCGTGGACGGGTTTGGCTAAGTCAGCCTCACGACGAGCGAGGTGAGATTTTCTTGGCAGGTCAAGAAAATATAAATATGCTTTATCACCCACAAAACTGGGGCCCCACAAACTTCACGCCCGCTATCCCGCTTTGGCCAAGATGTGTGGGATGGATGAGATTGTACTGGCTTTTGAAAAATTCACGTGGAATTCTAGTAATGACCGCTGCCTTTTATCCTCATAGGTCAGACAGATTTATGGCCCCTCTCCAACCACCCCCTGTATCATTGCGGAAATGGTCCAATCGTCTCATTCGTCGGTTCACTTCTTAATTGACTGATCTTTACTCCGGCGAAGAAACTCTTTCCGTCGTTTGGTGAGAATGTTCCACTTCCGACAAACACGCTGTCTTCCAACGGTTTGTATTTTGCAGACCCGGTTCGAAACTCAAGGACCCAGCCTAAAACGACTCATAAGAATCACGGTCAGCTCATTGATCCTAATAACAAGTCGCGGAAACGCATAAACCCAAAAAGTCAAAGAAAGGATAGAAACCTCTCTGCGCCCCTCGATGCTAACGAAGAAAACGTACCGTCTTGGGAAGCTCCATAAGGTAGCGCCGTCGCATTCGGCTGCCCCGTCAGAATCGCCCCCTGCTGTGGGATCACCTGCTGCACCCCCGTCGCCGTAGCCTCGATATATACTCCATCGTCCGTCAGCAGCAGCGCCCTCACGCCCAACCGGATATTCCGTCCATCGTTGTCAGCCGTCAGAAAATCCGTGCTAAATCCGTCTACGAGGTTTGCATTGACTTGGACAGGGGCTGTGGACTCGGAGACCATGGTGCCGTTGATGCCGCTGAGGACGACCAGGTGACCTGCGGCGGGGGAGGTACCAAGGTCTATTACGGTGTTGAGGGTGAGGTACAGGGTGAATGCGGGGAGGAGGGATAGGAAAGCAACCATTTTCGCGCGCACTGAGTGGGTTCAGCTGAAGGTGATTAGGAAGAGTCCAGGAAGACCGGCAGTGGATTTTGGAAGGTAGGTTGGTCTACAATGCGGCTGGCGAACACGGTCTTTCTTTGCGGCACAACCATTGCGGTTCTGAGAGCTTTTAAAGCCTTTTGTTCTGAATGAAGAGCCCCGATCGGGATGATTTGTCCATGCTGACAACCAGTCCCATCGATCTTGGAGAGAATATAGATAAGCTCCCCGCAGAAAATGCAACCCCAGATCCGCACGCAGATTGACTTTCCGCTGCGGCAAGTGCAGCCATTTCTAATTGGCTCAGAGAGATTGGAATTCCAGCCCCCAAGCGGAATTATCGATCTATTGAGTGTTTAGACCTGCTCGAATAAGAAAATTACTCTTTATGAGGGCAAGGTACTTGACATCAGTCTTAAGCCAGCGGGCGGTCAGGCGGAGGACAACCTTTTGAACGCCTCATGTAGAAACATCCACGGAGCTGACAGTTAGCCAAATCAGATATCTCATTAAGAGTTTTCTGAATTCCGCGGCCGTGCGTATCTATCAGGCGTCGTTATAAAGGCTTGTAGAGTGGCTTACAGAAGGTTTTATAAAAGGGCTCACAGGCGGCCTCTATAATAACGCGCTCCATAAAGACGCGCCCCGGATAAGGCTCTCCGCGCACGCTAGCTAGCTGGCGCGCGCCACATACATCATGACTCAGATACTAGCTCTCTAACGTCTTGGGGGCGGCGCGTCTCTATAGAGTGCGTTATTATAAAGACCCTTAGATGCCTCGCTTACAGGTACGAAGTAGAAGCCCCTGTAAGCCCCTATGAGCCTTTATAACGACGCCTGATAGATACGCACCTCCACCAAATTTGAAAACGTTTTCCGAAATTTTTGATTTGGCTAACTGTCAGCTATCGGCTTCCGCAGAGCCGTCGACCCGCTGGGACCGGAGTCTTCAGGCATCTCTAGTCCCAGGATCCTATATCGGCTGGGACAGGAGTCTCCGACCCGACCCTATCTTAGGTCCCTATCGCTAGAACAAGAGTTCCAGTACGACCTGTTCTAACTGCCTTTACAGGGACATATATCCTCGCTCTGTTATCGTAGGACTTTCTTCCCGAGCTTTTTCTTCTAGAAGATTTATCCTTAGAACTAGTTCTATCTGAGGATACTTGTCCTCGGAGTTTTTTATTCCCGTGAGCTTTTTCCTTAGGCTAGTTAATTTATAGGACATCGATTTCCTCGAATCTTTTTCCTCGGCTTTCATCAGTCAAATCTGCTTCTTCTCACATTCGCTCTTCTCACCATAGTCCTACGTCCATAAGCTTATTGGGCTCGAGACTGATTTGACCGTGTGCAAAACTCCCTGTGCAATCTTCCAAAGGACATTATCTCATCCACTCTCACGTTTTCCGGGTCCTTTTTTTGCTAGATTCACTGATACATATGCCGTCTATCATGGGTTTACTGGTGATATCCGCATTGATGCTGAGCTATGCTATAAGAAATACAATGATGTTGTGCCATCTTATCGTCGCTAATGAGCCATCGAGCGGATGATGGCCTTGAGTTTGACGCAAATCTGAACTCGTATAGGGAAATATCGTGCGTTATGGCTCTAATCGGCTGTTGGTTAACTCGGGTCGGGGAACGAAGGGTGAATTACCGATCGTGCAAGACACTAAGCCCAAATATACTGTGACATGTCTACATATTTATGGTCACCTGAACAATGTTCAAAAGTCAAAGGCTTATTTCCTGATGGTCCTAGGCAGCGATGGTTGGAGGTACCTAGTTCCCCAGCGTCATACCCTTGCAGCTGTATGCTTGACCCATAAAAAGCCAACACCCAGTAGCACATTGACAACAATTGATAAAGCCAAGCATCGTTTCAAGCGGAGACTGATCTGTTGAGCTAGGTGAAAAGACGCTCCAGGGCTTTCAAGCACAAATGCTCCAATATGTTGAACCTTTTGCAACCGACATAATGAGAATAGCGGCAATGATAGATATAGCGAGCTAAAGAACATGATAGACTGCTGTATGTCAAACCTCAGATGAGAGAACAAACGACGAAGTACCCAAATCAGTCTTGGTCTAAGATTTCTAGGTAGATTCCTTAATATGGACATCGTTAGTGACTTCGAATTCGGTCAAAGGTCGACATGCTCAGCAGCTTAATCGACAGGTACATGATGAACACGCTGCACAACTACAACTGGACATTAGGCTTCTAGAGCATATGCCAAGTTTTTCTAAGTTGAGGCTCTTATGAATTGATCCAATGGCTTCTCAAGGCACTCGCCTCGCAGAAGCAATAAACTGCGTGGAGCCGGAGATTCACTATCGCAGACCTCAGTCCCAGCTCCTAAAAGTCGAACGGAATCTTCCCAATAATGCTCTCCGCTGGAGATCCGAGTGGCTTGCCAATGGAGCGGTACGAGCTTTGAGTAGCGCTAATTACCATTCGAACATCCTGCGGAACGCATCAGGACGCCATTTGGCTTATAATTTCATAATTTTTTATGTCATCCATTCATTGGACTGGGTCCTGACAGTACCTAGCTTTCCCCACGAAGTTTGTTTGCTAATTAGCGCATAAAAGATGGCGGCGCCGCTGTGGACCCCCATTTTCCAGCCCATACGTTTACAGGGATAGTATCATCGCATTCTCGGATAGGTCGCATTCGAGGCTGAGTAACAGAAATTGTGGCTGATCGAGGATTGGTTTGCCCCGCACCACATGGGAACAATCGGCCACGATTTCTGTCACCAAGCCTCGATCACGCTATCCCATTTGAGCCTACTCTTCCTTCAAGCCTCATTTGCACCTCGTATCCTTATTTGGTTGCGAGTACTTCAAGACCGAACTTCAACGCGGCAACATGGTTCATTCCCTAGACAGGCTGAGCCACCACTTGAAGTAGCGCTCCTTTCCTGGCTGATTCATGACCACTAGGGTACACGGTACACTACATGTGCTTTTTGTCACGAGTCTAATCCTTCAAAGAAATCAATGGCCTGGATTGGACCCTTCGAGCCCCAAATGATTCATAGCGACCCATGAAACAGCCTGATTCTACCTTAGTGATAGAAAGCTTATCCCAATGCGACCTCCGCCGCCAAGTCCACCGCCAAGTCCACTACCAAGCGTTCGGATATTTGGGTAGAGAGATGCTAAGTTTCTGATAGGTGCGTTGTACCGTATCCGAGACATCATTTCTTTCTCCATGTTCTATGGGCTGGCATTGGGCTGAATTTATTTTGCCTCGTCCAAAAATAGAGGAACACGATGTAGCATCAGGTGCTTTTTTATGGGTGCGAGCACGAGGATTCATCATTGCCTTGCTATGCTCCTACTTCGTTCAAACCCTCTGATGTATATAAGATCCCGACTTCAAAGGGTCTCACTGCGTCTTCATCTCCTACAGTATTCACATTTCCTCAGCTAAGTGATTCCTTAATACATTCAATCTTTTACCAGCCCTTTCAAATAACGTTCTTAAAATATCATCAATCACAATGTTTAAACTCATCGTTGCCACTGCTGCTCTTCTCTCCCTGGCCACCGCAGGGCCCCTAGCTGAACGGCAGGACCATCCCGACCAAATTACCCTTGGCCAGTGGGTGTACGGGAAGGGCTACGAAAACGTCGCCTGGCCCCCGTCCAAGACCACGAACAAAGAAGCCTGTAGGACACACGTATGATTTTCCTCTTTTGCCAATGTACCCTCTGGCTCTGTATTGACGTTTCCTTCCTGGCAGGCCACGGTTCAAGTCGTGGATTCTGGATACCCGAACCGTCCCCTCTGCGGCAGCCCCTTCTCGGTCGGTAACCTCAAGGATGTCACCTTAGTCTGTGGCCCTAACTCTGGTAACCCGACCCTGAAAGACGTGATCGCCGTGAACGACGCGTCTGGGAAAAAGATTGAGAACTGTGTGTCTGCGATAGGGGACCCTGTGCCATGCGACGGCTATGGATCGTCGTTGAAGCAGGAGATCATCTGCACGTGGGAAGCTGGTATACACTAAATACTTATATATCTTGGAGAATCAATTCCGTTGCAGGCTCTCCGCACAATCGAGTATCAAGAGGTGCTTCATGTATGGCGTTGCATTATTTTGGATGGAACTTTGGATGGAAAAGGCATTGGATAATCGACTACTACTGCCACCAATAACAACATCGCCAGCAACACCATGTTTCAATTGAATCTTAATACATACAGTGGTCTTTTGTAGTCAATTAAGCGCCAATTGGAAATTGTGTTATATAACGCTCGTCTCCTGCTTTCTTCACCGCTTTCCTACCGGTCATCCGATAACATAATAACTAGATGAACATGCCCTATATTTATTGTTTATTTATCGGCTCTGTCCTCTCATTGCTATGCACGTTATTCGAGTTTTGGGTTGGCAAGGTTTAGAATTTCGAAACTTCTCGGAAACAAACAGGTTGCCTGGTTAAAAAGCAAGTCGGTATGTACTACTATATCTGCGAGCCTGGCGCTGTTTGTACTGAAACCTTGAAAGATATTAGTTACCAGCCCGAAGAAGAGCAGGATATATCTCTCGCTCACCCCATTCCGACACGCATAGCTTCATTGTAGGGAGCAAGGAGCAACGCGATGGCCCCGTTTCAGACCTTTTCGAACATTTCGATAGACAGCAACGAAGTTGTGGAAATGGAAACGAGGGTGAGAAGATATCTCTCGCTCTTAAAGGGAGCAGACAGGACTGAAGAAATAGTCCCACACCTTACACCTCCAGTTATTTGCAAGGCAGAAGGAGCCAAGGTCTGGGCTAAGAGAGAGCTGAACATGTTTCCAAAGCAGAGCCTTTGCATAGTCTAGAGCCGAGGCTAGATTTGAAAGTGGGCCCAGATTCCACGTACTTGCATGTCTAGAGACACAATAGCCCGAATTGCCCATCTCAAAAGCGAACCCGTCGATCGTTATAGCTAGAATACATCGTTAAGGCAAGTCTATTAAAGTTCGACGAATACCGATTTGTTTGAGGACTTCATGGCCTAGTTACTGTATCATTGTAGCAGATACCCGTATTCAAAATCTGTCATTATTGTAGACAATGCGTTCCGGCACCATCTAGGAAAAAATCGTGCAGATATGTTGAAGTATAGGAAGAGTGTTAGAGTTCCCGCCACCGTACTCGCCTGATTTCAAGCCTATTGAGGAGCATTTTGAAATAACAAACAAACGATTAAGAAATGTAACACGAAAATGAGGATTGAGTTGCAAGGGAATTAAGAATGTTTCTGGAGTGGTGCGTTGATGAAATATGCTCATATCAAAGTTATTTCCCTCTTCTCCTGTCCAAACCCTATCTTAAAGTCATCCTTCCACGTACCACTTTTGGGACTGTGTTGTTCGTCACGGAGTTGAAAATGTCCTATTCTCCTATAGAACATATCTCCTTCAATCTCCTCTTGCTGACAAACTAGGCCCTCCCACTTACGGAACCCATCATACTCGACCAACGTAGCTAGCCAGGACCTGGTTCCATCCATTGGCTCATCAATCGTATCATCTGAATCTATATCGAGGCGGTAAACTCTATCATCCCAAGTCCACGAATTGCTCAATATCATGGGTGTTCCCTGTGCCCACTCTATTTCTACACAGAAAGTCTTGATCGTAAGACCCACAGAGACGATCTGTGAGGTCGGATTAGTCTCCTTCATCAGAACCATTGTGTGCGCTTCCACGTCCGCAATGCGCTCGGCTCCATTGTTGAACCACCACAGTGGCTCATCCATCGAAGCCCAACTCCAACTTGGAGTCTTCTCATGGTTCTTACTGTTGTACTCTTTTACTTGTTCAATGATCCTTCGCGGTATTTTCTTGCGTCGTTCGTTATCCCAGTCTCGCCGGACCTGCCAATTCAGACTATTGGGTAGCGTTTTCCAGAAATGACCTGCAATATATATATCATCCATCGCAGTTCCCATCCTAGTCGCGATGCCAGACAGTGCGGCTAATTTATCCTTCTCAGGGTATGTAAGCTCACGGACGGTGTACTCTTCGAGAAGCTTAAACCAGACCCTTACCAATGTCTGCTTGTCTGATGTCATCGGGATACCCTTTTCAGTGAGAACATCAATCCCCTCGAAGAGACTTCCAGGGCCATTTGGGAGAGACTCGCTTGCGTTTGAAACTTGAATACAATCCCAGAAGAATTCTCCGAGGCCAAAAGCTAGGACACGCGGAGCAAGGACTCGTTCTTGTAATGCCCATGCGCGGAAGCCGAGCGGTTGTTCGTAGAGCGATTCAAGATGATAGTCCTCGGAGATCACGGTGTACTTTAGGAACTGTCCACCACCAGAAAAGTCTGTCCGTTCAACTTCAAATGGTGGTGTCGAGTCAGGAGACCATTCACCAAGACAACTTTCGTCGGGATGCGCGGCTCTAGAGAGCGAGAGGTTGAGAATACAATTAGAGTATACGTCCTGCATTCTAGAGCACTCAGATTGCCATTCTTCAGCACTTCCTGTACCGGACTGGATAATGCAGAGCCTATCGATCCAGAGATAGCGGATAGAGAGACATTTTATAAAGTCGATAGCCTCCCGGAAAGCGATTGGAAGTTCTGAGTAGAGAATACACGCTTGAAACCTCTCTAGATTTAAATCTGTAAGGCAGAGGCTGGTCGGGTTAGGGCCCCAGCAATAGCTCAATGCTGCATAGGCACCAGATATTTTCTCTTCTGCTGGCAAGATAAGATGTATCGTAGATTCCTTTAGGTCAAGCAGTCGCTTAGGATATGAAGGTGGCTGTGTGTTTTTGGGACACTTTTCGTGTCCGTTCAAGCACTTGCTTATCCATCTCTGAGCTGTCTGAGTAGCATTTAAAAGCGGGACTCCCAATGTTCTATTTCTGATACTGAAGTCTGTAGCAAGCTCTGAGCTTGGCATGATTGCAAATGTCCGACGATACATTATCTCCATTCCGTCCGTGAGCATTAACATGTCAATTTTAATTTCTCGAAATGGGGTGGTATGGTAATGGTAGGGCTCTCTCATACAATTTTCAAGGGTCCCGGACCTCCTAAGAGCGTACTGTAATAATGGCTTGCATATATAGCATCCACTTTCTGCAGCATTAGTGAACGAGGTAAGACTTGCATGGTGTTGACCCGAATCTCGGTTCTGGAACATGCGCGTGCATTTCTCGCAGAGCATCTTCAGAACTTGTGTACTAGAGATACAATTGCAATCTTCGAGTTGACAACCCAACTTCCGAAATTAAAGTCAGACAAATTACACATAGATTGTCACTTCAATCACATGGATATTCGATATGTTTGTTTCGACTCGGTTGAAGTGATGAAGTGTTCGCGGTATCAGCACCCCAAAATAGCTAACGAGCTGTGCTTACAGTTAAGTAACTGTGGAGAACAACCTCAATCCAATAAAATTGCGAAATTTGAATAATTAGTAATTTATTATTCAATTATATGTGAACTTCTCAATTTCAACATAAGCATGTAAAGCACTGGATTTAATATAATGGACGATACTGTCGGGCAAACCCCTATTAGTGCTGCATTGTACGCGCGAAGAGCAGGTTCCGCGTGGGTGATCAGACAATCTCAATCTCAACAACCGAGACAGTGCGACGAGAAAGTCGAATTCTGTTGACTTAGCTGGCTGATGTCGACCACATAGCGCATTTATCAACTCAACATTTATGATTCATTTCCGAGCTCTCTGATCAATTCTCCTTGGCTATCCTCCAAAGAATTGGACCACCGTAATGTCCGCATCACAGTGGCCCACCGATCAGGGGCCCTAGAATCTCAATTGATGCGTGACAGCATCCGGAACGAGGATCATATGCAGCAAGCGAAGTAAATGTGGCGTTACTATATGTCTTCAAGACAGCGCCTATGGATCATGTGTCTGTAGGCTTGCGAGTGAATCTAATACTGTGCGAGAAAGTCTTTCATGAGTGCCCGGCCTTCTCTTTTTGGTATTGCCTTAAATTTCCTCGATCCTCTGCTTCTCTGGATCCATTGCTGCCAGATAAAAACTGTTCTACATGGCCACTCTTCTAGCACCGTACAATGCTGGCATGCAACTACACTTAGGTAATATCACACCCTGATACATTGTGTCTTCTTCAGCTGAAGCGCTTGCAGGCTGCAACTCTTAGACCCAGTAGCTCTGTGTCGAGCGTTCAGTCATTACCAGCCCTAGTGGAGCCATTTCAAAAGAAGTTAAAGCACGTAAAGGACCAGTAGCCTAAGAGGTCATCCATGAATCATCGATTGTGGACAAGGCGACTGATGTGACTACTGCTATGAACCTGGGTTTGCTTTCCGTTGTTTTCTAGGTGACATATTGTCTTAATAGCCGGAATAGATCAATGCTGCATTTGCAATAAGGTATGGTAACTTTAACGCTAAAGGCAAAGGTGACTTCATCAACACATTATAGTTCAAGGGGAGCGGTGTTACTTTCATGATATTAGTCAAGGTCTTTAATAAGATGATCTATGATTACTATATGACCCAGTTTAGTTCAACGAAGAAGCTGAAGCGAAGCCAGAGGGTTTCGCAGAAGGTTGCCAGGAATATTTCATTTCAGGTAAGTGCCTCTAAAGGCTGTCACAAGCCGATTGATTCGAGATATTCTGTGATGATTTCATGGGGAGGGGGGAAGTTTACAGCTATTATATCGATTAACCCTTGTGACGGTGAGCAGGCTGAGAAGATAGAATTCAAGTATATGCCCCCATGCTTTGAGTCTTCTAATATGACTCTAATCGTGCGCAGTGGCGCAATCACCTTCACCGAGGACAGCTTAATCTTAATGTTAGCGGCGAATCTGGCAAAGATGACACCGCCTTTCTACAGGAAAATGGGACTTTCATCTCCGTGACTTATATTGATGGTTGACAAGACCTCAAGCAGCGTTGGTCTCCTTGCCGGCCAACGTCCCAGTGCGCAGCTAGAATTGTTTTACAGCGGAGGGGACTGGTCCTTTGAGATCATGCGGGTCACAGCACTTAGATTCCCTGACCTTGTCGCCAAAACGCCGATACGCATTCACGCGATTTTGACAAAGTACACTTCTCTCCGCAGTTTTTTCTCTGCCACTCAAACCTCGCCAAAGGCCATAGTTCCTAATCTTGAAAGACTGGGGTATATGCAATATACTATACTCTTGCAGGAAGCCTATCTCGACTACAAGCTGATCGCAAAGAATCTCCAAGTCCTACAGAAAAGACTGCTGCCGCTCCGCTTCTGATCACCACGCTATGCCCTCCCACTTTTGTCGACCTAGAGGCCGCACAGCAGAGGCTAAAGACAAGGCGTCTAAAGCGCCAGCTCTCGCGGCTTCCGCGAACAAGATGGGGGGAACGGTGAGACTTCAGATGCTGGACTGAGACATTTGAATGCGCAAAGATCTCTTTAACAATTCTCTATAGTCAACATCTGTTTATTCAATGCTACGCACCCTGCCTGGTGTGGGCTAGACTTTGTGATAGCTACATCAGAATCATTACATGACGGGAACCTCACTAAAAGTAGCACAGATAATCTCTAACTTACTCAATTCATTTGATCCAACATTCCTCTTGCGACTTACACGATACCTATTAATCCCCCCGATAGAGGACGACTCATACAGTGGCGACTAGTAAGCTTCGAAATGGGCATTACTTTCACTGTGTTCCTTCTCGTCGCTAAATTAAAACGCAAAATTACGGTTAAAGTGCGCGGCAACCGAATGAGAAATAGAACGATCAGAAATCCTATCAACGACTTACCGTCTCTCCAGACAACTTCACCTCATGCTTATATATACAATACTTACAAGCAGCTCATAAGCCCCCTACTTTCCCCCCTGTCCCGCCAACCCCCAAAGAGCGCAATCATTCAGCCACGACCCGCCCATAAGCGTGTGATCCTTGTCGTACGAACCCCACGTCGAATCAATCACGCAGGCCTTCTCAATATTGGTATAGAAGTTATCGAAGCATTGCTGCGCGCTCATTTTCGTGAAATCCACATTCGTGGTCTTCTTATCCGGAGGACACCCCTTCATATCAAACAGCACGCTCAATGCCAAATCACCATTCTTCTCCGCCGCGCCTTGCGCAATGCCCGGCTTACCTGGCGTCGTATGTTGCGCGTCAAGCACGACCTTGTCATTCTTGAGAGACGAGCAATAGTCTGTAGCGGCCTGTTTGGCCTTTGCGTCGTTGATTTTCAACAACGGGTTCGCGCCGGTGTCCACCTTGTTGCACAGCGGGAAGACGGTGCCGCCGGAGTAATCCGGCAGGTCTGGCGGGAAGTGTTGTTGCTGGCACTGGTCGAGCTGGACCTGGTTACCCGCGCATTTGGGGTCTATTCCATTTCCATTACCGCCGCCGCCGTGGCTGTCGACGTCTCGGTCCCGCTTGTATTGGTCGAGGATTAGATCGGCGATGTGCTGGTGGAGAGCGACTTGGGGGTGGAAGACCTTGACACGCCAGCCGACGGAGTCCCAGAACGCCTGGGCGTTGGGGTCGGTGTTCTGAGGGAGTGCATTGAATACCGCGTTGGTGTAGTCGTCCCCATTGGCAAATGTTTGGCCGAGTTGTTGCATCGACTTCCCTGAGACGACCTTTTTGGTGGCGTCCTCCATTAGCTTGTCGGTGTCGTCTTCTGGTTTGTTGTAGGGATAATGCCAGAACCATAGGTTTTTGTTATCTTGGTCAGGCTCTTTGATATCCTTTTCACAAAAGCGGTGCCCATCTAGGCCATTGTTGGCTTCAATGTCAATGAATTTCACGCCGTCGTCTTTATTTTTATCAACTGCAGCTGAAATAGCGTTGTTGAGTTTGACACTCATGCTGTTAAATTCCTTTCGCAGCTCTGTTGTCATCTTAGTGTGCGGCTTCCCATCATCTTTTGGGTTCGCAGTTCGAGCAAATGTGACCTTGTCGCAATCCGTAGTCTGATCATTGAAAAATTGGCCATAACCAACGACGTAAAGTTTGAAATCTTTGCCGACCGGGTCTGCTTGTCCTTTTGTAACTGTCTTTTTTATCAAGTGATCGATATTGTTCACTAGGTCAGGGCTATTTATAAGCTCCCAACTGTGCTTTCTCTGATCATCGCAAGTTCGATACACAGGGCCAAACCAAATATGAGTTTCGAGAATACAATTAAATAGAATGCCGGGAAAATCAATGTCGTCGCCACCGACATGGAGGGTCGCCATCTGTGGTTTGCCAAACTTCGGTCGAGGATCTGCCGTCACACCATTAGCATCCCATTCAATACAGAAGATGCCTACCTAAGAAGAAGAGTCACGTACCGTAGAAGCGATCTGGCTTGTTGTGTTGATCTTCATCGTAGAACTGATAATCTTCAACATCCTTCGCATGAGCTCCAGAACAGACGACATTATTAAAGGTATGATCTTGCCCCGGTGCTAGATCTTCGTTTTTGTTCAACAATACAGGATAAGCTTGGTCGTACCGCAGACAACGACGGCCCTCAACCAAGGTCACAGACCCTACACCTGAGCCGTAAGAGTCTCCTAGAGCCGTCCATTCAAATTTGCTTCCATGCGAGTTCGCGATTTGGTATTCTTGAGAATTTGTAGGAAAGGCGCGATAGCCCCGTGTAAGGAATAGAAGTAGTAGGTACTGTCGCATGATGGTCAAAAAGAGTAGCTGCCCTCAAAGGCTAGACCTGCTAGCTCAAGGCACGTCTTTAGTAACAAAGATAGGAGTTACTCGTGTTGCACACCGTGTATTCAAACGGCTTTCCACCTGCCTGGGAGGTCTTCCGGCCTAGTTGACTCCTAGAAACCCAACGAGAAGATGAAAAGAACACCGAAAAACGACGAGCAAAAAGGAAATTTAGACTTGATAACTTTATCACACTCACCCTCAGCTCTCTCGTTTATGTGGAGAGTCGTAGGCTTATAAACATCCGGAGGAAACTCCATAGGCATCTTAGGTCTACCAAAAAATCCCAACACAGGTCATCTTCCTCTTCCATAGATATCTTGCTATAAAAATTATTTTCTCGTCTCAAAACTCGTTCGTAACTGGAAACAAAGGGTAGAGAGGTGTGTTGGTAGGGTAACCTAAGGCGAGGAGAACATTAGCACTGTACTCTTACAATAAGGAGGCATAAACAAAGTGGCTTAGTCGTCCTCTAGCGAAGGAATCTTGCAACAGAGACGTTTCGCAAGAGGCGTTAAGTATATCTCAACCCTTACACCAACAGGACAAGCATTTTCGATGGTGCTTCCAAGTGATGCAACGGATTTTTCTTGGCATATGGCCAAGAGGTATGAGCCTTTGTAGTGGGAGTTGCACCGGATCATAGAAACTCATTAGGCTCTCGGTGGTGGGTAGGCGATGCATGAATACATAACACACAGAGCTCGGCTGTGAGAAGACTTGATATATCCAGGTTTGCTAGAGCGTGATGGTGGGATCGCTCGAGGTTCAGACTGCATTAGAGCTGGAACTAGGCAAGCAACACACTCCATGGAATGCGGCTGATGAGGCAGTACGGCGAGGAAATCAGTTGGTCCACCTCGAAAATATTGCAACTGGTGCCTTCAAAAACAAAGACAGCCTAGAAGGAAGCGGAGGCGGGGCAAAAGGGAGAGAACAAGAAAAATGAGAGAACAAGAAAAATGAGAGAACAAGAAAAATGAGAGAACAAGAACTAGATCACGGTGGGAAAGACACAGAGAGGCCAAGAATTGCACTTCGTGAGGCTTGCTTGAAAGGGTAGATAGAAGGAGATTGGCGATTCGGCTGAAACCTTTGTCGAATGTCGGGTCGGGAAGATAAGGCGGGTGATTCGATCAGAGAAACATTAGAAAACGAAAGCGCGGGGCGAGGGGCAGCGCATTGGCGTTGGTTCAGGAAAAAGGCTGGGTTCGCTCTATGTGCAAGGAGTTAGAAGGGGCAAGAGGATTGCCGTGCCTTTAAAATAACACTAAATGTACTCCCAGGTACTCCACAAAAGGCTAGGCACGAGCGGGAGGCGAGGCTGAACCAACACCTTCCTTCTACCACCAATGACGAGGAATTACGGTGCCGAAGGATCTGTGACGACGGCTCCTCCACTGCCATATCTGGATGTGGTTGTTGGCGGCAAAAACAAGGTCGAGTCGGCTAGGTTTCAGCCTTTTCCCGGTGCCTTGCTAACGTCTCCATGCCATCTCAATTACTCTTCGAGCCCGCTACGGTCTGTCTTTTGACTACTCAGCGCGACAAGAGGTAGCAATGGCTCAATATTCTCTGCTCCCCATTCTAGTGATCTTGTTTAGCGCAGCTGTACATTGCACGTCTCTTCTGCTTCAGGATGATTATACTTCTATTACACCCTTCTCAATGATTCCGGGTGGTTCCCCTCTCAGGTATTGCGAAGAGTCTCGAGACACAGATCTTTACTCTATTGAAAGAGTAGAGCTCTGGCCAAATCCTCTCCACATGTGAGTCCACAAAAATCAGCATCCGCAGGAAGCTGCTGAATGATCTCTTGCCAAAGCGACGACGTCTTCGAGGTTCACTTATATGGTAAGGCATTAAAGTTCACGTTGAAACGCATCTAGATCACTCACTGACAACTTGCAGGGACCTTCTCCCAGAACATCACGAACAACGCGACCTGGACAATGTTGGCCCAATATGACAATAGCACAGAGCACGAAAGCGGCACATGGGATTTCTGCCACTCGGTAGACAGCATTGACCAGCCAGACCCGAGTCGAGAGAAAGAATGCCCACCAGAGAAAGGCTTTGCGCTTCTTATGATGTCAGCCTGGGTGATGCCAATGTTTATCGTCCCCGTAGGTCCCATTGATCTGTCCAAGAAATCTGACAAGTCGCTTTACTGATCTGGCCAGGGCGATTACTATTTCAAGTTTGATGCCGTGACCAAAGAGGGCGAGAGAATTTATTGTCTTGATACGAGCATCAATCTTGACTACAAGGAAAGCGACGAACGAGAGGATCCCTAATCTTAAGTTATAAGCATTTTCGTGAGTCGACCTTAATGCTATCCCTTACTAGTCGGTAAATGGCCACTTATCCGCAGGGACGAAAGTTCTAGGCGTGTGCGGAGTACTTCTCAGAAATTTTAAGCCCTTCGACCCTTACAAACCCCCAATGATAGGGCTAAGAGCTTATTATTTAGGGACTGCTAGTCTATGTGGTACCCCGCACGCGCTTAGAATTTTCATCTCTGCGGATAAGTAGCCATTTATCGACTAGTAAGGGATACTACAGAATGCTGGAGATAGCATTATTGAAGTTACCGGGAATGCTAGTGCAGCAAGTGAAGATCTCGCAGCGGAGACAACTTGATTTTCGTATCCAAGGTGGTCTCAGTCGCTAACATTGTAAGAGAATTGATGTAGTTTACTTTTAAGCTAGCCAGACGTTTTTTAGGATCCTACTGTCTCTTTGTGCAAAATTGATCTCATTTATGGGCCTGTTGGCCCCATTGTCTTATCCAGGTGCCTCCAGCTCTTCCTTGTTGCTATTTATATGATCATTTTCATCAAATGATTTCGAGTTGTATTAATCAGATTCTCTCATTCTATGTCGCTAGGTTCTTAATTCTTCTCATCGCCCTCGCTGACGGTTGATAATCGTCGACACGAAGGTCCTTCATCTCCTTCCGTAGAGTCACTATGAGCGTAGTCGGAATCATGTGACCCACATTCACCAAATGCCAAGTCGGCACTTATTGGTTCAAGAGGCTCCCCATCCTCCCCAACATCGGTCCCAAATTGAAGAGATAGCATACTCGTGTACCAATATTGTCTCGACGGTATCGGTCCCGAGGCTTGGGTTCGCGATGTGGGAAATGGCTGGCCTGGGGCTTCATCTATTTCCGCATTTTCTAGATACACGCACCCGACCCACCGGAAATGAATGCAATTTGGTCTACTCGATGACCCCTTTATTTCACCGATATCTTCTATTTTGACAGGCTGCGCAAGTATGAAATGTTGGCGTGCCTCAATTCCTGCGTCGTCGTACTTGAGGAGGGCACAGCGCTCTCGATTAATCAGTGCAGCCGAGACCTTCGCGGCCAAAGCAGGGTGATCCCCGATGGGCACAAGGTGGTCGCTTTCCAGAACACCGTATGCCGACAATCCTTGCAGATCGAGCGAACCGTCTTCGTGAGCAAACCAGTGTGATGTTATCACAGGCATCGGCCGTGAATACAGGCCTAAATCGAAAATTGACGGTGGACACCAGGACCACGGCCCAAAGGTGGTAATAGGTACACGGGCGTGGAATATTTCGAGCGGATGACCGCATTCGAAGTGCGGCAGAAGACGTTTCGTAATGTCCGGCCCTGACAAAGTCTCGGTATAGCCAAACTTCTCTGGCGGCAGACACATAAGAGCAGCAATGATTAAATGGTCCACCGCCCAAGATGTGATTCTAGGGCGCAAAATTTGCAATAGGTCTTGCATCGTCACAAGCGAAGCAGCGTCCCAGAAACCCAGCTCGTCGAAGTGTGTTGCAGAACTATGGTACACGCGTTGCACGATTTCGGATGCGATATAATAGCCGAGTTCGGGCACTAAGTTTGTGCGCTGATCAACTATAGACTCCTTGCGAGTTTTTCCGTATTTCTCTAAGTAAGCGGCAAGCAATTGCGAGAGCTCCTCCGATTCCTTTGTGTGCGCAATCTCGTTCCCCTCAGTCCAATTTCTGGAATCATCTAACAAACTTCGTACATTCGCATCTAACGATGAAGACTTCCACTTGAACACATCATCCTGAAGATCCTTTATCAATGGTTCGTTAGAATTGCTCGGGTTCTTGAACAGGACCTTCACCGGGTGGCCTCTCGAGGCGAACAATTCGGCAGCGGTCCATCCTCTTGTAAACCAGGCCGAAAGTACCAGCGCTACAGCAGGTCTTCCATCTTCAGTCCATTCAAGATTAACCAGTTCCTCATCGTGAATAACGGTGACTGAGGCGTGTTTATAGTTCTCTAGCATAGTATTCATAGCTACTCTTCGTTCCTGGCGGCCACTAGGAATGGAGATGGCGTCCCACCAGATACCGACGCAACCAAGTCTTGTGGCTATCTTCGAAAAATATCCAAATAGGCAGTCGTTAACCTGACCGTTCGATTTCATACCAACGCCAGTTCCATCAGACCAGACGTGAGAGAGCGCCATATACTTGGCTCCTTCAGCACACAAGGAGTATTCCTGAGACGCTGATGGTTCAATGCACCATGCAGTCTGTCGCCATCCCGTAGCAATATCTGAAATGGTCCCCAGGTGGAAGGCTTCGTTGAGCAATTTTGGTTTGAACGTCGTTTCTTGGGTGCAACCAGACTGGCACTTGTGCGACTGTATGACGACGGTGCTGTTATCATGACTGTAGAGACAGAGTTGGTTTGTACATGACCGGTGTCTGTCCTTCCGCGAAGCCATCGAAGTTTGTGCTCTGCAAGGCAACGTTCCACAACCGGTAGGGGCAGATGCTGCTCTGGCTACACGCACCAAAAACAGTCTCCAGGGCTCTCCGGTCATAGCCTGCCCGGAGCTCGCTTTTTAGGCCCACAAAAGACTGCTCAATCTGGAACGTATCATAGTACGCTTTACCCATGGTCACATAATTTGCCCAGATCATGACATCAACCATCCCATGAAAATCAACGCAGCAATTGCCTTCAAGAATTCGAGGCGGTCTGTTGTCCAGGGCCTTAAACAGGAAGGATAGAAAGACACGCAGCAAAACAGGCATCCAGCAGCCTAGTACCGTCAAGACCCATTCTTTAAAGGCAACCCAGTGGCACACGGGGGCTGCTTCCCTCAGAGCCTCCTTCCTCCGGCGGCACGAGAAACTGTTACAGTCCATGACTACCCATGCCTTGCTCGCGGCAATTATTCGGCGCATGACATGCTCTCCGACACATCGAGACCATTTCCGTGGTTCCCTCGTTCTAGCGTATTCGTGTGGCCTTGAAATATAGTCATTCAAGGGTTGAGTTTTAGAGCTGCTATACTCCACATCCAAAACAGGGTCACAGTTCTCCCTGATCCGGGAAAAGGAGTCGAGCTGCTCTTCGCTGATAAGATCTGCGTTTTGGCAGCATTCATCCGCGTTGTGGGGAGGATATCTTCGAGGGTCCTTGCGATATGACGGATTTCTCCCAAAGGGCGGCCGAAAAGGCACATGTAAGGAGGTGTGACTGTCATGATGCCATCCAGTGTTGCTTTTGCCGCACATAGCCCTTCAAGTATTGGAAAACGGTCGAGTTCTTGCCGAAAGCTCAACAGGATAGGTTTGCGCCGTGCCTAGAAATGAGAGCAATCAATGGATGTTCTAGCAGGCACGGTTGGAACATTTCTATCCATCTAACGATAATTAACTCACGGAGCGGAGTAGTAAAATAACGAGAGCGCAACCTGTTACTCGTAAGTGAGGGGGTTGAACTCATCTCCACCACAAACAATCTAGGTTCAAGCATGAGGGCAGCAGTTGACCTTCAGGCCTTGGGATCCTACGAGGCTCAAAACAGCCTTGATTTTATGCGCGGGGCATCCTTGCTACGCCCTTTACATAAGAATGGACCATTGAGGAGTCAGTACTTCTTAGGCAACGTCAGGTGGGGAGCGGGTCGGCCGCTTACCCCTCAAGTAAACCCTGGCGTGCGTCAATGCCAAAATCACCTACCCATATGGCCCCAATCTCAAGTTGCACGACGTCCTGA
The DNA here is from genome assembly GCA_021030905.1 of Pyrenula massariospora. Lineage (NCBI taxonomy): Eukaryota > Fungi > Ascomycota > Eurotiomycetes > Pyrenulales > Pyrenulaceae > Pyrenula > Pyrenula massariospora. The sequence continues at coordinate 301,772 of JAGFMI010000028.1, forward strand.
AGCCGGCTAGAAGTCCCTTGCACGCTGACTTGTTGATGCAACGCTCGCGAAGTATTACCAGGAGCATGATCAAGCTCACCAGGGCCAAAAATGGGGAAACTGTGTGTTGCTGTTACGGTGGTTCACCATGAGAATCGGATTGAAACAGGGTAGTAGGAAGATGTAAGCTGCGCTGTCCATGCAGTGAACAAAAAAGTGTCAAGCGATAGCCTTGGTAAGAATAGGAAGTTGTCTTCCAATGGAAGGTTAAATGCCCATCAGCTTATTTATGTAGGAAGTGACGATGAGTCTGTTGGCGATGCTGCGATATCTACGACACGACGACAGAGGATCGTAGAAGATAAGTGTGAAGCCATCTGAGTATAACACGGCGATAGTGCTGAGAAGGTTTAACCGACCCACCACTTTTGCGTCGCTGGGAAGATCTTGTGGGCGACTATCCCGGCAGCAGATACGATTGTAGAGGGCGGTTGAGATTGTGACAGATTCTGCTCTGTATCTTCGTGCTCGCTATCGGCGCCGGCCTCATTGACAGGCTCTTCATCTGATGCCTGGGTACCATTACTACTCGCCTCGGTCTCAGTTCTACTATCGGAACTGTCTTCGTCCAGAACAGCTTCGAACTCGACCATCTCCCTCCTAGTGACGTAAAAGACGTCGGCATTAGCATCTTTAGCCATCGACGATGTCGAATCAGTTATAGATGCGTTGGCGGGCTCGGGCTCTTCTAAAACATTAACGAGCAACCCAAACGGCAATTCGGCGGCGTGACTCCTCGACCCGTGAACTCGGCTTTCGGCTCCCTGAAGTAGCGCTTCAAGCTCACTAGGAGGCATTAGAATCGCGAACTTGCTATGAATGAGTGACGAGCGCCATGTCGGCATAGGCTCAGACGCTTCGACGGCAAGGATTCTGTTCTTGCAGCCGGAAATTTCGAAAACCACGTCCCATATAGATGTGTGGTCGCTATCTGTCCACTCCTCGCTTTGTGGGCTAGGCTTTAGAACCTCAAATAGCAACGCACCCATCTGGACCAGAACACCCATTTCCGGGTTCCGGTGCAAAATACTCCCACAGCCTAGATGCTCGATGAAGTTCCCCATTTTGTTCCTCGACAAAGTACTCACCATCCACCCCTGGCCCTTGCCGCCATAGATAGGACGATTGCAAAACAGTACTTCTGCGGGGATCCGCTCCGGGGCAAGAACTTCCCAGAGCCGCTTCATGCGGTCCTCCGCAGGTATTTCTTGGCCGTCGGCATAGAAGAGCACCTTCTCGGGTCCGAGGCCCAGGAGCGTTGACAGACAGATCGGCTCGTCGTGAAAATGGGAGGTCGTCCGCGCCGCGAGTTGGCGGCTGAAGTAGCGGAGGTCTTCGTAGAAATCAGGAACTTTGGAATGAGGGTGGGAGGTGGAGTATTTACCGCCAAATAGTTGGAGCGAGGCGGCTTCAGTTAGAAGGTAGCCGGTGGTGTATTCGAGAGGGAATATTTGGTGTTCCGGATCAGAGGCGTTGCTATGGTGGTGCTCTTCGATTTCAGCTAATATAGCTCTTTCCAACGACGTGGTCGAAGAGGTGCTGGACCTTGTCATGGTAGCGTCGATCTTGTCAGTGTTTTGTGTGTATTTATCTGGTATAAACATCCGAACCATTGGGTCGCCACCCATCGTAGGAGTGAGAATGTCCTGACTCCATACCGCCGGAATCTCAGACTGGTCCCGATAACTGGTCTGGAAAAAGAGCTGTTGTGCAAGACAGGCTTCATTATATGTCCAGAGTCGCTGCGCCCAAGGAGAAGCTTTGACCCTCATTAGCAATTCGACCTGCCACCCTTCAAGACTCGGCCCAGCTCTCCTTTCCCAATTCCAGCTTTCCTTTGCTATAGCCGAGGATAGGTCAAAATCAGTGAGCGTACTATCCACGACCAAAACGGCTAGAGCATTCTGGTATACTGCGTCCATTGACTTGATTGCCTCCATACGAGCGTCTCCTGCGAGGGGCACACAGATGGTATCGAGCCATATTGGTACCGGCCGAAGGGCTGGTGGTACGAGGCGATTAGCATACCGCTGCAAGCGTCGCAGTTGACACAGCCAGATAGCGTTACTGTCCCTGTTACCAAGCCCCTGCGACCAAACGTGCGATATGGCAATATACGGGATGCTTTCAGAGTATCCATCTTCGACTCTAGTGTCGCGGACGTCTTCGAGTAGCCTTATCATGACACGGGAAGTTAGATCCATCCCCTCTTCCACACCTTGTTCTGTCACCAGGTGAGGGGCCTCTTTACACAGCTTTCTCCTTTTCTCGATATAGGGAACCTGGTTCAGTCTCGAGACGAGTGACTCTGAGTTGGCGCGTTTTCGTCTTCTAAGATTCGCACCATCTCTCTTTCGAAAGGGCCTATAACTTCTGATGCTTAGTAGTGGTGCCGAAGCAGTCTTGTCCAGTATACTAATCGCAGGAATGGAGCCCTTTCTCACAATGCTGGATATTATCGCCGATGGCTTATTTGATTTTTGTTTCGGCTCCTCATAAGGCACCATTGGGCATGTGTCACCGTCTTCACAATTCGGAGCATGCTGCGTTTGATAAGTCCTGTTATCTATATTGTCCAAGATACACCTTTCGTCTGAACATTGGTCATGACTTTGACCAAGCCCGCCACTATTGTTTCTATTGATCGAACTGAGTGCAAAGAGCACGGATCGGGACTTTAGGCTCGTCTCTGCCGCTTCGGCAGCATGCCAGCGACACCATCCTGCTTTTTTAAAGCGGTCTCTGCAAAGCGAACTTTCTGGTGCCGGAGGCAGCTCTCGTCCGAATAACGTTTCCATCCCAGGAGGGATGATTGACGGCATATAAATCTGCCGGGCGGCATTGACGAGTGTTTCGCGGAGCATGGCAGTTGATTCTGTGACTATTTCCATATGCCACAAATTTTCCGAGAAGACAGTTTTGGCCTGTTCATCGGCTATTGACCGATCGGCGATGAAAGACTGGAAAAGCGCCGTCAGATTTTCTGTCTCTTGGATCGACGTATCAAGTGAGAGAAACTTGTCGGCCTTTGCACCGTCCGAGAGAAATCTTTCGTGAGCTGCAATGTCTTCAAGCTCCATAAGCAAGCGTTTCGTAGATACCAAAGCTTGCCCATCGGTCTGGAGTTCTAGATAAACTCGAAGGTCAAACTTTCTCCCCGACAGTGTATATAAATTAGCTAGAGGACCAAAGAAACACCGTGCCTGGTAAAAGCCGAGGACTTCTCTTGTGGTTTTCAGAGTCCTTGAGGGTAGATTGTCATCACCATCAGAATTAATACAAAGACTAGGCTCGCTGGAGTCGTCGTCTTCCATCCACTCAACGGACACGCCATCATGGTCAAAAATAAAGGGTTCGAAGGTTTTCGTGACAAAGAAAGGGACTTTGATCGTATGATGCGGACTTCCAGTTGCCTGTGGGACGTGGTCCATGCTGGCTAATTTGTCTTCCAAGGAATTGTGTCACCCCAGTGAACAAGACCTGCGGCCCTGAAGATGCTGACAAAAATCATGAATCTTAACGAGCGTCTCGTTCTCTCACTGGACTCTGCATGATGAGTCATTTTAATAATGAATCGGCCGTGTTTGATGCACAACCCACGAGGTCGCTGAAGGGCTTTGGAGGGTTCTAACAGGCGGATTTGTGCTATCGATTTGATTCGGCTCGCTATCTGGGTCGGCAAGCTCAAGTTCCAGTGCCAGGCACAACTATGGCAAAAATCTAGGCAAGGTAAGGTATTTAGTGATAGCTTTGGCAGCTGCGAGCTTCCCCTATAAATCTTGGCGCTGTCGCCCGTGCTTCGGCGGGATGAGGTCACACGCAGGAGCCCGGACTCCGAAGATCGGGTCTGCCACCCCCTGGCCAAGCCTGAAGCCTCCTAGTTGTTGAAGTTGTCGCGTGCCGCCAACATCAATGCTCAAGGTCTTTGAGCCATGGCTCTCAGGATGCTTCGTCTAGCACCTGGAAAGAGGCTGGCACTCGCCACAACACTGCTGGCTGCAGTCGCTACCGTCGCTGCAAAAGCAGCATTCACAGAGTCACCAACTAAAAATGTACCACTTGGACAGCTAGGTCCGGATGCGATTGAGGAACATCTACAGGTACGAGAAACAAAGGCACAATGAAATTACGTGACTTAACTCTATGCCTTCAGGGATGTGACTTTGTCAAGTCTATGAACCAGCAGAAGGCTGCTTCGTCTCCTACAACCACAAGCTTTACATCTCAACTTTTCTCCGTCCTCTTCCCTTCAAGCCCGGCGATCAACGCCCTTCTTGCGACGCTCTACATATCTGGTCCTCCCAACTTCATCCTCGCACTATGTCCGCCAAACATAGACCCTTCATCCCTGTCCATCATGGTTGCGTTCGCTGTGGGTGGCCTCCTAGGTGATACGCTATTTCACTTGCTCCCTGAGATCTTTCTGGGCGAGGACCACCCGGACAAAGTAAAGTTCGTGATGTTGGAGCCAAATCGGAATCTGCTTCTTGGTGTAGGCATATTGGTTGGGTTTCTCACATTCGTAGCTATGGACAAGGGCTTGCGGATCGCAACTGGGGGAGAAGGAGGACACAATCATCAACATAGTCATGTCGAGTCCGAGAAGACACCAGAACCCCATCAAGCGATCTCTGCATCTGGGAAAGATCACATACCCCCAAACGGTGAACTCAAACAACGAACAGCCCTCTCTCCCAGTGGCACCTTTTCGCCTCCACCGACACCAAAACCTCCCCTCACGCCGACAATATCTTCCCCGTCTCCAGAATCCGAAGTCAATCCCTCCGTCAAGCTCTCTGGCCTTCTCAACCTCATTGCAGATTTTACGCACAACATCACTGACGGTCTCGCTCTCTCCTCCTCCTTTTACGCTTCTCAGACCGTCGGCGCTACTACAACCGTTGCCATTTTCTTTCACGAAGTTCCTCATGAAGTTGGTGACTTTGCACTGCTGATCCAGAGTGGGTTCAGCAAGCGGAAAGCAATGGGGGCTCAGTTTGTGACTGCTCTTGGTGCTCTTCTAGGTACATTGATCGGCATAGCGGTGCAAGAGTCGGGAGAAACCAGTAGCCACGGAGCTTCAAATGCAGGTTCTGCTGGTATATTTGGCACGAGCCTTAGTTGGGGCGATATGCTTTTGCCCTTCACAGCAGGCACTTTCCTCTACGTAGGGACTGTTGCGGTTATACCAGAGCTTCTAGAGACTGGACCGAGGAAGGGTAAAGAGGTCAGGAAGACTGTTCTGCAATTCCTTGCTATTTTCCTGGGTGCTGGAATTATGTTGGCCATCTCGTGGACATAGACGGGGGAAACCTAGGATATAGACTGGGTAAGGATAGATTGCTATGCATGCATTTTTAAGAGGTGCACTAGAACCACCTACTAAACGTTCAAAATATCTTCAGCAGCTCACGAACATCCTCCATCTCCGCGACTCTCCAACACAAATCACTCGCCGTCCTCGCCCTTTCCTCTCCGACCGCTTTCCCAACTTGATCTAAAAACTTCTCCTGAAGCTGCCCCTTCGTCATCGGTGCCTCAAGACTCCCCACCGCCCGCTCCACCGCTTTCCTCCTTACCTCCCCTCCCTTAAGCCTGACCTCGATCTCGCACTGTTCCTTCCCCACTCCCTCGTCCACCACAGCTTCAATCTTCCTCCTTAACTCCACAACCTCCCCCCTCGTCACAACCTCATCCTCATACTCCGCCGGCGTCGCCTTCCCATACAATAACCCCACACTCGCGCCATGGTACACGCTAAACTTCCCCTCCAACCCATCCCTCGGCTCCTTCTTCCCCGTCAACTCCAACACCAACGGATGAACCTTTACCTTAACCCCCTCAATCCCTCCAATCCCCTCCCCCCCAACCTCATCATGCACCTGCACGCACCCATCAATAACCGGATGCACCACAATCCCGCACGGAAACGGCTTGAAAGTATTAACCTCCACCTCCCACCTCCCCACTCTATACCCCGCCTCCAACTCCCCCACCAACCCCCTAAGTTTCTCCCTCGCCCCCTCCAAATCCGGACAAACACACTCCACCCACCCCCTCCCCCCCTCCACCGCCCCCTCCGCACTCTTCACCCCCGCCCCGGCCATCAGCGCCGCCCTCAGCCCCACCTCCGCCGCTTCCCCCACCCCCAGCGCCTTCGCCTCGCTCCCAAAGTGCACCCGCATCCCCACCGCCTGCGCGCTCGCCAGCCCCAATGCATACTCGATCTGTTTGGCTGAGAGGTTAAGCAGCTTGGCGCACGCGAGCGCGGCGCCCAGCCCGCCGGTGGTCGCCGTGATGTGCCAGCCGCGGGCGTAGTGGGCGGGGGAGACGGCGAGGCCGAGGAGCATGGAGGTTTCGAGGCCGAGGGCGAGGGCGGTGAGGAATTGCGCGCCGGTGATTGCGGGGGAAGGGGGGAGAAGGGGGAGGAGGGCGAGGAGGGCGGACGCGACGGGGCCGGTGGGGTGGATGATGGTGGGGAGGTGGGTGTCGTCGTAGTCGTGGAGGTGGGAGGAGAGGCCGAGGAGGAGGGCGGTTAGGGGGGGTTGCGTGGGGTGGAGGAGGGATGATGGCGGGGTGGATGGGGTGGTGGGTGGGGGGAAGGTGAGGGCGCGGGAGACTTTGGCGACGGCGGGATGGGGGAGGCCGCCGAGGGCGCAGCCGGCCCAGTTGTAGAGGGAGGTGAGGGTTGCGGCTTGGACGGAGGGGGGGAGGGTGGTTGTTTTGGTCGCCCACGTCGCGAAGGCGTGGGTTGCCATGGTTTTGTGGTGGGTTTGGGGGGAAAGGAATAGAGATTTCTGAAGTGAAGTCTTCAAAAGGTCGAAAGGAGGTTGGATAAGACAGTCAGAGCTGCAAAAGAAATTGGTACGCTAGTGAAGTACTCAAACCCGGACACTAGAAGCAGCTTAAAAAGACACAAAGAACGCTCGTTGAGTTGTTAGATCATGCTAACCCAGGGTCTTTTTGACGAAAGAATACCGAGCTACGCAATGAGAGGACAGGAAAAAGTTCTAGAAAAAAAAGGCTCATGGATAAAAAACCTACCTTTCTCGAGTCTAGTCCGTGTTGTCGTAACTTGACTACTCGATTGATGCGGAGACGTCTTCTCTGATTTAAATTTCTCCCCGCAGACACGAGGGGAAGGACTCGTAAAGCCGATATCGGCTTTATCACCATCTTGGCACGCCTGGCTATCACAGCGACATAGAGCGTACGACTAAGTAAGACTCGAAAAAAGAATGATTTAATTCAAGAGTGGACGTTGAAAATGGACTGATTATTCCAGCAAGGTGATTTGGGTCCAGGTTGACATACTCGGTTTGGAATTAGTTTGCAAAGCTCAGAATACTACATCTGTTACGAACACCATGTCACCGTATCTTAACAAACTCCCATTGATGAAGAGCTTTAAAGCCCCGGTGAGACGTGGTGGAGGAGTGAGAGTATAGGCTAGGTGTCCAATGTGAATTAACTACTTAGGACACAGCAATTCAAGGAATGTCCCTTGGAAGCTTGACATTAGATATCTTTGTGATCTCAGATCAGAACTGAATAAGTTAAAAACGTTGTAAATGATTTTAAAGTCAGTCTCGCCCATGCCGAGGCATCGAAGATGCTCATAGATTGTAGCAAAGATGCGCACACTGCTCGGGCCAGACACACCCGAATCGTCCTGTTTCTACTTCTTGCGCCCGAGATCCCGTTGGTATCTTTGCACTTGCACTTTCTCAGGATTGTCAATTGATTCCAATCATGAAGACTGTCTGACCATCCCTTAGGCTATCATCAACGCCGCCCCGCCCAAAATAAAAGCAGTTTGCCCTCTCTCTAAGACTCCATGACATGCGTATCCTAGACGTTGACCCCGAACCCTCGAAGCCTCCCTCAGACATCTACCGCCTTTATTTCACAAAGTCTCCGTTACCTCCGGCGTCACAAACGTCATCTTCGACAAAATCTCCATCCACCTCTCCACCTTCGCAAGTTCCTCATACATCCTCGGAAACCTCCAACCCGGCACACTACAAAAGAAAAAGCCAAACACCCACCCCGCCCCGACCACCTGTCCCAACCAACTCGTCTCAATCTCCCTCAATTCTCTCACCAGCCCAGCCGTTTTCGCTACCCGCCGCACCGTTGACAGAAAGACTGTCTCAAACAGACACGCGACAAAGTTGAGCAAGAACCACCTAACATCGAGCCAAGGACCGCATAACCCCAACCGCCAGCTAACCGCCGCATGAGAGAGCCCGGAGAGCAAGAACACAGTGAACGCAACCACCGCGCCGTACGCTTTCCCCGACGACGACGGCGACACCCCCAGACCGTGGACAGCGAGCACCCGTCCGTAGTTCGTGTACGGCCGGACCGCCACCCGATGCCAGACGCCGGACCAAAACCTGCGCAGACCGCCGCAGGCGCCGAGGGGCGAGCCGAACAGCGGCGGCCAGTCGCCCGGCCCGTCGAGTCGGAGGAGCACCGCGGAGATGCTGAGGATCGCGTTGGCGCTGTCGAGGTAGACGAGGCTCTCCCAGATCCACTGTACGGCGATGTAGGCGCGGACGACGGCCTGGCGAGGGGTGAGGGGGAAGAGGAGGGCGGAAGGGGAGGGAGCAACGTCGGCGGCGGAGAGGGAGACGAGGGTTTCGGAGAAGAGGAGGGGGAGGAGGTGGGTGTGGAGGATATAGTAGAGAGGGAGTTTGAGAGCGCGGAGGAGGATAAAGATGGCGAAGGACCGTGACCGCTCTTCATCTTTTTCGTTGTTGTTCGGAGATGATTTGTTTGCCTTAGTGGCGGTGGTGGTAGGGAGGAGAAGCTGCGGATTACCCCAGAGCCGGTAGGTGGCGTGGAATGCTGATGCCGACCATCTCCATGATGATGATGATAATGATGGGTTCTTTTCCGGGCCTTGCGGTGATAATGAAGATAGTGCCGGCCACTTCTCGATGAACAAAAGCGAAGTGACGTGTGCTACATTTAAAGTGACAGATTGGGCCCAGATGCTAGTGAGACCTGGGAAGAAGAAATTCTTGGACGTAGTAAAAGAAAGGACCGCGAAGCAGAGGAAAAAGGGTAAAAGGAGCCAACGGAGTGATTGGCTTGAGGTATGTAGGGCACAGTGGAAGACGAGGAACGAGAGGATGATGTGGACGATGGGAACGAGGCAATGGGATAGGAGCTTAGCGTATAGTTGTAATAGCATGGTGACGGTTGCTGGTTTACTGTGTGCTTCTTGTCGCATTTGGTGTGTCCTGGAGAGCCTGGTAAACTGGCGTCAGTCGAGTACTTGGAGTACTTGCTCCATTTGAATTCAAGGACAAGGGGAGCATCATGGGAATGCCAAAAGCCACTGTCGGGGCGTAGTTTGTGTTTGTTCTACACTGAGACGCTTACGATAGAGGCTGTGGTAGGTAGAATATTGGAAATGCGTGTTCGAAGAGCCTCGGCTAACATGTGACCGTTTCGTCCTCCCCCAGGGTGTTTCAATGCAGTGGATTATTTTTGGAAGGATCGATTTTGTGGGTTTGCACTTCTCGCAATATTCACGTAGGACAAGAGGGGGGCGGAGTTTGATGCACCATGATTTGTAAGACGAGTACAGTGAAAAGGGGCAAAATCAAACTGGAGTAGGAAAGTGCGGTGAATCCTTAAGAGATGGTTTTTGGGGAAAAGCCTTGATCATCGTTTAGACCAACGTTGGACTTGAGTAGATCCGAAGTTTCCCGCTTATAAGAGCCTATCCTGACGCATGTGTATTTTCAGGCTAAGTCTGCAGATTGTCAGCTTGAAGGATCAAGACCTAAGTGTAGAAATCAAATATCTATGTAATAGAGGCCGGCGTTTGTGAAAGACCGATTTAACATAACTGTTATGAACTCTGAGATACAATTTCTGGGGCATAGTGGACACGAAATTTTGTTTTTTTGCCTGACTCTGCTATTCCACTACTGCTTGTGAACATGTCCCATCTCAGCTCGGCATAGTACCAGAACCATGATCTTTACGTATAAATTAGCGAAAGCTCGAATCGCAGGAGGAAAAGACCAAATCAACTCACCAAGCTTAGATCTACTCCAGAAGCCACTCGCGCTTTCCAAACGCTCCTATCTCGGTTACCTCGAAAATTGGTATTGTTTTCCTCCACTTTAAGAATCGTCGCGATTGGGGTTTCCCCAACAGTAACAGTCACCGCCGTTGCCATTTGATCGTTGTGTCGCATAAATACCCGAACATCTTCACCTGTCTGGGTGCGTACAGTGGCAGTAAGGTCGGAATGCTGCGACGTGAACTGCGTCGACTTGTGCTCGAGCGAACATAGAATTTGGCTATTAGAGTCCGCGTTCTCGACGATCCAGCTGTTGTTTTTGATATCAAAGCGATTGTGGCGGAGGTCAAAGATGTGGTTCTTACTGTCGAAGACTTTACGTCGCCAGCTCCACGAAGTACCCCACGTCGTACCTTTAACGCGGAAGAGAAGTTGTTCATTGGCGTCCAGAGCTGTCACATTCTTAAAGGTGTTATCGTGGCAGTAAATATCAAACGCCGTCTCCTCTTGCGATACGTAGCTGGCAAGCATATTGACAGGCGGTGTCGGGGTTTGTAATTTAACGTCCATTTTCTTACGCTTGTTCTTCTTCTTCCCTCCTCAAAAGTGAGAATCCATTGACAAAGAATGTAAGATAGAAATGCGGGGGGCTGACACTGTGCCTAAGTTTCGGTTTTGCCGACGAATTCTGCACCTTGGGAGACTTGCAGGAGGGCCAGGGCTAGACCAGAGGTTGTAGAACTGTAGGTAGGTGAATCAGGTTTCGATCTGCAAGGCATGTGATTCATGCATTGATCTGTAAGCCAGATGATTCAGTTGTTAACCTGCAAGGCAGATAATTCAGGTGTTGATCTGCAAGGCAAATGGGACATGGTCTCGGCTAGGCTCGGCGGTGCAGCACATTGCATTCCTTGTATGTAAAGTGGTGAAGTTAGAAATGATGAACGGGCGATATTAGCCAATGAAGGGTTTGCATGGGAGTCGACACGCTAAGAGGCACTCCGTTGGGATTGCGCACCAAAAGTTACCCCTATTGAACATAGCCTAGAATGGGTGGGGGTCCTTGCCTACAGCTTCCACAGAGCCTACTGTGATTACCAATCCATCAACTATACCTCCCAACGCAGACGTGGTATAGTTTGGGACCATTAGAAGGAGCGGCTCTTAATTTACCTGTTCCATATACTAATTATATTTACACGCAGATAACTTGCCAACCAACTGCAGCCTCACACGAATACCAATAACTGAATGCAACGTTGATCTTGAGTGAAAACGGTAACAACTGCCATTGGCAGCCTAATGACAATCACCTGCGCCTAGCTCTACTCTCTAACGGGCCGGCGTACCCTCCAGCCTGATTTTGCATGGATTCAGCTCTGAGATCCAATCGGCCTCCCTTCGCCCTAATGAAGTTCGCACATACGAGTTTCCTCTGCCGTGTCCCCTATTTGGTTACCCGTGAAGCTGTAGACAACTCGCCCTTCGCTTGTTTCACGTGCTTACTAGCATCAAATCCCAGTCCCTTGGCGTATTTAGACAGCTAAGTACTTTTACTCCTAACCGCAGCCGATTTCAACGCCGGTCTTACATCTTGACGAAACTTTTGTTATCTCCATCATAACGATCAATCTTGGGTTCTGCTCAACCAATCTAGGCTTGAATTCATCCATTTAACACTCCTCGTCCTTTTCTTCTGATGTGTCAACATTGCTGATTTACCATGTGTTCCAACGCTGCATCACCACGAAGCGGAACTGTCACAGAGACCAACAGAATACCGCAAAAATTGCGACCTACTCCCCTGCTTTCAGCCACATTATCATTGCTCCTACCGCTTACTACTACCTACATGGCATGGAAGGGCCTTTGTGTATTGACAAACTCGTCAATTCCAATTGTCTGTGTAACTTCCAACTCAATGGCCCCGGCATTTCATCGTGGTGATGTGTTGGTTTTGTGGAACCGAACAATTTTAGTTGAATCTGGAGATATTCCTATAATTTGGTTCGACAGTGCCCCTTTGCCGATGGTCCATCGGGTTATTCAGGTATCCTCGGACGGTTTGAACCACGGTCAAGATAATTTCTCTATCGGGTAAGTGGGAAATCACAACACGCAAAGATTATATCAACTCATCCATTATACAGACAACATTTCCTGACGAAGGGTGATAACAACGCTTTTAACGATGTTGTCATTTATCCTGAACACCGTACCTTGGTTTCACGAGAGGAAGTTATGGGGTTTGTAAGGGGCTACATCCCATGTATCGGCTGGTTGGTTGTTATTTTCCAGGAATTGTACTGGCTAAGGTTCTTGACCCTTGTTCTCCTTGCTTCTTTTATTCTTGTACAGTGACAGCAAGTAATTGATAACATAATCTCGCTTTCGGTATAATCTAAGCTACTTTGAGCTGGGCGTTGGCTGTAGCGGCGGAGGTAAATCAGCCTCTTGATACTTCATGGCCACCTCGCGTTGAGCTTCACACACTTCAGCACCTCAAGCAGGCTGATACAGATTATCTGTTGTTACTGACGAGACATAACCCGAGTCATACCAACTTCGGAGCTTGCTCTATGGGACTACAACGACTATTTTGATACAACACGCCACTGATTACGGCGATAGTATCCGCTAACACAACATTGAAAGATCAGCTCCGCCACTATGCGGCATATTCTGGCTCAGGGAACAGTGTTTAATACACGACACGTTGGTGTTATATTGTGGACCTTAGCTCGACGATGGAGACCTTTGATCCATTTAACATGTAACAAGAATTGATACGCGAGGTTAGTATCATATTCGAAACGTCGCAGGAGCTGCGAAAAGAACGACGGCTCATTCACTTCAATGTATCAGAGGCTGTTCTTTGCCTCGCCTTCACGAGGTCGAGGGAAGAGATCCCCGAGACCATTGTTAGAAAGTTGACTTCTTGCAATCGTCATGAATCTTCTCATCAGGTATAAAGAGGTGATCCTCTAGCTCCATTTTGAACACAATCAATCGATCAATTCATCAGCATTCAATCAATCAACAGTCTCTTATCAGCATCCAAAAATTCCTATTCAACTCACTTCAATCTTAGTCAGCAAAGTTTCAGCAGAAATAAACAAAATGGTTTCGTTCGGAACGACGGCTATCTCTGCTGCTGCCCTCTTGGCGCTAGTTCAATTTTCTCCGGCTCCTTTCATCCCTGCTGCCGTCGCTGGTATCGACGTTGGCACGACAGCCGGGGTCATTGGCGCAGCTGGTGGTGTCACGGGCGGCGTCTCAGGCGCTGTCTCGACCTCCCGCCACCACGGACGCTCAGGCAGCTTTGGCAGGCGCCAACAAGCGAACCAGCAGGCTTGGAACGACTGCCACTCGCAGCTCGGGTCTGCGCAGCTCAACTTCTCAGCTCCTTCTACCAGCAGTAAGTGACCCTATCTCATGCTTCCATCATTTTGAGTGATCTTTTTCTTTTTTACAATGAAACCAAAAGAAAACAAGCTGATACTTCAGACAGATGTTCTCGTCAAGGGTATCCCGCCGGCGTGTATGACACTCGTTACAGTCATCACAGGCAAGTTCAACGAGGGTAACCCAGTGCCCCAAGGCACCGACTCGGTCCTCTTCCAGAACCTTAACAACACCGACATCAATGAGATCCAAGATGCCTTGAAGGCCCACCCCAACAAGAGCAAATAAATGCCATCGCCATAGGAGAACCGACGACATGAAACAAGTCTCCTGGTTGAGCGCTGCCGGACAGAAAATGAGTGATGATTCTCTTTGCTTGCTGCGTTCCAAACTTAATTGAAGTGTTTTTTGTGGTGTTCTCGTTGTTTAAACGGCTCGACAGCAGTTTGGAGGCCTCAGGAATGCATCATTTGTTTGTAATCACACTCATTTAATTGAAATTAAATCTGTGTCCCCGAATAATTTCATTCTGATCTGTGATTGAGTCAGCGCTTATGACTTGCTACTTATGGGACTCCATAGATGATAGTACATCATTCCAGAATTCGAAGCAATTCTAGCGAGGGCACAAATTGCTCTTACCTCGCCGAGTCTAGTCGTCTATGACAAGGGATATAGGATTATGTAAGCTTGATGCTCCGAGACCGCCACGGACTATGAATTATAAATGCTGACTCCAACAAACCAACCCACTGGCACGTAGGCTCTTTGGATCTTGCAACAGATTCTAAAAGCAGAGCATGGGCTGAAAAGTCGCGCGCTGGTACCTTCTCATGCTCAAATGTTGTTAAGTCAATCGACTCAAAGTGCGGTCTCTTATTCCAAACATCCTCCCAAATTCTTATAAGAAGAGCCAAAAACCAACCTCCTTCGATGGACACAGTGTTTCGGAGGGACGTGGCAGGGATTAACAGTCAATAGCGCTCTTAGCCGAAGTGGTCTAGACAGCGACTAAAAGAAATTTCAGGTCAGAGCTTTCAATAAGGATGAAGGGGGCACAGGTGGCCAAAAAAATGAGAGACCGCTATTATGAGGAGTCACGACTTTTAGTCCCCAAAGTGTATCGTCTTTTTTAGCCACCGCCTGGGGACCGGCGAAGATTTTATAACGGCAAGAGTTTGTGCTAGAACATACCACATTTGGATACACTAGACTGGTTACGGGAGATGAGTGTCTCGGCTCGAGCATCTCCAATGCGGGAAATACAGAGGGATAGGGAGTTTTTCGGAGTGACGTGGGAGAGGACGAGATTGGAATGTTACGCAAGGGCTTTGTGAGGACGCACGGCTTTGCGGCGTTGCTGAGATTTATATTGCAAGTAGAATGCTATGAACTAGGAGCCAAGCATGTTTGAGTAGACGCTAGATGGGCAGGTGTTAGTCGCAAAGTAAAGCAGCTGGTGGAAATTTTGGAGCACTTTGGAGCGGAAGGCGCATTCGAGTTCGATTCGCTTGCTATCACTAACAAGCAAGCATATAGAATTCGTGGGAGTATTGAGGACAACTTCGGTCTAGGCTCTCGTGTCGACACTTTCGGCTCCGCCCAAAAATCGTTGCCAAAGGTCGTAGCGGAAGCCCTACGAGTGGGCAGCAACTTCTATCACGGGCTATCATATCTTTCCTAAACCTGCCTGATGGCAGTGGACTGCGACTACCCAGATTTTGACCCGAGTATTCTCAAAAAACTTTCAAGTGATCCAAATCGGGGTCCTGTCGCCATAATACATCGCCGGGATTGGCTCACCGATATCCCCTTCTCCCCAACTTCCCATATCCCACACTATACCTCTCAACATCAAATTCCACCACATACCCTCGACTTCATCATCACTGAAAATCAGACCTTTGCTCTGAAGATACCTTCCGACACCGTGAGACGAGTCATGCAAATGGTTGACGTATTCAAATCCAATCTCAACCTGTTGTTGAAAGATAAATCTCCCATGATACCCTTCAATAAACCCATATTTCTCGCTTAGTTTCTGATGGGTGCGTTCGTTCCGTGTCTGGCTATCGACGAAGTGGAGAGCCTTATGAATAGCTTTTCTAGCCATGTTGATATGCGCTGCGACAAGATGCAGGTATTTGGTCTGCCCGGTGTTGTCCATCTCATGTAGTTGTCTTCCGTGGGCCTGGAAATATTCAGTCGTTTTGTTGAACGTCTTGCGACAGAACGCGATGAGGCGCTCTTTCGACAATCTCTTGTTCTGCACTGAAACTTCTGATGCCGCATCCATGTTCGTGATTGCCGCAAGGTCCTCGCGGCAGTAGAAATCATGGGGCCAGGTCGTTTCGAGATCTTTGAATGCTTCGTATACTTGCTCCAAATCGGACTGCTTCATGCTTCGCGACTTTTCGGTAGCATTCAAACGCTTCTCAAGACGATCCATTAAAGCCCAGCGTGCTTCCCAGAAATGAAAGACGGATTTCCTGACCCGAGAATCTGGACGGAGTCCGGGAAAATAGTAAGACACGATGGTCGAATGTTTCAGCGGTAAAAATGGGCAGAGTAACATGAGAAGCTCATTATGGTTCTCCTCATAGCTCTTACTCGCAACCTCAGCCACCACGTTTGTGGGCATTCTAATCTGATAGAGTATGCCTCTTGGTTCGTCCGCTTTGATTGTCTTTCGATTCGGAGAGACAAGGTCGAAATCCCTTTTGACAAGAGCAGGGCAGCCAGGCAGTACGCCGCAGAGCAATTTGTCCCCAGCTATACTCGAAATCGACCTCGGAAAGTTCTTCTGGTGACCAGCGGAATTGAATCTCATTACAATCCCTAGGCCGTTGACATTGGTAGAGGTCAAGCTGAACCCGTTGCCTTCCGCTTGAAGCTTGTTGCTCTTAAGATCCAGCTCTCGCCAATGCATTCCCAGCCTTCGTGCAAGAATCAGAATGTCGCCCACAGTCGTTTCAGCCAAAGGCCTCACCATATCGGGGGGCATGAAATCCCAGGTCCACTGGCGATAGATGATTGCAGGGCTTGTCCTTTCTGTGTCCATGTGGTCTTCACCAAATCTTGCTCCATTATATAGTCCCCAGTCAGCATCTTCCCTCTCAACCTGCGAGACCGGGTCGTCAAGCAGGGGACATTCTCCTCGCATGTGATCAGTGTCTGGATGCGTCCAACACGGAATTTGCTCCTCTCCGCAGAGGCGGCAACTCGCTGGGAAAAAGCTAGAGTATTGAGTATGGAGAGCCTTGAGGAGTGGTAGCCAAGTCACACTTAGCTCCTTCTGCGAAGCCCTTGACCTCTTTCTTTTAAGATTGTCGGTGACGATCGTGGGAAGTTTGTGTTGCTTGTCATTTAGACTGGCGGCCTTTTCCGGATCACACCCTACTGTGCTTGATGAAACTCGGTTCGAGGAACTTTGCCCAATCTTGCAAGGCTTGTGTACCGTTTCTCTAATTTCTAGACAGTCACAATCCTCAAGCATCGATCTAGATGTGAGGCGATATATCTCATAACGTTCACTGGCCTCGCCGAATTCTTCAGGGGACAGAAGTAGTATTTGAGGTGTTATGTACTGAGTCTCAAAACGAAATTCGGAAAAATGCCATTTGCGATGCCTGAGTTTATGCCAGGGACCAAGAACCGACTCGGCGCATCTGCGATACCCTTCCGCGGTCCCAAACAACGCTTGTGAGAGCTGAAGCAGCGCAATGAACAAGGCTGCTAAAGATACGATGAGCGCTACTACAGCGAGACTTTCTGAGTTGCCCATTTTGAATAGCTGGGAGAAAAAGATCGCAGAGCGCCACGCCTTTGGGTGCGCTGAATGAACTTAAAAGACTTAGAAACGCACAATTTTCGGACCATGTTATTCTAGACCGTGGATATGAGGCTGAAAATTCGAAGTTCCGAGCCTTGCCCCATTGAAGGCAAGAGGCTTGCTGCTTGAGAGAACCCTTGGACAATTGGCCCCTTTGCCCCGCAGTGGCGCTCCGGGTTTCAAATCCTACAGTACCACGGGGGTTTGTGGGGGTGAAGGGGCGAAAACCATGTCGCAAGGAGCCAAAAAAGAGAGCAACGAATTGACAAACACCAAGACATTTCAACTTTTCCTGGCTAGCGGGTATATTGAACCTATGCGTTGCTCATTCGTTGAATTCTGTAGAACCCTAAATCCCCTCTTCCAAGGTAAAGGTGTAAGGCTAGCCTACCGAACTTTGAAGCTAGCATAAACCTCGAGCGGAAAAAAATTAAAATCGAGAGTTCATCCGTCGCTCTTGAGAGCCTCTTACTCATGTGGATTTATTGTACGTCGGACTGGGAAGTCGCCCTCGCCTAAACATCCCCGCGCTTGCGTTCAACTTTTGTAAATTGTAGTTTC
Organism: Pyrenula massariospora; assembly: GCA_021030905.1. Classification (NCBI taxonomy): domain Eukaryota; kingdom Fungi; phylum Ascomycota; class Eurotiomycetes; order Pyrenulales; family Pyrenulaceae; genus Pyrenula; species Pyrenula massariospora. The sequence goes on from JAGFMI010000028.1 coordinate 319,654, forward strand.
TGAATCAACTTTGGAAGTTTCTAGTCAAGACGACATTTGCGTTGTTCCGAAAGAGCTCAGTTACCGCATTGGAGAAGCGTTGATTTCGAATTACCATAACTGCTAATAGTGCTGATATATCCCAAACAACTACGCTGCCTATTCGACTTCCTCTGTAAGCACATTAGGGCATGTAAGCAATCTGAACGCTCTTATTTTCTTCCGTCCATTTATTTAGGCGTTCCACCTTAAGATTTTTTTCTTTGTCCTCTAAGTCATATGAGCCTTTTCTCTCTCAACATGTCCTAAAAAATACTTCGAGCGAACACTGGAACGTACATTAGTCTTATGAATTCCATCAGAACACCGGTTCAAAACTATGAGCCTTGTAGTGGCCATGGTTCGCTCTACATATTCACGTCTCTCCCTGCCTCCTAGGATAAAGCATCGACTAAGACTTGAATGTCGCCATCGACGAGCCCTAGAACAATCTCTAGTTCCTCATTTGAACTGAGCCTGAGGGACGCGCGGTCTCTGGAATTAGCTCAAGTTCATAGGCGATATCCAGTACCACGGTTCAAACAAGTCCGTCGGAACACACAAAGCCAAGATTCCTCTGCTTATAAAATCGGATTCAATATTCTCTGAAAAAATATCATGAATCATTTCCGCCCTCATCAAATCACTTCCTTCCTCCCCATACATTCATTACCGAGGACGCCAATCATCAAACCTCTCACCATCCTCAATCTCATCCACCACATCCCATCAAAATGTCATCAATCCTCTGCCTCCAAGTCTCTGCCTTAACTAAAGAATATCTCGAGGCACTCGCTGCCCGTGACCCGCAGCATCTCCAAATCATCCCAGGAACATGCGAGCGCATCGTCAAAACCTCCACAGCCTGGGACGGCTTCAAATTCTACCTCATGACCGTCGGCGGCGGCTACGCGACCTTCGTCGTCCTCTTTTTGCTCATTGCAGTTAGAGTCATGGGCCTTAATTATCTCACTAATGGACGCGACAAAGAACAGGGAAAATCGCAAATAATCGCCAAAAGAGAAGGGGAACGCAAACAATTAATACAAATGATTGCCAACAAAGCAGAGGAACTCGCAAGATTACAACAGGTAAATGGCGTGAACGATTCGCGCAGCAAGGTTTCAGCACCGACCCCAGATCTTGAGCCGGAGTCAAGCTCACGCTCGCGCTCAAGCTCGATGTCGACCCTGATCCTCACCCCCACGTCGACGCCGCCCTCCCCATCGCCTACCCCGGCGAACAACGAACACCAGCCTTATGTCTGTGAGCGTTGCGAGATGTATCGCGACGGATTCTGCGACGGGAGTTGCGACTGGTAGCTCGCCAACGAGGAACTTTCTTTTCACAGAGTTCTGGAAGAACAGAGGATCTTAGGGTACTGGGCTTGACTTATATCTTTCTTCTGAGGACCCGCCAGAGGTGATAAGACCTTTACCGTTGAAGATGGGGGGGACTGTTTAGGGTGGTACAGGTGGGGCAAACTTCTTGCACATCCTTTTGATGTGCTCAGCCAGGTTCTTGATTGCGTCATGACCGATTTGGGAAGGTTTGAAGGGGGCGAACAAAGCTTTTTAAGCTTGGCTTTGGAGGAATTGATACTGTGGACGAAATGAAGAGGAAGGTAAACCAAGACTAGCTATGGCGTGAACGTCACTACAATTCCCTTAGATTGTGCTAAAGGTAATCGTCTTCTTCTTAGTCCAGAGAGATCGATTGAAACCGCCATTCGTCAGAGTAAAGTTAGTCCTTGTCATGCCGATCTTCTAGCAAAATGGCTCCGCCTCAAGGCTCGGTAGAAGTTCGATGATCGGCTCGATCAGAAGATATTCGACGTTATAGCGACTGTCCAAGCGATGCTGAAGTCCCGCCTGATCTTCAAAGCTCACGAATGTACTTCCTGTCAGCCGCATCAAGTCCCTATGCAGTATCTAGATAGCAACATTAACGATCAAAAATGTTACGTCTTGCACTCGATAAGACGATTGAAAAGAATTTAACGACCCCGGTCCCTCCGCCATTACACGAATGAATCCAAAGTGGCCCAGCAGTCTCGACCTCTAATTTCGTTCTCCAAGCGAGACCCAACAAAAACTTCTCATTGCAGTCCCACGATTCCAAGCTTAGCCGCACCCGTTGTGTTTATGATCCTGCAAAAGTGCCTCTTCTTCGAATCTTCGGTTGGATTGTGATGAGCTTAAGGATCTCATGCTTCGACTGGCTAGGGCTTTTCAATACGATGATTCCAGATGTGGGGGAAGGTGCTTCCCAAGGAGCGATGCAGTACAGGATTGAGATTTGGCACGATTTGAAGTTGCTTGGGGAAGAGAGAAGAGAGACGCGTGTTGACCTAGATAGGCAACTTTTGAATTCAGCTCCGCTAGTTCCAGCAGGGAAAATAAAAAGCTCAAGCAAGATTAAGCAGTCTCTAAGGCGTCTTCGAAAATTTCTTCCTCTTCACTATCATCAATCGGATTCGGCTCATCCAGAGACAAGGAAGCCACCAATTTGTCAAAGGCTCTCTGAAGATCCTCGGTAAGATCAACTCTTCGCGAAAGATAATCTAGCGCATTAAAACCTCTGAAATCTCGCAGCTCAGGGTCAACGCCTCTAAGCTTAGCTTCCGCCAACACTTCCATTGTCGCGACGTCACATTTCAAGGCCGCGATGCGAATGATATTGATGTCTTGCCCTGTCACACGCCTTGGGTCTGCTCCAAGTCTGAGAAGCGTCTTGACACTGGCCGCTTTCGCGTGATGTACAGCTGAAAACAATGGCGTCATCCCAATGAGAGGATTCACATCAGGATCAAAACGATTACGTTGCACTGGAATACTTGCATTGGGATAGCGAGCGTCCCAACGTGCATATAGCAGACCGCGTTGGACCTCAAGATCTGCCCCATTTCTCACAAGCTCTTCAACGTGGGAAAGCTTGCCATATACAGCAGCAAAGTGCAGTGGCGTATTTCCCGAGACACTATCAGAATGGACATCAGCACCGGCCTGGAGAAGTGCTTGAAGTAAAGCAAGGCTTTCATCCTGCTCTGGCCAGCGGAAGCAACACGAATGTAGGGGGGTTCTTCCGGCATCGTCCTTAGCGTTTATATCTGCTCCGTATTCTAGGAGTAGCTTCAAGACTTCTGGCGTTTTAGCAACATGCAAAGGCCCATGTCGGTCGCGCGGACTGAGATGGACGTCGGCTCCGTAATTCAGAAGGATATTCACTGCGGTAGCATCCCCTCTAGCAGATGACCACCAGAGGGGGGTTCTTCCCAGAGAGTCTGTGGTGTCTATGGATGCAGTGGTAGCGCGTAATTGCGATTCAAGGTCGAGATTAGACGATATCCCCAGTACTATTTTATGCAATACTGTGTACTGTTGGGAAGTCGCAAAATTTTCGTAGTCAAGATTTCTGAGCACGTCATCATACATGGCTACGATACTCGCAGATGATCGTTCAGTAGTTCGACTGAAATACCATGCGCGCTCCAAGACGGAGCCGCCATTGTCTGCTACCAAAGATACGTCGGCGCCTGCTTTGATAAGGAAAGAAACAACCTCGCTCTTGCCAAGAATAAAGGCTTTCTGTCAGTGAAAGGCAAGCCTCATTAGAACTTTGTGACAAATATACAGTAGATTTTCCTTACATTTAAAATTGTCATTCCTCGATCATCCACATCGTAGATACTTGCCTTGTACTCACTAAACAGCACTTTCATGCCGGTCACGTCACCAGTTGCAGCCAGTCGAAAAATGTCCGAGCTAATTGGAATTACCCGAAGGGTTCTTAATTGCATTTGAGGTCCGCCAACAAGAGAAGAGTTCAGGACTATTGAGACAGCTTTTGACAAAAGCCATGATGGGAACTTGTAAGTAATGGTACGCTTAGCATTTAGCGCTGGCCCACAACTTTTCTCCGTGCACTTGGACGGCCCGAAAAAATAAGTCGAATTCCCTGTAGATCTCACAGAAATCCATCCCAGGAGTGAAGACAAGAGAGCCGGAGAACTGAGATCACTCGGACAATGGCAAATGCAGCTGCAGAAAGGAGGGCAGGCTGCTTTTCTATAGGAAATCAACGGAACGACCGACATCGTTGAATACCCTAAATGTGAGCCTAGCGATAGAGATAATGCTGAAGCACTTCTAGAATGCTTTCCTTCCAAACAAGATTCCATGCCACTTGAAGCCTTAATCGATGTGTCGCAAGTCCCAGAACCATCAGATGCTTTTATAAGTCCATCCAATCTGCTGTCATCAACATTTAGATCTGACCCATCTAGACGTAGCAAGACAGATTTTACCTCGAGCAATGTCTTCGCTACGAGTATTGTTGAGAGGTTCGACTTCACCCCGAGAAGTTCTTTGCGCATATCCTCTATTTTTGATCGCCATCGAAGCCAGGCCGTACGTGAAACCTTCTGGGACGTAGCATTAGGCTTCTGGGGTACAATGGCTGGAGCTGACTGTGAAGGTTTTGAAGACGGGGAGAGGAGGTTGTTGTCTAACACTTGCGACAGCTCTTTCAGGATTCCCCGACCTTTGAGAAGCAGCCTTGAAGCATCGTCGTCCGAGGCCCCTTGCGGCAGAACGTCTTGGTGTTTAGTATCGCCTCCGCTGTCCAACGTCTCAGGCTTCACATTTCTTAGAGCTCGCTCAATCCCACCGATAGTGATTTCAAAGTCGTCCAAATCCTCAGCAAGTCTTGATATCTCCTTCGGCGCATTGTTTAGGGTTCTCAGGCGTTTCAGAGAGGCGGAAATGGTAGCGGCGAGAGCCAATACCGAAGTTGTTATGGAGAGCGGGTCCATGTGTAGAGGGAGTCGGGCGGCGGACCTTTCTTAGAAGCACGAACAGCTTCCAAGAAAGTGCTGGAAGCTAAGGAGAAAGGCTGTGAGTAGAACATGATGAGCGAGATTGTGAAGCTATGGGTTTGCAGCCTAACCTGCATGTCGGCGCCTCGTTTGAGTGATTGTGGTTAGTTGTATCTGGGCGAGGGTCGAGTCCTTCATTATGGCGCTCTATTCCCGCTTCGGCTTATCGCCAAGGGCGCCCACCTCGCGAAAGGACGTGCGGCGGCACTAGCGGGCCGAAGCGAAAGGCCGGGAGGGCCAAAGGGCCAACATTTACTTCGAGATCGAAGGTTGTGTCATCATGCGATTCTCGAGTGAAATATGGTAGTCCTAGTGTGGGACTGTCCTGTTAGATATAGACGAGGAATTCTTCAGAAGTTGTAGGGAGCAGGCCCCTCAAACATGGGGCTGTTTGGAATAAGGTCCAGGTCAGGCTTCGCGCTGGGCGCTGGGGACTGTCACTTTCCCTGACACTAAGCAGGCATGGTAGCCTTCAGTACTTGCACTTCTCGGTCATTTTCAGATCTCTACATTTCTGATGGCCGACAGAGACGTCTTTGATGGCATTCGGGAAACTTTGAGAGATGCTGATGCGACCCTCTCCCCAACAACCTTGGTAATAATAATTAGCCCCATGATAAGATCGGGGCTCAAGTTCATCAAAAGCTTGTCTCAGTTTATGAATCGAAATGCGACAAAAATGGACAACTATTGCCTCGAAAAAGCATCCGATCTCAACTTGGTCGATCCCCATATAGCATCCTGAACAGTGCCAGCCTCGTATTGCGGCTTAGACACGGGACAGTCTCGCGCCTCCGCACTAAAGAGCCACATTTATACAGAGGCCAATTTCCAAAAACAGATGCTGGACTGTTGTATCTTAACGTTGAACGGAGACTGTTGCCAGAATCATTCTTGTGGTTTCTGATAGCGTCCATTAAGGTAGCAACGGCCCTTGGGTCTTCTCTACTGACGAGCCAGCGTAAACCCGCCCCATCTCACGTTGTACAAGCTCGGTCCTAGCACCTGGTACTCTATGACTATCACTAGGGCTTAGGATCTAGAGAAAGAGCGGTACACGACAGTTAAGGGGCTGAGCTGCAGAAAAGAGCGAGAGGGTCCCGAAACTCACGGCTGGTCTCAGCTACGTGAGCTCTAAAGCAGGGAAAACAAAATGAACTATAGACTAAGAAGATCAGGTATAGCCCATTGTCAGAGTAGGGCCGCAGCAGGGGGATGTCATGGACGGAGTCTAGCGCCCATTGTCCTGACGCTCGCCAATCGTACAGAGAGCCCACGATCTGGAAGCACTCAACTAGCGGGAGAAACGAATCATCAGTTAGTCAGGCCGCTACGTGAATGAACTGCGCTAGAAGTATGTATAAAGAGTAAAAATATGCTGACGCTAAGGCTCCCTTGACATTGTTCCCTAAGAATGGCCTTTGCAGATAAGCAGAATAAGCACAGCTAAAGAAGCGTTCACAAAGCCAGGAGTGTGTCTGGATGAATCACGATTTACAATGCCGTCAGTCAACAACATCTTCTTGCATGAGGAAGGATTCAATCACTCCGGTCTAGGTATCGAGACTGACTGTAAGGCCTTCCCGCCTACTAGCGGCCCTGGACCTATCTTCTTTGGAAGGACCCTACAGTCTAAGCGGTCATCGACCTTCACCAACCTGCCACCATCAAAGAAGCCGTTCGTGGTCAGCAGCAATTTCACTATCTGCCCTGTCCTTCCAGCGCGCTGCAACGTGTCTAACAATGACTCAATGTGCACTCTGCTGCTGGCATGATCGAGATACTGTAGGCCGTCTATGACGACGAGGAGCAGATCAGGCCCAATGCCAATTAAGGTGCTGATTATTGTTAACGCATGGGGGATGCTAGCTGCGGTCCCATCAAGCTGCGCGACTTTCGAGCGCAGGCCTGAGGATTTTGGAATCGAGGAGGGGGCATAGGCCGTAAGTTGCCGTACCAGCGAGTACAGTAGTGCAATCATTTGCGCATTGTAGGAGATGGATCTTGAGACCGGTTGGCAGAGGAAAGAGACGCAGCCAATCCCGCTGAGGTGACAAAGGTTGCTCACACGTATTGCTGCTAAAGTTGCTTCCGAGCATCCTGGTGCGTTACGAGGGAGTCCCATGATCCAGAGTCTTTGTGACCTGGTTGATGATAACCAAGATTGTAGACGAATGACGATCTCCCCGGACACCTGTTTTGTAGTATTCTGCACAAGTGGTGGCTCGTAAAGCTTTGAATCGCTTATGTACCCGTCAAGGACAGTAGTGTCAACTTCCATCTCCACACGGCTGTACGGCATCGATTCCTCCAAGTCAACTGAACCGTCTTCGGAATCCTCTGGTTCGTGGACGGCCGGTAGAGCTTGCCGTTTTACATCATTACGTGCAGCATCGTACATTATACGTTCTCCAGTCGCCATAAGTGTGCCTTGGCCTTGTCGACCTAAAGCTTCGATCAACACTTTAAGGCAAAACTTAATATCCGAGACATTAACATTTATATCCGAAATATTCTTTTGGGCCTCCATTCTTGCTTCCTGGACAATTCCATTGACAAGGCCCTTGACTTCATTTATTGTTGCTTCGATCTCGTGTGTATAATAGTCCTGATTCACAGCTGATTTCATACGCTCCCACTTAGACTGATACCATTTCATGGTGTGGCTGAGGAATTTCAAGTATTTGATATACATCGTCATGATAAACTTCTTCATCTTAGGCGTTTTATAAATGGTACATTGTCTCAAACTTTGATCGAGATTCGTGCTAAGCTCAGACAGAGCCAGTGCAAAGCCTTCAGCGATTCTCTCGTGTCTGGAAGAAGCCTAAATAATGTCCATTAGCTTAGAACAATCATTGCCAAATGATACGATCTACCTTAACAATTGAGGAAATCACACCTGAGAAAAGACTCGTGTACTTGTCGCCCTCTGGGAAGAAGCTGAAAAGCTCTGAGTGTACGTCAAGAGTGCCACAGAACTGGTAGAAGCCGGCCTTCGCTCTACCAAAGCCCTTTTCTCGCTTACCCACCCATTCTTGCACTGTTTGGTCGACTGCTGCTCTGATAGTGCTGATATTCGGCGGGCCTCGGGTGACCGGCAATCCCTTCTCGGACTCCGGGAGACGACGTTTGAACTCGGTCCAGATTTCTGCTAAATCTTTACACTCTCTTTCCAAAGGCGCAATGTCATCATCACTATTTTTTGAGAAATTATCGACGATTAATTAGCAAACAGTGGATGCTATATGAGGGAGAGCAATCGTCGTACGCACATTTCAGGCTTAGCAAACTGGAGAAATTGCTGCCACTCAAGATTTTCGCGCTCTTCCCTCTTTTCACTTTCAATGTTCCTTCTTTCAAGCTCGCCGACCGCTTTGGCAGCCTCGTTGTTAGGTAAACTGATCTCGGCTTGTACACTGTATCTGCGGACTAATTTGAGCGCCTCATTTTTGATGTCTTGCTCCTTCATTCTGTTGTGACAGTATCCTCGACTCAATGCGCAGTTAAGGTCCAGGTCCAACGAGTATGATCATTAGTTTAAGAGTTTACGGACTTGGTGCCAGAAAACAAGAGCAAAGTCTTCCTCAACGTACGGCGAAGAGCAGGTTGAGTAGACCAAGACGCGGATAGCCCAAAAGGGCGCAAAAATTGTGCGAGGAGCCAATTTACGATGCGATAAGCCTCACACAAGAATAGTGGCTTATTGAGACCATTGCAGCCGATGAAACCTGGGTCAGCTACATGATTCGTGCGAAGGGAAACCCCAGCGCGGTTTCAGGGTTCAGCTAGGCAACGGGGAGGCTGGCCCCTCAGCTTGTGTTACCATCCAGTCCGTGTCAAACAACAATAAAAGGGTGATTTAACCTGGACCCCACGGAGGGCAGACCATGGGATATATGAGTATACTGCGCTTCCTCGTGGAATCAGATGGTCAAACAAGCTTCTCTTACCTCTTTCATGATTTGAAACCCTTTTCTCATGCTCTCTTTTTCTCAGATACATCCTACCACTCACTCAAATCCAGTCGGTAGCCATTTGTTGCTTTGTTTAGAATCCAGAAAGCATGACTGCTACAACGAAAAGCTGTGCTGAAAAACAAGAAATGCTGGAGGATGTGGTGCAGCTGTCTAACGGCCTGACTGACATGGATACAACTCCAAGTGAATCGGCAGATTCGACTGACGGAGATTTGCCACCATCGGAAATCCCAAAAGACGATGCTGAGATACCGATACAAGGCGCGTCATTGAACGATAAACCTCTCGAGAATAATGATGGACAGCCTGCTCCAGTCCCTACGCCAGAAAACGTAACGAATACCAATGGGAAAGATGACAAAGGTGGTCCATACCCAGCACACTTATATTGCCCTGTTAAATGGATGACACATGCACATTTACTTGACTTCAGGGTGACTACTTGTCCCCTTTGCGGGGAAGACTTGCGATTGAAGCCTCCAAAACAGCCAGAGCCTGAGCAGAACGCCAAGAGCAGTTCATCAACGAGCAAAGAAGACAGTGTCGTAGAGGATAATGATACTGCAGAAGAGCTCACTCTGAGAAAACTGCCTCCTGTCCGGTACAAGATAAGATTTGAAGACGAAGGTGGTTATCTCGCCGCTATCCAAGATTGGCATGAGCCATTGGATCTGGAGACTGCGCGGGCGGCCACGCGACCAGATGAAGGACAATCAGTTCTAGAGGTTGTGTCTGTTGTGCGTTCCAACATCGAGAAAGACAGCAGACGATACCCGTCTGAGCGAACCGAACTGCTTCATGAAGGCATTCTTGACAATCCAAAATATAAATTGGTCGTCTGGGCTACGGAAATCTACATCCATTCCCCACAAGTCATACAAGCATTACGTCGACGTGTAGCATATTATCCGGAAACCAGTCTCACATCGGACAAAATCCACGTGGTGGAACCATTTGGTTTCCTGTATCATGTTTTGGATGATTTACTCGCCTACCAAGAAACGTATACCTTGGCTGAAACAATCAACTCTTGCGAGCAAACTCTCAAGCAAAACGTAATAGCAACAGCCAAATGTGACAAAGAGACTTATGACCATATAACAGTGATACATGATTTCCTGAAGGCTCATTACGTTCAGAAAGTGGCGGAAGAAAAGGCTCGGTGGGGCCGACCACTTGCGGTTACTACTTACGATATGTTGTGGTTGCTCTTTAAGCCCGGCGTGACTGTCTACACTGAGATTGATGGTAGTCTAGCTGCATGCGTCGTACACTCTATCACAATAGACAGTACCCGTATTCGGCAAAGACTTCCCTATTTTTTGAAACTGTGGCATCTCGATTACAATGGCCGACACGTTGGCCGTGTTCAACGAGAGACATATATACACGCATTCGTTGGCGAAGTCGAGATCAGTTCTCTGAATGTCATTCCATGTGAATATTACGATAAAATGGATCATGGTAAGCTGCGCAAAAGGCTTGAAGATCGTGGAGAGATGTTTTACAGTCTTCTCTCGGGCAAGCAAATGTACTACTCTGGGGACAGTCTACGGAGCCCGGCTCGATGGGTGAGCTTTGACCCTAGCTTCGTCCAACTGCTTGATCAAACTCATTCATTTTTTGCTAATTTCTCGCAGATTGAAGGGAGTGTAATCATTGACAGCTCAACATATTATACCTACGAAAAGTCGTCACCGCCGGACATCGCAAAGATACGGGATTCTGGAGAGACCACGTCCAAAGAAAGTAAGGACTTGGAATCGTGTGACTGTGCTACTTGTAGGGCTACTTCAAGGGCAAACGCGTTGAAGAGAGAACGAGAAACAGATAGACCAGCTGATCCTTGGGAATCATATGACGATATTGATCCGAAGGTGACAAAGTCTCTAGGTAGCGAGATGGTTGACAAGCATCGCTATCTGTTGTGCCCAAAGAGAGTTTATGGCTTCGTTTTGAAGTCACGGAAGTGGGGTACGTTCAATCCTAATTCAATACCTCTACTTCTGTTCAGGGAAATCTAATGCTGGATTTACGTGGCAGAGAAGCTAAACATAGAATGTTGTCGCGAACAAGAGACCAACTTCGGGGCCATTGATACCTTAAAGATGCCTCCAGAAAGGAAGACCACAATCAAAGCGCTTGTACATAGGTTCACAAGACCCCAAGTCTCTGGTGCCAAGGGTGAAACTACAACATGGAGAGCAGATTTCATTGATCAGAAAGGAGACGGCCAGATCTTTCTTCTCCATGGTAGCCCTGGGGTTGGGAAGACTTATACGGCTGAATGTATTGCTGAACATACCGGTCGACCTCTCTTGTCGCTTACCTGTGGCGACATCGGAACTGACGAAACAAGCATGGAGGACCAATTGTCAAAGTTTTTTCGTCTGGCGGAAACATGGAATGCCATCATGCTTATTGATGAAGCAGACATATTCCTCGAAAAAAGAGCGACCTCCGATCTTCAACGCAATAGCTTGGTGTCTGTTTTCTTGCGTACAATGGAATACTACCGCGGTATACTCTTTCTCACTACAAATCGGGTGGGTTCATTCGACGACGCTTTTCTGAGCCGTATTCACGCCGTGATACATTACCAGAATCTTAGCAATGAATATCGAAACCAAATTTGGAGCCAATTCTTCGACAAGCTTCGCGCGGAGAGGAAGGATATCAGAATTTCCGAAAAGGCAAAGAAATATGTCTTGAATAGTAAAGAGATGCAGGAAGTTCCATGGAATGGTCGAGAGATTCGAAATGCATTTCAAACAGCAGTAGCGCTTGCCGAGTACCGCTTTTCGCAAGAACGAGACAAAGAGGAAGGGGAGAAGGCGCGTCTTGAGCTAGAAGATTTCGAGAAAGTCTACGAGATGACTCGTGATTTCAAGGAGTACATGGATTCTATCAGTGGAGCAGATGAGTCTGGAAGGGCTAAGCAAGCGAGAGAGCGGAATGATGAGTATGGGCTTCCAAATGAAGGGGATAGGAAGTAGGTAGACTGCTTTTCGAGATTGCGCTTGATCTTTGAAGGAAATGTTTTCCCAAGATAGTCAGAGAGTGAAACGTATGTTCAGGAAATTGACGTAATAGAGAGGAGATCTAGCGAGGAGTTTAAAACCGACACAAAAAACATTCAGGCAACGATGAGGTCAAGAGACTCTTTCGCCACCAAGTAAGAAAGGCCTGTCTTCACACCGGGCCGAGACTCATTTCAACTTTCCCTCTACCTGAATTCCACCCTTCTACGGAAATGCTGCTTGGCCGCTACTATGACTGCTATTGCTGTGTGGTGTTAAGCTATGGGGACCACTTCGCTAACAAGCTTGTCATTAAAAAATGTCACATGAATTGCGATCACATCATCGACGGACATGATAAAAGGTCTCATTATCCTGCCGGTTATCTCCACAAATGCGATACTCCAGCTCTTGTTGGCGAGTGGTCGCTACTCTACCCACACCTTGTTTCTTATCTTGCCTGAAGGTTACGTGAGGCGGTGCCCATATCTATCTATATTTAGTCCGTAATGGCCGGCTCAGTAGCGGGATAATACCTCATAGTATTCAGGCTATTATCCCCTAGCTACTATCTTACTACTATATGAGAGTGCACTATTTAGGTTGAATTTAGTAATAATTCAAGGCGGCGAGGCGGCGCCATAAATAATTAGGAGTCATTCAATGATGTCGGCAAAGGGCGGTTCTGGCTCCTGCGATTTGTTATTAAGAAGGTTGAAGCTTTCACGCAGCTCCAGAGAAAAAAGCTGCCCCAATTCAGAAAGATGTTCGAACTCTGTAAATGATATTCCTGTGATGAAGCCTCTAGTGTTTACTCGGAACGAGTACGATCTATGTGGGGGCGGAAACCAGCTACGCAGAGCCGCAAGCTCGTCAAAACCCGTCTGCAATGCCTTTCTTCTTTTCCTCGTCCATCCTCTGATCGTTGTACTTGTGCCACCAACCATGCGTCTCGTCTCCGCCCGACTGTTCCCATTCCCTGTGCTTCTGGTCCCATGGCTTAGGCGACAGAATGTAGTGTATGTTCTTGACGCTATCATCTCTCCATATTGCATCGTGAACTCCCTTCCATCGCAAGGTCTTCAGTGCATTGAAAACATAAGGAATCGGTACCCATCGACCGTGGAAGACATCTCCGAGCAGTGACTGATCCGCAAACTCGTAGCTTGCTATCTTCTCAGAATCATCACTTAGTATCCTTGATATGAGATTGTACGTTCCCTGTGAAGGATTCACGACCTGCAAACCTCCATTCGGAATACCTAGGCCTGCAATTGCTGGAGCGCCAGACTTTTGTGCCTCCTCAGGCGTAGAATGCTGACTGGTAAAGGCGCAATTTTCGGGAACCCAATCCTTAGGGTAGTGAGGTTTCTTGAGAGGGTTGCAGAGACATGCATGGCTAGCTGCGAACACTCTGTCGCCGTTGCCTCCCTCATCTGGAGAGTCTAGCGGAATGTCCATGAGATCGTCAATGTTCTGCAGAATCAGCATGTCAGAATCGAGCTGCACGACTCGCTCAAATTGCGTGAGACTGAAAGGAGTAAGCTTTGACCAGCAATCGTAGAATCGTGGATCATTCGAGAAGTCTTTGGATGTGCCTGGGAGTAAATATGGGATTTCAAGAGTAGGAATTGATCGAGTCTTGAGAGCTTCAAGGCCATTAGGCGGCACAGTCGAGGTCACAAGTGCAATCAGGGGGTACTTGGTTTGGGACTGAAGAAGGGAATAATGCAAGGTCAACAGGCCAGAAAGGTAGTCGAGGTTCGTGAGTAGAGTGGTGAACACCTTCTTGGAATTGGTAGGATTCGACAAGTGAGTGTCAACGTTTTGGAAAGGGTTATCAGAGCCGGCCATCGGAGTAAGTGCAGACCAAGCTGCAGCTGAGGCTCACGCCTATCTTGCTTAGCTGGTTCAACTTGAAGAAGATGCGGCGAGGTGATTATCGGAAAACCTCGGTGAAGGTAGAAGGTTAGCCACACGTGAGCTTTGTCGGAAATGAGACCAAAGCGAAGGCTGTTCCCCTGCTCATGCCGGTTCCTAGTGGTCAGATGGGACCGTTTCGATTAGTCTAGGGTTTGCAGACTTCTCAACTGAGGTTGTTCTAGACGCGACTCCGAAGAACGTGAAGCGTCATGGTCGATCTGCAGATCGGATCTAACCTTAAAGCCGCCCCTGCACTAGGATCTGTCGGTGATGACATCGACTAAGATTAAAGCCGCAGACTATCTTTCATTTGCAAATTCGATCCATCCCTTTACTCCCTCTGGCTGAGCTGTCGACTGTACCGTTCCAGTCACTTCTCATGCCAGAGGTAGTGATTTCCTCACAAAAAGGCGCCACTGAAAGCTTGGAGCCGGGGTAGGCCGCGTTCATGTCCCTCGCTCTCAATCGGTAGGTACCCGTCCTGTGATACTTAGTTCCTTATTCTGATCCAAACCTTCTAGCGAGAGCGCCGCATCTCAACCTCCTCCTCTACCCATTCCCTCTCCGGCTGTGACTGAGAATACGAATCCCCCTGCAGCGGCAAAATACAAAGGCTTTGTGGCAGGAGTATTCAGCGGTATCGCAAAGCTAAGCGTTGGCCATCCGTTCGACACAATCAAAGTCCGCCTCCAATCTAGTCCGAAGCATCAATTCAGTGGACCTTTACAATGTCTTACGCAAACAATTCAGAGGGAGGGGGTCAGGGGTCTCTACAAGGGGGCCACGCCGCCGCTGATCGGATGGATGGCCATGGATTCCGTGATGCTGGGTAGCCTGACACTCTACCGTCGTCTGCTCCTGGAAAACGTCTTCACAAGACCTCATGGAGGTGCTGGTGCGAATACAATGCGTGGAGAACTTCCATCTTTTGGGCATGGGATAGCCGGAATCATGGCTGGCTCTACCGTCTCCTTCATCGCTGCTCCGGTGGAACACGTGAAGGCCAGACTGCAAGTACAATACGCAGCGAACAAGAGCGAAAGACTATACAGCGGTCCGATCGATTGTACCAAGCAGATACTGCGCGCTCATGGTTTCAGAGGGCTATACCATGGCCTGCTCGCCACGCTTATCTTCCGATCATTCTTCTTCTTTTGGTGGGGTAGCTACGACATCTTCACAAGATTCTTCAAGAATCATACCAATCTATCGACACCATCGATAAACTTCTGGGCCGGTGGACTAAGCGCGCAGGTCTTCTGGATTACTAGCTACCCCTCGGATGTTGTGAAACAAAGGATCATGACGGACCCATTAGGTCCACCTCTGAAGGACGGACAGAGAAGATTCATGAAGTGGAGAGAGGCAGCGGTAGCAGTTGGCCGTGAGTCCGGCTGGAGGGGCTACTGGAGAGGTTTTCTGCCATGTTTTTTGAGAGCATTTCCAGCGAACGCGATGGCGCTTGTGGCGTTTGAAGGAGTCATGCGAGCTTTGCCCTAGATTCAATGGGCAGAAGTACTTTGAGGTTTTTAAATCTCCACTCATCTAACATCATGGGTATGTTAGAATTTCAACTTTTCCTCGAGAATTCCGCATTAAAGGACTATACTTAATCGATCTTGAGTTTTAAATCTCGTGCACTCTCTTTCATGACAGCATGATATCTCCATCATGGGATCCCAGCTTGTATGCGTAGGTATCGTGCCCTACCTCCGATCCTTATTCGTCCTTCACGCCCTGTTTGAAGCAAGAATATTTTCTTCGAAGGGCGTCTATGTCTTTCCGGACCAAGTAACTGAAGTACCAAAACTCCCCCCATGGAGAGACACCATGAACAGTCGAGACCGTCAGAAGTCTCGTCTTTCCTTGAAAGACTAGTATCCTTCTGGAGTTCACATCGGGACCCATCTCCCATCCAGACAGGTATCTTAGATCACTCCGAGAATTCGACCAAATACAAGAGGCCAGCCACGCTCTTTTGAGAAGTTCCCCGAGCTAATGTTAGGAAAATTTCTTCCCTCCAACGTCGTTGTCCCTGGCGAGACTCTGTACACTCCGTTCGCTGCTTGAAGTTTGCCCCACGGCGAAAGAGACCGCTACGTTGAACTATAGCCATGGCGAGAATACGCGTGTAGGGAGTACATATGGAAGGAAGAAAGTAGCAGGGCGTGTCAGAGAATACATACGATGGAATCTGCATGGAGATTGATCTTCGTATGGGATTTGGTATTCTTACCCTAACCCTCCCAGCCCCGTATTATTTGTTGCTGGTTGAGAAAACACCCTCCGTACCTACCACCAGTCAAGCCATACCAGCCCGAGCCACGAGCCTAACACATAGCCATATTGCCCACAGAACTCGTCGCACCAAGCATTAAACTCGAACACCCCACAATAAACCCCTCGAGCATCGATACAAAGCCAACCACACCACCAGTCCTAGCCAAAGACGCCAAATTCTCCCCATCCTCGAAATATGCATCGAACGGCGGACCGCTCAAAATCATCGAGCGCAGCCCCAACGCCCGCCGTAAAAGCGGTTGAGGTTTTGAATGTAGAATGATTAACAAAATATTCTTGATGCTATTTTTTTCTCGATTTACTTCAATACCAAACGATTCAATTCTTTTCAGATACATGTGTTCATATTTGCTTTCAATGCTTAGCAGATATAGCTCTCTTGAAGAAGATCCAATCTTCAATGCTCTATACACCTACCTAAGTACTGTACCTATCGTACCCAGATCTCCTCCCACTCAGCACCAGAAGACCCATTATCACTCCTGACAATACCTATCGCCTTGCGATACACTGCGCCCAAGCCCACTCGTTCAGCAACCTCTTCATTCTGGGAACCCCATTCAATCAACCTGACGAAGTAGGCAGTCCGCTCAGCCCCAACCTCGGGTTCAGATCTAAACGCGAAATCCCTTGGTGGGAACTTATTTTCCACGACTGATTTTCCGAGCGCTTCTGAGAGGACGAGGAATCAACAGGTTCGCTGAAGGTCGGGGTCGTGGTGCCATGTGGTGTTGAGCCAGATGGTTCCGTAGAGGGTGGATGTTTGGGGCGAGGGGTTGTGGTGAGTTATGTAGGAACAGGGGAGGATGCTGGGTCGCGAATGAGGTGCAAGGTGGACGCTAGGTGGAGGGATAGGGGGAGAGTGCGAGGTGTAGGAGGTTGGAGCAGGCGTTGGTGGTTGAGGGGGAGGAAGTGGGAGGAGAGCGATGCGTAAGTGGTTGAAATTTGGGCGCTGGCGCTGGTGAAGTTTTGCTATGGTTGTTGAAGTGTTAGAACGGGATACAAGCTTGTTTTTCTCGTTGGTAGGTGCTTTTAGAAGGCGTTTGCAATATTGGTTGGCCATTCAGATCATATATGATCCAATGGATCCCAGGTATGAACACACAACCAATTCTTAAGCTGCGAGATAGTCATGTCTGAAAGAGCTAAGGAAATTGTACTAGTCCAGCCACACCATGACCATAATGACCACCCATTGGATCTGCGGTGGACGGATGTATTGGGCTGCCACAGGATGACCCAGCCGATCACACATGTTGAGAGGCCATACGCATGGTCGACTTTCGGGCGTCCGTTACTCATTCGGTCGCAGAGGATACCGAGTACACCCGTAAAGGCATTGAGGATGTCTAAATCGTAGGTGAATTGAAGGGATGAGTATTCGTATAAAGAACCAACGTAATTGGAATGAGCCTCTCCTGCTGCAGTAGCTCCGCTGATGGAATGCTTGAATGTCATGTCGAAACTATTTGCACCTCAGCGTTTTCGAGATACACGTCCTCACGCCAGAGAGCACAGCGACATCGAAACAACACTAGGCCTTCTACGAAGACGAGACATCGTCGGGAGAAACAGCTCTTTTGGTAGCTTTAGACGAGAGGAATTGTTAGCGAGGTCAGGAAGGATTTTATGGCTTGGATGACCCACGCTCAAGCCTTGACTCGTAGACTGACTGGTTCAATACACCGACAATGTGTTTGGGGCAGATCCTTCTCAACCAAGGAGAACGCTCCTCGAGTCTTTGCTGTTGAGCTGCTTTGGGCAGGATCCGAGCAATCCTGCTTGAGCATCTTCACCAGTTGCTGCTACAATAGTCATGAAAGCCCGGTCGTAAATTATGTGCATGTTTAGGATTAAGCTATTTTTATCGCTGAAGTCACCCTGCATGATACATAAGCTATCGATCCAGATATGTTGAATGGATAGCGACGAGGTAAGCGTTATAGCATCCTGAATGGTCTTGGAGAAGTTTTGCCAAACATTGTTCAGAGCTTCTTTGACTTGCAGTTCTGGGAAGTTGTCCTTCAATAGTTTGAATACGTCTACTGGACCCCATACGTAACTCCATGTGAGAAATTTGCAGCCTAGAGGTTCTTGAACAATACAGGGGTTCCATGTGTCAATCATTATAAGATTCGACGGAAACACGAAATCTAGTGGTGCTGAAGGCTGCTCACAGTCTTCTCTGTGCCATTTTTGGCAGAGCTTCATCCACTTCTTGATGTGCTTAATGATTATTGTTATACCTTTGATCTTTCGCCCGAAGAAAACAATCCTCGAGCTAGAAAGATCATTAAGTAGAGGGATCGGTCGATTGAACTCGTTGAAGGAAAGCTGCTACGGCTGAAGTCTCACACGGAGACAACGCACCACGGGCCTCTCTCCACCCTAGAAGAAGCCATCTTCTTGCCAATAGAGCTGACACTGGATGTCTGTGTCTTGCTGGTTGAAGGGTGTATGTGATCCATCGATGACTTCAATAATGAAATGGCACAGTGTACAAAAGCTTGATTATTTGTAGATCAGCTGAAGAGAACCAAGGTCGTGGACCTGCTCAAATGAGTCTTGGTCCTCATTAGCTTTGATTATAAAATCATTTGGGGACAATTTTAGAGCTTTGCAGGTGCTGCAGAATATTGCGTCATGAAACAAGGATTGAATAGTGGTCGCTGACCGTATGCTGTCGTCCTAAAGAGGTACTAATTTGAAGCAGCACGGAGACTTCGCACACCTGTGGAATCAAAGCCTTGAGGTTGTGGGGCTCAGACTCGAGCCGGGGTCTCGGCCACGGGTCGCGCCTCAAGCTTAGATTAATGATTTGTCTTTCTCGCAGCCACCATCATTGAACTTATTTTGTATTACCCTGCAATTTTGTGGCCCATGGATTAAAGTGGACTAGGCTGAGAACAAATTTCGTTTCCTCTAGGAATTATAACCGAGGTGTGAGGGCCAGAATTGGGTCCTTTCACTGCTCTCTCTCAGGCGACCTCAGGTGTAACTGAGCCTCTTCACCCTTAGCTCAGATTAAAGCTGCAGAAACTCATGCTAGGAACCGAAATCGAAATCAACGAAAAAATCTTGTGTCCGGCTATCAAGGTATTCATCCCGTGATCTGCCAGAAATCGTACTGTACCTACCGCTGTAGGTCCAGATCTAGCGTAGAATGCGAAGGTTGCCAATTTTTTGGGCTCGGAGGATTGCTGAGACGTGTATAAATAGGGCATTCCAGCCACTGGAGGTCCGGGTGGGGGAAGTGGGCTTTAGATGTTTTGTTTAATTGGTAGGTGTTGCTGCGTTTTGTTAATAGGAAGGGGAGGGTTGGTAGAGGGTGGCTTGGCTAACGGGTGATTGCGGAGGTTCCTGGGTGTGGTAAATGTGTGGAATCGGAGCTCGCGAAGGCGGTGGGAGAAGATGGGAGGGACGTATGAACTGAGGTGGCCTAACATAGAGAGGGTGCTGGGGAAAAAAGTGGCGGGCTGGTTTCCCGATTCCAAGACAGTCCTACAGCGCTGGGGATCGGTGGTGGCGAAGCTCCTGGGCGGCCCACCTGAGTCAGGACCAAAGGGTACGTTTCGATTGAGGAGATTCATGCGGTTGACCGCTGTCTACTCAGAGTATCCAAGAGATCATTAGCGTAGACAGATGGCGACGAGTATTGAAAAGGCACTTGATAAATAGTAGGCAAACACTCAGCGTGGGCAAGTTCTCTAATTGAGGCTATACAGTCTATGCGTCTCTGCATCCGCGAGTGAGCGACTCGTCGCTCTATGTTCCTGTTGCCATATAGCCTGGGGAAGCTTCATTGCGTTGTCAAGGGTGCTGAGAGTAGTCTCGCCAGAACCTGGGAACACAGTAGAGATGACGATAGCCAAAAGGTTGGCGATCATGCTTGTGAGAGCAACGATTGGCTGGAGAAGTCTCCGCGCGGACGGCGTGACGTCTTGCCGAAAATGAAGGTAATGACCGCTTGACAGGTTTCTTCTTCTAATGAATGTGGCTGAGTATTTAATAATCGAATCTCACACGACTCTTAACTTGGTGTGGTGATTTCATGCGCGTGTGCTTCGTTGGCGGTGCTCGGAATGATGCCGAAAAAGTCAGGATGCATGGAATCAGACGAATTGCTGCCACAGTACCTGACTTTTATCATGATATAATTGAACTGGAGTCGCGATTGGTTGATCCTCGGAAGAGATAGAGATCTCTGAGATCCTTCCCGGGGAGTCCAGCGCTGTAGTGGTCTCCACCCAGTCATCCTTAGATCCGGTTGGCTTTCTTTCAATCTTGCTCACAGGCTGAAAGATTAAGCGCGGGTGTGTCTCGTCTGACATGTCTAAGTTTGCAAGGTACTCATCTTTCATAGTTGTTGGAAGACTCTCTGCAGCCCCAGCCCATGTACCTGCTCCCAGTGCCTCGTGCGCCATTCGTTGCAGCTGAAGAGTCTCGTTAGTGACCCATTCAAGCCGCTGATACGGCAGGATACGGCGATAACGTTGAATGAACCGGAGCAGAGGCTCGGCAGTAATCTCTAAGAAAATGATAGCTCCACCGAGAAACAAGGTGATGCATACACCAAGTACGCTAAAAGATGTGTGTGAAGAGCTTCTCACTTTCTGCAAAAGACTTAGCAAGTTAATGGTAATAAAACCATCTGGAACAAAGCTTGAGCCACCCTCCGCGATCTCGTCTCTGCTTTTATCTAGACAATAGATTCACTAACCTGGTTCTTACATAGATATCGTGCTTCATCATTAGACGGTTTTGAGATGAATATCTGTGCAGCTGGATCGGAAGGCCCTGTTGCATATTCAACAGCTACCCTTTGCATTTGAGCTAACATTGTTCCCATCCAGTGCTCGATTTCTAGGTACCATTGATTCGCTGAGAGAGGACCTTGCAAGCCTGTCGAAAGGGTATTCCGCGCAATCAATGAACTGTCTCCTAGACTTCCTACTATACCTCCAATAGTGGTCCCCAGTTCTGCTTTGGTTTGTGCCCAGGTGTAAAGTGACAGATTTTGCTGACGGCTTAGCGTCATATTCACTGCGGCATTAAGGGCAGGCACCCATGCTGTGAGGGGGGCACACTCTGTCTTCGTCACGCAGAATTGCGTCTGAGTTGTACATCCAAGAACGTGCGCCACGTCGTCGAAGAGGTACGTTTTCTGGTTTCCTGGAAGCTCGTGTGCGACGAACTCAGAAGGCCGGTGCGCCGCAAAGAATTCGTCGTCAATGGGCTGAATGAATTGTATCGCATTTGCTGTGATAAAGATCAATGTGATATCCGCGTCGTCCCGCCGTAAGTCTAAGATTGGTAAAAAGTCGGAGGAGTCCGGTGCTTGCGGTTGATATTGAAGAGTACTACTACTAAGTTAGTGTCACGCGTTAGCTAATTTCGGGGGCCAAAAGTACTTGATCATATATGTGTCCAGTCTGCTTGGCCACGAAGTCGGCCAACTGAAAGTCACCGAGTCGTTTTCGTGCAATGCTGTCTCTGGGCTAGAATATAAGTATTGCACGCTCGAGTTGCTTCCCTGATTGTCTTTGGAAGCGATTACCCGTCGATAATTTTCCGTTCGCAAAGGAGCGCACTCAACAACGCTGCGGTAGAAGAACTGATCCCGTGGGGCCGCATTCATACCAAAATGGTCGTTGGAATTAAGGAGGCCAGTATCAATTTGGAGATTTTTGGTATTTTCAATGCAGATTTTGTCTTTTCCAGGAAACGGACAGCTCGTATTGTTAAGGATCTTTGTTGGGATGTCTCTTCGGACGAAAATTGAGCATTCTTGGGCTGCATGTTCCTTGGTGCCACAATAACACTGTTGGGAATATGAGGCGCTTGCGGATTTCAATTGCGAAGAGTATCCATATAGGCCGATAAAATGATCTTCGGGGCTCATCAAGCTGATGTTGAGGATTCCGCACCTCGGGCTCGATATTAAAACCTCGTCTCCGGTCATTGTGGAAATCTGTCGCTATCAGTAAAAAGATCTTTAGCTTTCGGCTATGGACGCGGGAAAAACATGATGACTAGCCCCATTGACTATGATAGACAAGCAAATCCATCCATGATTCGTGTTACAATCAATGATACCCAGTCTTGGCGCGATCTGCTCGTACTTCGACAAGTAACCGAGTGTTCATCTATTACCATACGGGGTTTGTTGTCTTGTGAAACGTACCTGGGAGGAAAAAATGCTTGCAATATAGAAGCTAATAGTTATAGCAACAGTGGTCCCGAGTAAAGGAATAATTCGGTACCATGGTCGCTGTGCCTTTTGCCGCCAATGCCACGCAAGTTGCGCAAGATATTTGAGACCGACAATGCTCTCGTCAGCATTTCGCAAAATAGCTTGTCTTTGATGATAGAGGCCATCTCGTGAAGTACTAACAGAAAGACTGCTGTGTGCAGCAAAGCAGAACAACCTCCAGAAGCTTCGAGCGACGACTGTAACAAACAAGGCTATGAATGCCGTAAGAAACCCACCATCACGCTTGGTGAGAGTGAGTGTTGCGCCACTAGTCCGCAGCTGTCAGCATTCCGCAGATCCCGAGCAATTTCCCCGTCAGAAGATGCATGGCCGCGTCAGCAACGAGAGGAACAATGAAAAACCAAAGAAAAATGTTTCATATTAATGCGGTTGCAAGAGAACTTGAGCTCCCGAGAGAATTAGCACCTTATTTGCCCTTTCGACCAGTTTGTCCAGATCCCACTAAATATCTGGCCATCCGATATGTCGTTTATGGCCGCGTCTTTCATTTCCAAGAAGTATGGTCTTATTTGAGAAAAGATGCACATTGAGAGGGAGGTGGCGAGAATTTTTAGAAAGATGGCCGCATAGGGTTCCGAGTTAAAGAGATCTATGAAAATATCTGACCGACAAATCTCTCTGTTGAGATGAGCCTTTTTGTACTCAATCAGGCTGGGAGCGGTTCATTCGACCATCACGGGGAGGATTCCTACCTTGTAGCTATGCTGCACCATGGCTATATTGTACGGTTTGGCGCCGCACGGGTCGAAACCGTGTGGCTGTTAAAGGCCAGAAATGGTATGGACTCTCAAAGGGCATGGCTTGACCGGCTTCACATCTCTTCGTACTATATTGATCGCGGAAACTCAATCGTTGATATTATGTTTTTAAATGCCGCTTCGTAAGGCTTCGTCCGTATTTTGATGCATCGTGCCGATCAAGGTTGATCTTTTGTTGGATTCAGAGCTAAAAGACAAAGAAAACTCTTCCCAATAGAATAACCCAGCGCTTTCTGGTAAAATATTTCCCTCAGCAGCCCCCAAAAATGTGTGCTAGATGGCGAGTTATGGTCTGGAAGGCCGAAATGTAAGAGAGCTGAGCAGAAGATCACCGGGCTCTCTCATTAGGAACGCATAGATCACCGAACACTGTGGCTTGTCTACGTCTTCTCTCTGGGCGTTCGTCAGACCAAGAAGTAAATGGCGGTAAGAGTTCCGAATCAAGAAAGCTTTCGTTCAATTTAACTGCAAGAATGGGCTTTATCCCAGTTAGGTGATTGCCGCGTGGAATCCTCGACCTTAGACTATTCCCCGGTTGCCCCGGTGGTTTTGTGGTATCGAAAGCTTTGAAACCATGTATGGCTGATCTATCGGCGACGCCGCAGCTTTCAAGGGTTCAAATGCCATACAGCCAGTCCGGGCATTGTGTTGCTCGGCTATGCGTTCGCAGAACTTGGTCAGAGGCGCTGACAAAGGAAGGGTTGGGTAGTACAAGGTGAGGTCAAAGGCGGGGTATACCATGCAGTCGGGAACCTGGGCAGTCCTCAATTAGGCCTGGCGGGCACCGGCATTTTATACAGGCTCGACTTTCCGCTTCTCAAGAGTTGTCGCGGAAGGAGGACTCGTCATTCCGTGCCTGGCGCAGACACACGGATCCACCGTTCTTCCCGTCTTCTCAACGCCACAAGGGCCAGAAACAGCGGCGGCGTTAATCGCGTTGTATATCTGTGCAACACGGGGCTGTTCGTAATCCATTTCTTTTGCAGGGACGCAGAGTAAGCACTTGCACGCAATGTGGCTCCCACATGGCGATGTAGAAAATGTCTTACCTTCCATCTCTTATCAAGACGACAGCCGAAACAATAGCCTCACTCTACTCAATGGCCCTCTCATCTGATATACGAAGTCTATTGGGCACAAGGCCCGCGGCCATTACCATAATTAGAGGCAGCGGCACCGTGAACAAACGACGGCGATTTCGCAAACAGCCTACTGGTTGTCAGCTTTGCTGCCTTTCCTCCTGGCTGCAGGAACCATATTTCGCGAAGAGGTTGCAGCGGCACGCGCATATGCATCTCTCCGTAAATGGTAGCTTTGAGCACGCATTGATCCGATCCGGCACCTACTGTGAGAGGGAACATCAGGGATAGCCCTTGTTGTGGCAGACTGACCGCCGCCGCCCACCACGTCTGAGCCGCTAAGAAAGCCCAAGTACGGATACGAATGAAGTTTGGGGTATGAAGATAAGGTACTGAGCAAAGGCTCTTGCCGCTGAATGTGAGCTGAGTAATGAAGACCTTACCTACTAGGTAGTAAGTACCTTACCTTGAATATTCCCCGCGCGCCGCGCAGTGGTCGATCAAGTGAGGGCAGGAACAACGCGTCACGGCGCGTGGGGCGTGTCCGAAGCTAGGTGCCAGTAATAGTGAGACTTCCGCACCTAGAGCTAGCAATAAAAATTATTATGTATATCCATCAACCAACTGTATATTATTTTTATTAATTTTATATATATAGATCAAAGATGATTAGTAGAAGATTCCGTCTGTAAAATTATAGTTTATGGATAACCTTTAAACAGTCATGAATATAATGAATATTCTAGAGGGGAACGTCAAAGTTTTAGGTGCGGAAGTCTCACCATTCTGGCACCTAGGGGGGCTAGCTTCGGTCCTTGTCGTGCTTGATTGCCGGGCCGCGCGCCGGGGAACGAGGGGAAGGAGCCCGGGCTTGGCATCCGCATTGTTGGATCCTCGACCTCAGATGTTGCGATGGATGTGACGTTACCCGACATTCTTCTTCATTGGTCGGTAGTGAGGTTGATACCTTGGAAAAGGATG
The DNA here is from genome assembly GCA_021030905.1 of Pyrenula massariospora. Lineage (NCBI taxonomy): Eukaryota > Fungi > Ascomycota > Eurotiomycetes > Pyrenulales > Pyrenulaceae > Pyrenula > Pyrenula massariospora. Next base: position 344,864 of record JAGFMI010000028.1, read on the forward strand.
AATAGACAGGCAAGTGCCTACATTCCACCATGGCTTGTAATTCCGACTCAAATCTTATCTCTTTTTAGATCGCAGTCTCGGGTCTGCAGCCTTCATGCAAAGATCGAATAGTCCAGACAAATTGTCATATCCAGACGCTTGAAACTGCATCTATATGTCCTCAGCATGAATTTTTAAATTTCGATTCTACATCTGATCCAGTTGAACAACGACCATGGGCTCCACCTTCACACTTAGGACATAAAGCTAAGACTAAGCGGTCATCTCTAGTAGCCCAGAATCAGACCTTAACTTATACTCCAAGCTCTTATTTCACGGTGCAAAGTCTCGACATGGATCTCTCTCATCACTTACACTGCCTAACAACATGTCTCTTTCCATATTCTTGAGTCTCTTTTCATCCCCGCTTCTAGCTGATCACACTAGTGCTACTGCGTAGGACTCGGAATTTTATTAGGTCCGAGCCAATTCTTTATCTAAGTCAAAATCCAGTGTCTTCAGCTGCGGCCCTTCCGAATTGGATGTAGGCACAAATTTCTCCGCTGCGAGAGCCCTCACCGATAAGTGGATTGACGACAACTTTACATATCCTAATCACGAATTGCTCGCTGGTACTGTATCGCGAATGTTTCCGCCCACATACAACGTATCCGATCCTAGTAATATGTCGGGATATTGGAAAGTACCCAGCAATATACCGTCCTTTGATGCGTCTAAAATGGCCGCAATTGTCAGCCAGTGATACTCTTTGCCAACGTTTTGAAACGGACGGATGTTGGCATTTGTCTACAGAGCCCTTTCAACCTCGCTGTCAACTGCAACTTCATGCATGTGTCATAGCGCAAAACGAACGTACATCGTGTTGCTCGTTAGAACGGCGGGAAGATTCGCTCATTGCTGCTGAATGTAGTATCTTGGAGCCGTTCGGTGCTTGCACAAGCCTAGCTCAAAGTGCCTAACATGGAATATGTAAAGAAAGTTTTACTTTTATCGGTAGAAGCTGATGACAAAAGGTTGTCGTGGGCAGTGGCAGGCGCTGCTCAGAAATTCAACCGACAATTCCAACTTGAGCTCCAATTCTCTCGGAGCGTCGATATTGCAGGCCTTGAGATTAGTGTTCAAAATACGGAAGTACACAATCTACATGCAAATGAAGCAGATTTTGGTGGCATATGGAACAATTATCGTTCTCACGGCCGTCATTTCACATCTCTCGATCTGGATTAATCCTTCCAAGAAATCGAGCTTCATCGTGATTACTGTTCGGACATACCATTCGCGAGCAAAAAAAGTCTGTGGACAATACTTAGCCGCCTTATTCGTGGCGCTCTCTTACTCTGCATGCATAATCGTCTTATTTTTGCACATGCTACCTCAGGAACCCAGAAAGAGCTTTACAAGGGTTCTCCGTCAACAAGGGTTCTTCGTCAAATTTTTGCTACATAGGTGAGTCTTTCCGTGATAGTGAAGACAACTGTTTTTGCGTCGGAAATCTTCGCATCGTCTTCTCCTCATATAATATCTTACGCATCCCTGCAAGACTGAGGGCGATTGCTTATTTGCTCTCTTGTTGTCTATATACCGCGTTGCGTACATTGCAGTGATGGTTACTGCCTTCAATTTTATCATGTTGATCAGGCTGAAAGTGAAAGGTCTGTTTGGCACATGCTACGATGACAAACGATTTTGAGTGTGGACAGGAGATAGCGGCTGGTTCTTGCTTTTAGTTCGTAGTCTGTTAAGTGATAATGGTGCTTGGTGAGCGCCAAATGCTGGATATGGCTGTGCACACCTCAATGCCGATGTAAATTAAATCTCGAACCAGAGTCGAAGCCGGCAGAGTCTGGCACACCCAAAGAGAGTCAGAATCCTTTGCTGCCACTAGCGACGAGCGATAACGTACATAGCCCGCCACAAACAAGCTATCGATCACTTGAAATTGGCTTCTAATCAGTGCCACTCTCACCAAGAGAAGCCAGGCCGCCGGTCATATCTAGAGCAAGGGCTATGGGGCCCGCGTACTGGGATCCAAGCCGAGGCGTCCTTTAGCAGGCAGCTGTCACTAGCACAAGATATTCCACATTGATTTCTAAGAATGCACGTAGCCGGCGACGGCATCTTTATATTGAATCGATCGAAACCCTGCACTTGAAAGCACACCTAGCTGGTATATGGGAGCCTAGACACGTTGACTAGGCGGCACTCCAGGTGACGGAAGGCCGTCTCAAGATCAAGGACGTAGACCCACTACTTGGGAACACGATCGAGATCTTCGGCGTTCGCGTGCAAGGCAAGTCGGCGGGCAGCCATGGTGATGGTAGAGACACAGAATGCTGTCCCTTGAGAGATTGGCCGGTCCTGTCTGGTTGCAGAGAAGGCTAGAAACTTGGAAGTATTAGACACTATTAGGGTCGCTATCTTAGAATATACCCTTGGCACGAGCACGCTCGACTACAGATCACTGGAGCTATCTAGGGTGGTCCTGTGGCCATATACAGTCTATTCGGAGTCCAAAGTCATTCGTCAGCTATGATAGAGCGAACCAATCGTAGTCTATCATCGACTGCATCTTCAACGACCTTGCACACTTACTTCATAAACTGGTTGGGAGTTTACTCTCGTTAATAGTGGATGCCCTTGGCTTTTGGGGGTCTTCGATGGTGTAAGGTCTCTCGGCGTCCAGATCATTCACCATCAACATCGTCCATCCCGCCTCCGCGCTGAAATTCTCACGTTGAGCACAGTTGGCTCATCTTAGGTGTCTACTTCACCTATTATGAGCCGCACCGGAAACCACCATCCATACATGTAACGTACATAAAAACCAACCGCAACCGCCTCTCAACTCAAGAATCTCCAGGCTACGGGCCAGTACCCTATCTTAGATGCCAGATGGTGCCAAGCCCTTAACCTTGCTCAGGCTTGCTCCGAGACAATTTTATCTTTCATAGTCTTTTATGATATGTTCTATTGTACCCAAAAACTTATAGCAGAATACAAGTGAGGAAATATTTCATCTAGAAGAAGGAGACTTCAAGCGAAGCTTGGGGGCACAGGACGTCGATGTTCCTATACCCGATTATTCGCGAGTAGGACTTTCCACGACTTGTGTAACCCAGCTTCAACTTCTGTTGTAAATTAGGGTTAGCGAAGTAGGTAGGGCTAAATCTCGATGCATAAGACTGACTCCGTGTCCAGTCGGAACCTGCATTCCCAAAGTTTCCGCCCCCATCTTTAGACAACATGAAACTGAGTATTGTGCCTGTTGGGGGGCCGCTTTCCGTCCGCGCACCCACTTTGTGGCAGCCTCTCCTCTACAAGTGTCTATCTAGTTCTCTAGTCTTCATGTATGCATTGCATTGGTCTTTTACCGTATCGCACTATTGGAGTTTCATGGATCTAAAAGACATTCGGCTATGTAGTTCCACAGCCATCGTGCACATTTAACAATATAAATGTTGCCAATGCAGCCGTTTTCCGAGCTGGACAACCACTCACCACAACGAAATGATTTGAACCAGGCCAGCTTCAGCTCTACAAGGATACTTAAGATTGTACTGTACCACAAGGGGAACTCAGCCTTGTGTGACGCTGCATCATCTTTCATTGCGCCAGTCTTAATGGAAGAGGGTCTGGGCTGTGCAACACCGCTTTCCTACCTTCTCTTCCAATACCCTCTCACTGACTTTCGTTTTCCAAGCTGCGAAGTCTCCGCTGATAGCGCGCTTCAATAGCCTTTGCTTCTAGGCCTTCGCGGCGCGAATTTGCTGTCCGTAATGGCGAATGTTGCACCTCATAGCGAAGAGTTATCCTTCGAATTGTCGAACACAGGATCGAGCGAAGCCTCGGAAAGGTACCAAGACGAACCATACCCAAGCAACGCTGATTGGCCGCTGAAGCAAGACCATAAAGCTATCGAAGCCGCCCATGCCTTAGCTAGACCACTCCGAAACAGTAAAACAGGCTTTTTGCTTGTGTGTTTCTACACATTCTTTGTGGTGTTCTCTTGGTCTGTGACCTGCATCTTATCTCGACGGCCCATGACTAAGGGCCATTCCACATGGGGGACGTCTTATAACTGCGCTACGTTCAATGATAGAGGACTAATCAGCGTCAGCTGCCAAGGCGATGGGGGCAATAGTTTCGGCTTATCACTACAGCAAATCAAAGCGAACAATCGCTGGCGGCAAGCTGTACAAGGAATTGCTGCGATTATGGCGGTGCTAGCTATTCCGATTTCTTCTGCAATCTGCGCACGAGCCGCAGTAGGATATACGCAACTCAAACGACGCAATCTTTCCTTGCGGCAAGCGCTTGCTCTTGCAGACCGTGGCTGGTGGGATCCAAGCGTACTGACACGCATGCTGTCACCTTGCGGTATAGGTAGACATGGCCGATCCAGTACCATATTTTTGTTCTTCTGCTTCTTGACATGCGTTCTCGGTAGTTCCTTCTTCTCGTCCAACGAGAATCTTTCTAACAGCGTCAGGCTCAATCCTTTGGCCGATGAGGCAAGTACTAGTAGGCCAACAAACAATTTCGATTATCTCAACGCAATTCGGTTCGTCCGCAAGAATCTTGAGCTACGACGCCGATGTCATAGGTTTCACGCAATTGTCAGCCAGCACCCTTATCCGCGATACTATCAATTGGCTTGAAACTGGGACGTGCTTCGATCAACAACCACAAATATGGCAGGACCTGTCGATGAAATGCAAGTGGTTTCCCGATACTTGGTACGAATGGTGCTATCCTGAGAGCTCCGAAACGGTCTATTTTGTTCCACTACCTGGGGATAAGTACTGGGTGTCAAATCTCGCGAACACTGTTGCTACTGGCCTCGTTACAGGGCACAGTCTTCGTTTAAATTCCTCTCTCCATTGTAACAACGTCACAGCTAGTTCATATCCAGCGACATGTGACGGGCCAGGATCATTCCAGACGCTCACTTCAACAGGTATTCTGGATTCTTCTGGGAATAGAAATGGCACATACGAATTTCGCGTTTGTGTATCTGACGGGCCCGTCCGCATGCCATGGAAGCTTACAAGAGATCGTCAAGACATAGCCGAAAAAGCCTATGTGCAGTTCAACGCAGACGCAGTAAAATACATGACGAGCGGAATCGCCACCAATTCTCTCACAATAGAATGTTCTAGCAACACAACTGCTGGCTATTTTGTACTTCCCAATGCCGTTGGCCAGCCAGTTGCTGGTCCTTTGCAATCAACGTTCAATATCTCAACAACGCCAGAGCATACGGCGCATCCCGCCACGGCTGATTCGGACTCAGTGCTTGAGTAAGTATTGTCGAAATTTCTTACCCCGAGTACAATTTTAATTCCTTGATGGACCCATGTCCAAATACTGACAAACCTGTTCAGTGAGCCTACCACGGTCCCTAATAATACTTCGCCAGATCCCATACACGGACCGTTAACAACCTCTTTCTTGTCCCTTTTCGGTCCCACGAGCTTCTTTGGCAACCGTGCAAATAGCACCTTTTCGAACACTACCTCTGACTCTACCTCTGTTTCTATACAGAATTGCACTGACCCAGTGCCGCTAGCTAACCTTCTCTGGAACATCAAGGGTGGCGCTTACGCCCTTCCCAGCTGCGGTTCTACCGATCCTGCTCACTACTTCCAAAACCTGACCACCTTCCTCAATATCCTTTTCGACTTTCCACTGAGCAGCAGATTCGCAGCCAACGGCTATCACACCGGGACCTTCAAAGACGCTCTCACCGCGTCGCTCTTCTACGCGAATCGAGCAACTCTTTCGCGGGCAGCTTCAACACCCAATTGGCGCCGCGCGATCATCACCGACGACGGCATACCTGTCAAAATCTTCACCGTGTCTAGTTGGGCTATCGTGGCTATCTCCTTAATCCTTGCGCTACACCTTCTCGGTCTCTGGTGCCTCGCTATATTTTCCATCGCCGAGCCAACGTGGACCCCTAAATTAGACAGCTGGGCCCTGCTCCGCATGGGTGCCGCCCTCGCAAGGGATCGTGACATCGACATTCCGCTTCTTGCAGACATCAGCGCAGAAGAAGCGGACATTTTAGATCAGACGGATGGGTGGGTGGGAGAACCACTCGCTGAGGACCAGCTCGAGGGGGTGAAGACAAGTACCGCGCGGGATAACGATGGAGTAGCGCAAGAGCCGCCCAGGATAGTGGTGGGCGGGTCGAAGCTGTTGAGTAACGAGACTAAATATGCGGCATTCGGTGCGGGATCGGTGATTCAAGGATCCGAAAACAGGAGAAGAACCATCCGCGGGACTCTCCGATGGGGGTAGCAGAAGCTCTTTTCGAGGGGGCACAGCGAGGCCGAGAGGATACACGACTAGACGAATCATGGAAGGGGAAAATACCATGTACGTCTGCGAGAGTGAGCTGCTACTCTCATACATGAAGGGTCGAAATTGATGTTCTTTCTCATAGCAAGGCCGTTGCCATCGACTGCTTGGATCAGGACATGGCGTCCTTCCTAGCATCTACTGATTGACGCTGTATCAGCCATTGTCAATTTACATTGTTCCCACCTTACGCATATGCTCCATCCCTCTATCATTTCAACCTCGCAACTACATTCATCAATCGCCTCGCTTCAATTCTTGATCTTCAGAGCACCAGAGGGTTATGATCTCTGCATCTTGTCGACCGCAACGGCAAACGAGCCTCGAGCAGGATACATGAACCTCATCAAATAGCTTCCGCCGCCGTTATCTTCTGAAGACATGGGACATGGAAGGCTTGGAGACGGGTCGGTGCACTTCAAGGATATAGTAGTAGGGCTAGAGTCTGCAAAAGTTTGTTCGATTGGCACTGGCTTTAGATCAGCTTGGTCTGACTTCGCTGGTGCAGTTCAGAGTCTTCCTACGTCAGTGTGGTGTATCAGCGGGATAGTGTGCTTGCTTAGCTAGCTCTACAGGTTGTTTACCTACATCGAAGGCCGTCCACCTCAAGAAATGATCAGAAAAATCAATCAATCTTCTGGACCTTTCATAACAGTGTATCTTCAGACGCTTCTTTTCCCAAACCCAGATCAAACAGCCAACGGATTACTCGTTACAACCCAAGTCTCCGGATCCCTCGTCGCATCTCGCTCCCAAGCCCACCATCGATGTGTGCACGTGCGCTCCAACCCCATCCTCCTCTCCGACATGCACCTCGGGCAGTGGTAAGCGAGTATGACGATCGTCTCAATAGGCGGTAGTATCTCCAAAAGCCACCGGTCCCACACCTTCACGAAGTCCCCTCCATACGTGTCATACGGAACTCGCACGTGCAGCGTTAGAACTTTCAGACGAACCATCGCTCCTAGGTTTAAGCCCAAAATTGCGTTCGTCCCAACGGCCGTGCGATATGCGTCAGAGTAAACGTAAGGTCGAGGTGGGTAAATTGGGTGCTTTAATTTCCAAGGGTTTTGGTCCGCAAATGCCAAGTCGACGTCAAGAAAGGGTCGAGCTTCGACGTTGACGAAGTTAGATATTGCCCAGACAGCCTTCTTCTTACGATGGCTTCGTTGAAAATGGTGGAGCTCGAAGGTGTTGTTTTCCCAGTAGATGTGGAGCGCTTCGGAGCGAACCAAGCGGTTGGACAGTAGCAGACTGGGGAGCCTGTAGCCGGAACTCCAACCCCAGGTCGGGAAGACATTGTCTGGGAAGATGAGGGCAGCGCGGTAGACTTTTAGGCGGAGTTCAAGGGGCAGATCGAGAAAGCAGGCCCGCTTTGCAGGATCGCGTGGGATCATAGGGGTCTCCATGTGTATAGGAGACGCTGATCGGTGGTTGGTCTCAAAAATTTTGATTGGTCGATGGATGTGGAATATCAAAGTTTCACGTATCCGGGGAGCGCAAATTTGGAATCAACACTCGATTGTGTAGTATCGCCTGCCTCAGTGATGTCGCTTCCCTTCTTTCGTTTCTGACTCTTCGGAGGCCGTCCGGGCCTCTTTCTCTCCTCAACGTAGTATTCTAGTATGCGTGGATCCTGCGCCGGATTGAACCCCCTCTCGCGCGCTTTCTTTTTCAGCGAGCTCTGTGCGCGCACCTTCATGCCCGTTCGCTCGCGGATGTATTGAGTTTTGAAGCCTTCGGCCATGAGAGTCAAAGCTTGGATGCGCTGTGCATGAGAGTATCGAATGCTGCGGTCACAGTCGTCGAAACCTTTCGGAACGGTGTAAGTAGTGGGGGCTTTATGGTTCTGTTTTTGGCTATCCGGTGGATTGACGGTAGTTGGTGGGGGAGGTTGAGGGGTCCGCGGTGAGGCAGACACATCAGTGGTGGGTGGTGAGTCATTGTGAAGGGGATGGGTGGCTGTGGGCTTGTGGAGGGCCGTTGACAGTGGTTCGGAAACGCTCATGGTTTATCCGCAGAACTTGTGAGTGACGGGAGAGTATCCAGGCCAGTTGGCGGCGAATCGATGTTGACTTGATGATGAGTGGTACGGGCGCGATGCTGGACTGTTTTATAAAACCTGTGTTTTCTAACGTTGAGATTTCTTTGGCAAATACGGGAGGCATGGGAAGATCAGAGATGTTGTGGTTGTGCTCCTGCTGCTCTGGGCCAAGACTGCGCCGCCTCGGGTGAAAGCCACTGCGACAAGCCCGCTGGTGCCAAGCCTTGCAGTCACGCTCCCCTGGCACGCATCGCTTCGGAGTTGAGATTATACGTTGCACATAATCAAATTGGAGCGTGGCAATCTTGCTCAACTTTACTGTAACACATCGCATAGCATCAGAGAACTGTGAACTAAGATTTGTATGCGATGCCGTACAAGGTGACGTACGAATGCGATGAAGTTCAAACACTGTCCGTGGGCTGTGTTGTGAAGGGCAGGTACCCAGAACGCTGGGAAATATTATGGGTGGCCCCAACTAATATTTCCGACGTGCCTACGAAGCACATATCTGGAACTCTCAGCGCAAGTTAAACTCGCTCAGTCGAAGGACAAATTTCTCAGTCCTGCAGCGTGACCGCCAACGTGTACAAATTACATCTGCCACCTTACGATGCTAAACCGTGCGACATCATTGTACCTACAACACAGATCAAAATGGGATGTTCTCACTGCTACTAGCATGCAACATGGATTCAAAAGAGTGACGGCAGGAAGGGTATCATCATAGAAAATACGCTATGACGTATTTCCATTTTGTCGGGCCGTGCTTTTCTCGGGTCCTCCTATTCTCGGGCCCTACTCTCCTCGGGCCCGTCATTACATGGATGGGCCTGGTGTCCTTGTACAAATAATCGCTAAGGTCCACAGAGAAGCGCGGATGCTAATTGGAAGTCTTCGCTCTGGTCGATAACATCAATCACTACGCACAATGCCATGCGAAAGAGTCCTTATATGTGGGGCAGGAGTAGCAGGTTCGATACTAGCCTTTTGGCTCGCGAAACGTGACTTCAATGTGCTCGTCGTCGAACGATCGAGAGCCGAACAGAAAGCTGGACAAGGAATCGAAATCGAAGAACCAGCATTGAAAGTCGTGAAGTCAATGGGTATCCTGGATGAGCTCAATGAGAAGAAAACTGGGGAATTGGGATTCGATCTTGTCGACCAACAATCGAATCTGTATGGCATTTTTGAGGTCGGCGGCATTAGTCCTACAGGTGCCCTCGAACTTATGCGAGGTGACCTGACTGAGGTTCTCTACAAATCCGCCAACAAATTCGCCAATGTCACCTACCAGTTTGAGACCACAATTCAGACCCTAAGACAAACACAAGACAAAGTCATCGTCGACCTTGAGAACAGAAACGACAGAACCATAAAGACCGAGGAATTTGATTTTGTAGTAGGCGCCGACGGGGTAAAATCCCGCACGAGACAACTCATCATGGGCTCGCCTGAGGAGCTTAATTTTTTCAAGTCTGTCGGCGCATTTGTTGCTTATTTCTCAATCCCCAAAGAGGATCAAGATTGGCCCAATTCCCGACTATGCCATTTTACAGACCGGCGAATTCTATGGATGCGGCCAGTAGGAAAGGAATCAAAGGAAACATCAGTGTACCTTATCCACGTTCGTAACGACGTTCCCACCCTACGTCGGGCAAATGCTGCTGGCGACAGGCAGAAGCAAAAGGAAGGCTTTGCTGAACTGTATAGTGGCCTAGGCTGGGAGACACCACGGGTCATCGAGCAGATGATGAAAGCCGAGAACTTTTATTCGGATGAGCTTGTCCAAGTCAAGCTTCACAAGTGGTCTCAGCAACGAGTCGTGCTACTTGGTGATGCAGCTTGGGCCCCGTCTCCGTTTACTGGCGAAGGAAATCAGTTGGCGATCATAGGTGCGTGGGTATTGGCTCAAGAATTGTCCAGAAACCGAAGTCCAGTGGCATTTGAGATGTATGAGAAAAGACTGCGCTCATATGTGGAGAATGCTCAGAGCATACCACTTGGTGGCTACGCACCTTATATATTCTGCCCGCAAACTACTTGGGGCATCTGGCTACTTCGGACAATTCTCCGTCTTGTCTCATGGACAGTCCGTTTCATTTCGTGGACGAACCTGACGAAGCTGTTGCCAGATCAGCAGCATGATGATTTCGATTTGGAGATTGAGGAGGTTGAAGCAAAGGTGGCACGGTGAAGTGTTTCTAGGGGACAATCTTGCTGCTGTGCGTAAAGGGTAAGCCCTTTGATGGCGAGAAGGCTCGATGAATGGAGCACAGCAAGCTCTTATGCCGAAATCTAGCTACCTCAGAGCTAGGCAATGTTCCTCAACAAGTGCGTTACTAATCGGGCCAGACTTCCAATTAAGTTTTTCGATTTCTGGCCTATCGAACCGTGCCTTCTCGTGCAGGACATTTTGGGGAAGGGCTGACTGGGGCCGATTATCTTTGGGGGCGCGCGCACGACTCATTTTTGAGGGAGACGACACACGTTTTTCATAGCCTCGTTGTTTTCACATCAAGGCTGCATATTGGGGGCCTGAAATAACGATAGTCCTCGGACTTGTGCTCAAAAGAACCGGTCAGGATCGATGATACCCATGTTTTTCAGCATCTGCCGCGGCGTGTATTGTCTCCTTTAGGTACTAATCGCTCTGGATGGGTTCAACTACTATCCCCGCGTGTCTCGATTTTTCTAGGCAATCAAGCCTAGGCATGATTAAGAAGAAGGGGTGGCTTGCGAGACAGACTTCTGCAAATGTACTTGATGTCTGAAGGCTTCGCACATGAGGTTCAAGGCCTCTAAGCCAGACAGATACGATTTTCTCCAGTTCAATCTTCCACAGTTCAACACTCCTTTCATAGCCCGTCTCTACTTCATAATTCTCTCATGCACTATCATCATGGAAAGCTCAGAAAAGATGATAGGCTGGAAGGATGTTCCAGACTCCCGCGGGACAATCAATATAATCTATAGTTGTCTCCTCGTCGTCTTCACAGCCATATGGTTAGATACCCTTGTACAGATATCCTACTGTGAAGGCGTACTTGAAATCTGACTACCATCTTAAGGACTGTCTTGCATTTGAACGTCCCTGCCCCAGGAGAAAATGCAATTGCGATACTTGTTCGACGCTTCCGCTGGGCTATCCTTGCCGTTATCGCACCAGACCTCCTGACGCTCAACGCGGCATTACAATGGGACGCTGCCCGACAGTCTGTCGCTGAGATGCGCAAATTGGGTTATCAAGACTGGACTTTAAGCCATGCTTTCTATGCAAACAGCGGCGGGTTTTTCCTCGAGCCCCATGACGTGCGCCCTTTTCCCGTCACGGCCGCAAGTGTTCGCTTCCTACTTTCGCGCGGTTACATTGATCCAGAGACGCTGAACATAGCACGTGCAGAGATATGGGATAAGAGCAAGTCTAACTGGTTCGCCAAAGGCACCGCACTACTCCAAAGCACGTACTTGATTTTCATCAGCATCGCGCGCGTAGCGCAGGGATTACCGCTTTGTCCCGCAGAGGTGTTCACCCTCGGGTTTATCGTGTCAACGTGCATGTCCTACTTCTTCTGGCTGCACAAACCGCAGAACGTGGAGACGCCCACGTATATTAAGTTCGACAGGACTATTTCCGAAGTGATTTACCGAGAATCGAGAATCAACCCGGAAGCGTCGAAGCCCTTCCGGTACACCCCTTTCGATTTCATAGAGCGTCCGGCCCAGGCGTGGCACCGAAGAGACGTCCTCTCTAAATTCGACCTTGTTGCGCGTCCGACGCTCCGTGTTCCGGACGACGCAGTCATACCAAATCTCTCCTGGTTTGTTATCTGCTTTCCTGTTGGGATTCCCTCGCTCCTCCATTCGAGCATCCATCTGTTGTCCTGGAATACGTCATTTCCGACACGCCTGGAACAACTCATGTGGCGATTCGCAGCCCTGGTACTAACGGTTGTCAGCAGCTGCGGTACAGGGCCTTTATCGCGGCTGTTGAGGACAAGGTACAAGGGACGGGTGAATTTCTGCTGGATCTGGGTGAATGATGCGCCGCGGCTAGATTCGACAGGGATAGGATGGTGGCAAAAGCTTCGGTGGAGGGCGTTAGACATTGCGGCTACGCTGACAACGTTGACGTGGTTGGTGGCAAGACTGTATATTGTTTGCGAGGCCGTGCTGAGTTTTCGGAGCTTGCCGAAGGAGGTCTATCAAACGGTGAGATGGATAGATTTTATTCCGCATTTGCAATAAGCGAAGGCCGGAAAATGAAGGAGCAGAGATATCCTACTCTAAGTTGCCACGATTAGAATCTTCAAGCAGATACCATGAGGGTACGATCGTACACCAAATGGCGGCCACGAACTGCTCCAGACTACTCATTCTCTCCTTGCAAAGCCCATTCCGCAACACCAAGCGCATGAATCTTCGCCGCGTCGAAAACCGGAACTTCAAAGTCTGCCTGCTCCAGCACAAAGCCCAGATCTGTGCTCCCAAGAATCAATCCTTGAGCGCCGCGTCCGATCAACCTATTTGCGACATCCTTGAACATCTGCCGCGTCCCTGGCGTCACCGCGTCTTTCCCCTTCACGACCTCTTCAAACATCGCCCGATTCACCTCGTCAAGCTGCGCTTCCGTATCTGGTACAAGCACCGTAAGCCCGTGGTCTGACTGTAACTTCCCGACAAAGAAGCCAGGGCTCCTGTCATCCATAGTCGTCCTAGGCCCAAGCAGCCCAACTGTAGCGATATTCTTCACCTTGATCGCAGCCGCGACAAAGTCCGCGATATGCAGAAACGGGACGCCGTTGAGCGCGGGCTCGATCTGCGGGGCGACTCTGTGCGCGATGATAGCGCCAAGCAGGACGCCGTCGACGACGGGCGAGGGGCTGACGAGGGGCCGGACGGCGCTGATGTACTCGTCTGCAAAGGAGGCCCAATCCCCGGCTTCGGCGCGGCGGAGCTGGGCTTCGAGGTCGACGCTGTAGATGTATAGGCGTGCGGAGTGGCGGTGGCCGAGCTTTTGGCGGATGTGGGCGTTGATGATGCGGTAGTAGACTGTTGTGACGTCTGGGGTCATGCCCGCTAGGAGGGCAAGGGTCTTCATGACGGTGGTTTTGGGAAGCTTTAAAGCTCTCTAAGCTCGGTTGAAAGAGCAGTGGTTAAAGATCATACGTTAAAAGCCACAAAGCTTAAATTTCTATGGTGGATTTGGTGACTCATTGATTATTCATTGATGATGCTCGGAAGGATTATGTGCCAACACATAGTGAGACTTACTCTATTCCTACGACAACGATGCTGTCGTCAGCGCCTAGAGTCGCTTCTCAGCATCAAACAGCCTTAGTCGTGAGCATACAATGTGCCGTAGCTCACATTCAGCGGGGGCTCAATAGTGATCACAGAGTTGAGCGACGAAAACACCTTAGTATTCCATTAGGTCCGGATTGCAGGGTAAGCGGAGTCGGAAAAAAGATGTTCCGTGACCTCAATTAAATTCAATGAGTACCTAACGTATGAGTATCGCTTGAGCTGTTGCTCCGTAGAACACCAGCATACCGAAACTCGGAGTAGCAGTTCACCTTCAGTCTCCTTCAACTTTTCATGCGTGGATGGTTGAGATCGAGGCTGACGTCGCCCGTGACTTCTGACCGTCTTAGCTTGGTTCTCTCGATCAAGGTCCTTCATCAATCTTGCGAAGTATTTTGTCGCAATAGCATTTTCCGAATGTTGATCTATATTCACTTCGACTAGTGACAAGAAAGCTTCTCATGGGATCCAAATTGTCTAGATGTGTTGCGTCATCGGTAGTGATAAATGTTATAATTATGGGCCTTTATGCCGAATCTCTGGGGTAGTACAGGTGGCGGCGTACAGAGAGAGCGCCACATCACTCATGCGGTCTCTGCCTTTGCTTTTGCAGCAAATACCTTCCGACCATATACACCTTTGTAAATCGGATATTTTCGGCGCCGCGCCCCCAAGACCTTGAGGACGTGGATTCTACCCGTTTGATCGATGACAACGGCGACGAAATCGAATGCCTCTAGAGGGCGTCCGAAACGGCATCAATCCAGTTATCACGTGACCATGTCACCGGTGAGGAAATTCCGCCGCGATGTCATTGCAACGAGTCCGAGAAAGGCAACCCGAACTAACGAGGTCCAGCCAGCATCTATTCGCCTCCGCTACGGCCACTACTTAACACGGATCGACCCATAAGGAATTCACCGAGAAAATTTCTGCGACTACCATCGCAATTGCAAGATGGTAAATCCTGTAGAGATGGAGGTGATCATGATGGAGAAGGTGATTATGAATAATGATCTCGGGGATATGGTAGGTTCCGTCTGCATGTATAGACAGCGTCAGCGTACGACGAAGGGCAATCAAGAAAGCCTGTCAATGAGGTGCCAGAGTTTAGTGACAAGATGTTGCCCAAGCGGGAGGAGGTGAACTGGTGAGCGGTTGGGTAAAAACATTTTATTGAGAATTTTGGTCTTTGTGGTGATTCCTTGGACTACTAGCAGAATAACGCAGTGCCTTGGGGGATGGCTCCGCATTGCTGGGGCTGAAAATCCACGTCCGGGATTTTGAGGTTGAAGAGTCGCACAATGAGCGTCCAGTCGTAGGTGGGAGTGATTCTTCTCTGCCGATATTTAATACCTATCATTTCGCTTTTAAGCTTGCGATTCTTAGCGAGGAGCATTGCAAAGGAGTTGAGCTTCGATATTCTTGCAACTGTCTTATGAGATACGAGTAGCTCACATATTTCTTGTTGGATGTTCCTCCATGCTTGTTCTTTTTACCTAGTCTACTGCTTATGTGTTCTAGGTGCTCTTGAACTAGATCATGAGCCAGCTAGGAGTTGTAGGCTCTACCACAGATGACCACCTAGGGCATTGCGCCTCCACATCCACTCTTTTCAACATCAGCTTCAGGCAGAGTAAAGCCTCAAGATGAGCAATATTCTCGAGCCCGATGTTAAGTCCTGACACTCTCCACGATTCAAAGTCTTCACCAATACATCTTCAGGTCCTAAGGGTCTAGGCTGCCTGAGAACGTTGAAATATCGCAACGCACTTACTGGGTCGGATCTTGTGCTTTTAGCTTAGTGGGATTGTCAACAGAAAACAGCTTTCTAGCCTGTGCGAAGGGCATTCGGCAACACATTCCCGATACTTATATCGAAATTTCTTTGGATAGGCTTTCAATACTTCCCAAATTCCTCCTTTGCGTCCAAACTTGAATCAATCGCAGTATAGCTGCGATAAGTCTACGCTTCGGCTTTCTTGGATATAATGTGGAGTTCATAGTAGCTGTCGATATGCCGCACAGGATTTCCGGAAATCCAGAAAAGCTAAGACCTAACAATAAAACCTTACGGAACTCACAGCGCTGCACCTATCTTCTGAGGAGAGCCTAGCCTGAGATGTGAGATTGGCATTGGTGGGCGTGATGAAGGGGTTAATGATCACAAGAGAAGGGCAAGAGGCAGTATAATGCATCGCCTCCTGCTTCTGACCGTTTCGCGGGCGTTGGCCGAGGTTATCACCATGTCTGAGATTTGACGATGGCAGTGCTAGTAATCTCCCAAAAGAGCATCGCCTCATGCAAAGTACCGACAAAAATGGACGCAGTAGAGATTCTTGACTTTCATTGCTAACTTCACGAAATAGAAATGAGGAGGCTTTTATTATGGGTACCTATGCTCACGCTACAAGTAATTTACCCGCTTTCTCAAGCCGCACGTACATATACCTACTGGGTTGATGAGTCGTGTCGTCGGGCCGATAAAGGTCAGCATTTTTATGAGGCTTTAAACGAGTTCATCAAGTGGTCAGAAAGAGCAAGTAACCAGGTGCACGCACCTATACCAAAGATAGAGCAATACTATGAGATGCTCTTTATATCGAGGGGCGGCCCACAGCGCCGCCATGTAGCGGGTCAGTAACATCTTATCTTCGAAGTCGATAGGCTAAGTCTCCTAATTTCAATGACTATTTAGATAGGTTTCGTTTCATGTCAAGATTAAAGCCAGTGCCAAACAATAATCGAAACTTTGCGAACTATCGATTTTATTGTGACAATGATCCCAGGGATGAAGCTGGGCTTTCTAGATGGAAGCTTAAAACAGATCCTGATCCACCCGTCCCGAGTAGTTACGTGCCTCAAAGAGAGCGTCCAATGCCCCATCAAGCTCAACCAGGCCAATCCTACCAGGAATGGTACGACAGCGACAACTGGATGTTAGAGATTGTACGAACCTTTCATTAAATGACCTCTGACACTTTTAGGTTGGCGGGCAAATCCTCAGGCTGCCAAAGTCCTGATATCATTCCAGTGGCGACGTACAAAAAGACCATTCGCAGGTTTATCGGGAGCCCGTACATGACTTTCGAGAGAGCTACGATTACGGTCTGGCGTTGCGTCTTGATGCCTGCTATATCGCTGATTGGAGTATAGATATGTGACATTCAATTTCGCACCGGGTATGCTGGACTAGACGCTGAGCCTTTCAAACGGGAGCTGGACGCTTGGAAGAGTGATGAGGCCCAACAATTGGCGCCACAACAGTTTATCAACTATTATCGGATTCTTACTGCGTTTGTACTCCTATATCATGTTCGTTTCATTCAGCGTTCCTGTGCTTTTTACGCTGACTGTCCTGCTGTAGATTTTCAAACTGCCGCCGTACGAGCGTAAGTAGAGCCCTACATGATACTGAACTGTAACTTATTTTATTTATTCAACATTTACCATCAAACTTCCGTCATCTCCTCCACTACCCTCCCCTCAGTTTTCCTCAAGTCCTCCCTTAGCATTAACATCTCGGCGTTATAGTGGAAGATCAGTATCAGAACATGTTACAAACGGATGAACGTAAATTAGCCCTCGACTGGGAAGGCGTCAGTCTTGAGGTTGGAAGGGACGTTAGAGAATTCCGGTCCAGAAAGTGGTCTAACCCATCGAACTATGCCTTCTTTGCCCTACTGGTTAGTCTAGTGGCCAATGGAGTTGGGCTCAGCACCATCGAACAAGACGGAAAAGCTGGAATTCTAAAACCGGATCCTACGCTTTCACTTCCAGCTCCCTGAGATACGGACGTCATAGATCTAACATAAGAGGAGATTTGGTCGGAGCTAAAGGTAAGAGGGCTGTTTCCATGCTAAAACTTGGGGGAGCGGTACTTTGAGCTATGGTTTCTATGCTCGATAGTTTGAGCAGAGCCTTGTTGCCTCACCCGGATATTTTCACTCGCCAAATGTGGGAGTAAAAGACAACATAGTTGCGCACCAAGCTCTTCTCTGGCTTGCCGACCCCCACTAGATTATGACCCACCTAGCTGACATATTATCACAATCCCAATCTCCGTCTCTCTTGACGCGTCTAAAAATAAACCCCTTTTTTCATTATCTGAGTAGTATGACATTATACTCTTATTCACTTATATCTACAAACACTACACTATCTTCTCTCACTGATAGCCTCGCAGATTCCAATTCAGTTCAGAAATCTGTGTAAAATACATCTCAGAATAACATCCTCTCCGATCAAAAATGAAGACCACACTTTATCGAGCTAAGTGGACAATTCGACTCCTTGAAATAAAAACCCACCACCCGTACATAGCACTTCGGTATCTGCCATGGTCGACGTAGCCTGACTAGACGGCGTGTACGAGCAGAAAGGTAGCAAGCGGTAGCCAAGGTGGGTGAACGTTTAGTGGTACTTGCTGGGCAATATACTCGCGTCGGGCCATTTGTTCCAGGCTAGGTTTACACTGGATGGCAGATATCCAGGCTCAGATACGGAGAATTGGCCAAAGAGATCGCATAAGTTGGATTGTCATGGTTTTCATAAGCGAGCTTCGTGGTATAATGGTGAAACTGTGGCCACCATACACCTGAGCGCCACGGGGACATGGGCGGGAAGCTGATCCACTTGTGCCTGAGTTAGTAAGTCGCGTAATGACTACGTTTCGGCGGCAATTTCCAAGGCTATTTTGTAAAGGCAGGTAGTTAGATTCATTGTAATCATATCTTAGTGCAAAGACGCCATCAATACCAGTATGAGGGCGTAATAGTACAGGAATCAATCGGAAAGTTGGTCAATGGTCATCGTTGACATAATGGGCTAGCATTCGAGAAGCCTTCACAAACTTAGATCACCAAAGAATAACTCTAATTCATTAGAATTTCTCATCATTAGCGTAGGTGATCTCTGAGAAACACCTCTCCTGGGCCTACTAACTTTAAGCTGGGTGCATGTAATCCAGGGCATTTATACCGAGATTTCTTTATAAGTGAGACTTCGACTCAAGACAGGCTCTTCTTTAGGACATACTCCGGTCAAGATACGAGCTTCTTCCTTAAACTATTGATTGACTAAAAGATAGACTAGCCTAGCTGCACGTGCCAACACAACACCCAAGCCTTTCCTGAACATCTGCCATCCGTTGGAGGCCAAATGTAAGCTGAAACGCTGAACGCCTTCAACGCTTGACATCCGGACGACCCTTGGCTGAACCTGTCTCATTGACAGAGTATCCCTTGCCGGACATGGCAAAAATGCTCCATGGCTCCTCTAGAGGTTTCTGCTCTTCCCAGCGTTGCATTGCGTATGTTGACGTCTGTTTGTTTTTGGATGGGTTTGTATGGGTGTTCTTATTGCTGTTTGACGCTAGATCAGCCGTTGATCATGAGTTCGATGACCACATACGTACCTTTGTTCCTTGTTCCTAGACTTATCCATGGCGACGAAAGAGCTTTTCCTTGACTTGATAGGGCTGAAAGTGACTATGTCCTAATGGGTGATCAGGCTCTTTGCATGTCACGGCGATCTTTTGTAGATCTATGGTAGGACGTGTGTTTTTACGATCAGACCTCTAATACTTTGATCGAAACCGTAGGTTCGTAGGGGACGTAGGAGTATTGGAGCGTCTGCCTCCTTCTCAGTTGACAATTGACAGACGGATGTTGAAGTAGACAAGCATGTTTTTGAAAATTGATTGAAAGAGAGAATGTGTTGACTTCTTATACCTTTTCGTCACGCATAGACCATGAGATGAGCAAGAAGTTTGCGGGATCCGGCCCAACTAGGATATTAGGGACATGAGCCCTGGCAATCATACCCTCTCCATCGTAACCACATTCCCCCACTGCAGAAGTGCAATAAGGAATTGGAAATGGTCCGCAGCCAAGTCAAAAAACGGGTCTTGTGACCCACTTCAGGACGTTGAATGCTGATTGATCAGGGACCATATTTCCAACTCGATATCCTTATAGCTCGGTGTGTGATCATGGATGATCCTCAAGCATTCTCGTAATACGATAGAGACCGAATCGGTCAATGCTGCAGGTGGGGAGCACGCAGGCTTCATGTCCGCTTCATAATCTTTGTTAGACCTATTGCACTTTTGCTGAGGGATGACATTTGTCGAGGTCCGGGCTCAGGGCCCAGATATTGCCCAAAATATGTCCCTCAGCGCATACTAATGGCTCCAAAATTGACGCATAAGGCTGACTACGGGAGATCTACTTGGACCTAGCACTGTGGTGTTGTTGTAAGCCAATCAGGTTGAGCGGCACCATCTCAGACGTCGCTCTAGTCCGCGACATGGAGGCGATAACCACGCTAGTAGTCCCCACATCATCTCCAGAGAACCTTGTGAGCGGGATTGTGACGTGGTGGACGCTGATGGACACCGGAGCATGGTTGAGATTCAGCTTATTGCACAACTGTGTACAGTGTCCTATTGGTGCTCGAGTCCAACAGGTGGCGTTAGGATGGCGGCGCTAGTAGCTGGCCTCGCCCTGGCTGATTGCCTAAGCTAGGTTGTTTCGGGATGGTTGAGGTAATTGCACATTTGTACATCCAATCGGCTTCTCCCGTACTTACCCTATCGCTTCCTGATATGTGAGGCTCGATGGCTGATCTGGCGGATGGCCATTCGTAAGCCCAGCCGGTTTAGCGGTACGATTCATCCAGACAGGCTAGGCAATGCAGGTCCCAGGGCAGACGAGCGTGTGGCCGGCAGACACCGCTCCAGGTTTGTTTTCTGCGCTTCAATGACCTGGAAAGAGCCGACGCCAACGTGAGGAACGAAAGACCCATAAAGATGCTTTGATTCCTGTTCGGCCAAGTCCACAACATCCGTCGATAGCCTGATCTTTCGAGAGTGTGTAAACATGGACTCCTTCTCCATCTTCCCTAATAGCTTGCCGCTATGGAATACGGACAATCTGACTTCCACTGCCTTGAATACGATCTCTCCCGAAGTTGATTTCCTCTATTCGATCCCGGCGGTACCAGAGGTTGAACGGCCCGAGAAGTCGATCGGACAGGATGCCACACTGTTCACTTTCTACGAAGGACCGCGAAAGTGTGATTGTTGCACGAACTGGGTGGAAAAAATGCCCAGCCAAATGCCAGAAGTCAATAAAGACAAGTACAATCGTGCAGCCATCCTTTTGTTCAAAGGTAAGAATCACAAAGATCAAACGTCTACTGTCGGTGGTTTGGTTGGCCTCAAGGACTCGTTTCTTGAGATCCAAAGCCCGATAATTGCAGATCTCATCCGGCCAATCCTCGAGAAGCTTGGTCGCCTGGTCCCCAAGAATGACAAGATCAAGATCGATTCGCCTTTCAGGGAACTGTTCCATGCCTATCCTGAAGTTGTGGAGCTTTGGAACCAGTGTACCATACATAACCAACAACACAATCACCTAACCGTTCTAATAAAAGTCATGGACAGTTTGTTCTCCGATTTTTCTGTCAAAATCCGAGAGCTGCACGCAAAGAAAATGATTTCTTGTGAGCACATGTGGACTATATTCCCCAAAAATATGATCGTTTACTCCAAACGAGACGGCCACGATCGGCTCTTCAAGGTTGAAGACATCACTGCTGGATACCGTTACCGGGATCGTGGCCCATGCAACTGGATCGTTACTTGTCAATATGTTCAGTTCGATGGAGTACGTTTCGGACTGGCGAGGCATCAATTCTTGATTGAAAAGTTTGAAGGCATCAAACATATTGCCAGCCTACCTCTCTACCCAGTTGGTTTTCACATCGATACGAAAATTGAGCAGCGGATCATCAATCGCAATCGGAAAGTCCTTGAATACCAAGGTATAACCCATTGCGAGTATTCTGGTGTTGGAAGATCTCGTCTGCAGGGTCACTTTGATCCCGACGACGATGAGGACATGGAACACGAGTTACGACGAGCTTTTTCGAGGAAAATTGAAAGCATCCGAGTAAGATCCTTCCATCCATGGTAACGCGAATCGCTGACCATATAGATCTCCGGCCGGGTAGTGATTGACGTTTTCGGATACAGAAAATTCAATCCCGGCCATTTCAGTATAGCAGATCCTTTTGAGTCACATCATAAGAGCGATACAGGGACGGAAGCACGCGTAGTGTCCGATGATGATGTTTCTGGTCGAAATAGAGTTGAAGCAGATGAAAAGGGACGACTAGACACTAAAGAGCAAGAGCTAACTAAAGCTTTTATGGTCGACAAGCCAGAGCATCTGTTGATCGCAAATCCGCTCTTACCCGGATATTCGCTCCGAAAAAATAGATGGCGTAAGTTTTTACTTTATTCCTTTACTGTAAGTTCTAGATTTGAAGTCAGCTGATGGCAACACAGTTTGGTTGTCGATCGATAACCTTCGTCCTATACAGTGGGACAGCGCTGCATTTGATCACTTGGTCATCCCGAAACGTCGGAAAAGCATCCTCTTAACCTTCGTTCACCATCACAACATTACTAGAAACGGTAATAACGATGTGATTGCGGGTAAAGGTAAGGTCAAACTAGCAAACGGTGAATTTTTAGTAGGCGGCTAACGGAAATCATCTTTAGGTCAAGGCCTAATTATCCTCCTTAGTGGACCAGCAGGGAATGGCAAAACGCTAACAGCTGAGGCTGGTATGTCAAGAATTAGAGTCGTATCAAATCATAATCAATGACAAATTTGCAGTTGCCGACAAGACAAGGAAACCCCTTATCAGACTGCAGGCAGAGAACTGTGCTTCTGAAGCATCAGGACTGTCCAGGACTCTGGGAGAAACGTTCGAATTGTGCACAGAGTGGAATGCCGTTACTCTTCTTGACGGTATGTTGTGTTGCTTTGATTGCATGTGTATTGATTAATTGAATTTTGCAATTAAGAAGCAGATGCATTCCTGGGGAAAAGATCACTTGAGAATTCTGTCCGCAACGACATAGTATCAGGTATGTATAACTTCTTGAGGGTTATCAAGTTAATTTCGCTTCTGACAGCTTTGTGTGCAAACAGTCATGCTTCGACAACTTGAATATTTTTCCGGTATCATGTTTCTTACCACGAATTTACTAGAGCATATTGATGAAGCTTTCCGGTCTCGCATCTAGTTTCATCTGTGCTACCCAGGGCTGTCTACTGAAACACGTCTTGCGATATGGAAGAATTTTCTGACTCGTGTGCAAGCGGCGTGTGAAAGAGCCAACCAGGCTGCAAAGTCTGCTGCAGTTCGAGATCGTTCAACAGCGAAAACATTAGCTTATAAGATAAGCTCAGCCGACGTAGAGACGCTGGCTCTCATTGACCTGAATGGTCGTGAGATCAAGAATGTAGTCAAGACAGCATGGTATTGGTGTCGATATAACAACTTAGATGTGGCTCTAGACCGTTTTCTGGACTCAATTGAGTTAACAGCACCCTTCACCAAACGGTCCTCCGACGATGCTGAGGCTGTTGATAATCCTAGGAAGCGTTTACGTGAGGAATGAGGCTAGTTGAAGCTGTTACTACACATTGATCGTAAGACAGTACTGCTTGTAGAGCATTGATCGAGCGCCTGAAACATGCAGAAAGGCAATTTTTTTTTGGCCTTCAATTGAATTGTTTAATGTAAATGTTCAGTCTTTAAACGAGTGAAGCGTGTTCTCTCTTCATCCTTCGCAACTAGCCAAGCTTTTTTGGATAGAGTTTTCTCTTCTACAAAGGGCGTTTTCTCATAGCTCACTAATCGGCAGAGAGAATCGTAATTGTGATTTTCTTCTTGATCTGGCCATGCATCAAACGTTTCCTCGCCATTTTTCAAGCCATCAGGATCCCATTCATCCTCTTCCGAATCTTCGGAGTCAGACTCGGCGTTCTCTACCATAAGAGCTGGCTGTTCCTGAGGGAAGGGTTCGAATGTAATTTTTTGATGAGCATCGGCGTTTGGATCCCACACGTCATTATCCATTTGCTCTTCGGCTATGCTTATCATATGGCCTGAGGCATCCGTATGATGGTACTTCTGGCCACATGTACATCTTCGAACTGTAGACGCCTTGGACCACCCTTGCAACAGACAGGCAAGATCTCTCCACGCTGAGAAGCTCTGTTTGACACGTGTCTTGATCGATCCGAAATCACATAGTTGTTTCCAACTATCCACCGCAGCTTCATCAGGTTCAGTGAAATGAATTTTACAGGATCCATTGGGTCCCACAACGTCAATGATGACGAACCTCGCTCGACAGAGTTCACATCCACGTACATATTCTCTTAGGTCGTGCCCAGCAGTTACCTGGAGAACTATGTCTTCGTCCTTTGTCCCAGATATCCGGAAATGGACAATCACTCTGATCATGTTCGTGCCTGGATACGCAACGAATGGATCGCCAAACATGGGGAGGACATTTTTGGGTGCACTTTCTGAGCTCAAAATCATTCATCTGGGTCCATTTGCCCAGCCAACGGGCACAGTCCTGCTTGTTTAATCCAAGGAGATTCATGAAAAAAGTCTCCTGTCTCATCAGTTGGATTAAACTTTGTTCATTCCAAGTAAATCCATCTTCGGGAAGAACCATTTCAGAAAAGTACTTGGGGGAATCGTGTGGTGTAAATTTTTCTTCAAGTGCTCTTGGGTATTGAGAAGTTGCAAAGCCGCGGTGCTGCACGGAATTTAAGACTTGAGCTACCTTGATAAACTCTCGAATGCACCGACGAAGCTTTACAGATTCTCGGAACCTACCAGAGCCGATCGCTCCACTCCTTCCAGTTTGATGGAAGGGATGAGATTGGAGAGGCTCCTTCGATTTAAGGTCTCTTGAGAAATCCATAGAATTAATGGTGATGATAGTCTTAGGTTCGGTCTCCTTATGAATATTTTCAGGATGCGTCCACTTAGCCAAGATGGTACTCCCAAGGTCTGTCTGTTGAGGTGTGCTGGTAAGACTTGATTCAAGACGATCTCGCGGAGTATAGTATTCGGCACCTTCGGGAGTAGCTGTTTTGGTTAGCGTCGAACAACGCGGACATGGAAGTTTGTTCTCTGACTTACGAGCCGAGGGCGATGCTGCGATCCCAATTACTATCGAAGATCGCTTGCTAAAAGTGTCGAGTCGAGAGCTCTCGATTCTGACTCCATTGATGACGATGGCAGTGTCGCGGCCGTCCTCACGCTTTCGTTTCGCTTGTTTGGCCAGGAGGATCTGCATGTCCTCTGCCCTGACATGCTTCTTGGGTAGATTCCATTCCAAAATCTTGTCTCTGTACCGTCGAATGCTAACGCGCGTTAGGAGACTTCGGAAACAGCCCAAGGTTCTTCTAGTTCACCTATCCAGCCTCAAATCCCGTAGATTCCTTAATGATCTTAATTGTCTCTTCCAGGGTGTGCAGAGTATAGACTTGAGCGATGAGTGGTCGAAGTTCTTCCCATTCTTCATCAGAGTGTCGCGTTCGAGTTTTCTTTAGAGCTACTGTAGGAGGCTGAGGAGGTACAGGTGGATCGTGGACTCCCACAACATTTCTGGGATGTGGGAGTAGCGTCCGCGGTGGATGATCAGGGTTTGGATGAGTGGGGGGCATCGCTTTGCTCAATTTAAGCGTCAATGAGTCTCCTACGATAATAGTAATGACCAACCGTAAGCCGATGTGAAAGCTTTCTCAGGAATAAGACTACCGACGTTGTCAGTCTTTGAAGGAAAAAAGGTTCCTTGTTGAAGCTGAGATTTTGGTGTGGTGCCGCTCCGCGCGTCCCCGCCACCAACAGGCAACCGGACGCCTTTTGAGAATTGCGGCATGCCGGGCGAACGAAGTAGCTCCACATTTCTGTAGCCTGCAGACCGAATCGTGTGTAATAACGAGGTATTCAAACTGACACTGTAAAACTGCTCCATGGAGAGTTTACTGTAGCAGATCATGTCGCTTGCGGAATATTTGAATCTTCTTACTTTCCAGCTTTCCAAACCAGAGCCGCTTCAGCATTCTAATTACGTTCAATAACTACTCACATAGTAACGGGGGAAAATCAATACTGTGAAGACGGACACTGATTTATTTAGAGTTAAATCTTTCCCAATGCTTTATTGTGACAAGCAAGTCTACTCATCATACCGAATGTTTCGCTATGGCCGAACAATTTATATAAAAGGTATCAAATAGCCTAGTAAGCTAATCCCGGCTCCATTGAAATGCTAAAGCGGCTTTTGCTCGGAAATTCCGATAATGTGGTCGTCTATTGAGGTCGTATGTGCTAAGTGTGCGAATAAAGCGGTGCACCTGACGTTGAAAGACGGCGGATATGGTGAGATACATGGTGACCCGAGAACGCCAAGGGCAGCAAGCGGAAGCTGACCTAGCATAACAAGCCATAGTCGCCTTGAATGTTAAATGCAGATCTTCTTCCCCCACTGGATCTCACCGTCCTCAGGGACTCCAAAAGATATCCATGTAATTCAAATCATACGATGCAGATGCAGAAATTACCAGCAGGCAGTTTACTAGCTCTTTACAGTCCCAAATTATAACAATAGGGGCATGAGCGGCTCTACAACCAGTAATAAATACATCTATTTGCTAGTCAGGAACCTGAGATTCCCCCCCAGCCAAACAAAAGATCCAGCTCTTCGAGGGAAACCTATTCTCGCAGACCCATTGCTATTTCAGCCGAGGTCGCCAGAACCGGGACGCTAGGTATGTACCTCACTTTACCCCGGTATCCCATACACGTTGCGACATCGGAACACTCAACCAGTCTTTGGTCTTCTTAGTTTTAATTTACTTATGGCCTCAACAACAGACCGCACCTGTGATCATCAGACGACACAGCAGCATTTCATATACATCAACTCATCTCCTCACCGACACAAAGCTTCATCAACCCCTCTCCACCCTCAACCCCTCTCCACCCTCAACCCCTCTCCACCCTCAACCCCTCTCCACCCTCAACCCCTCTCCACCCTCAACCCCTCTCCACCCTCAACCTCTCCTTATCTTCCTCCTCCCCCTCCAGCCTCTCCGCCCACTCCCCAACGCCTGCCAAGTCCCCCTCCCTAGAGCTACCACCGCTTATCCGTCTGCAGTCGCCATGATCCGCCCACATCGCCTCATTATACTTGCCACTAGGTAGAAGCCCCACAGCTTCCGCGCGAGCGATCGACTTTCCGATCTGCCCTTCTCTGTGCGCTGATGGAATATGCAGACTCGTGTTGGAGTCTCTCAGCCACGTTTGCAGGTCTTGTTGGGAGATTGGATGATGGGTCTTTGGTTGGGCTAAGGTTGAGAGGATTGAAGTGCTGTTTGAGAGGAGGTTTGGAGACCGTGAAGACGGAGCCGAAGATTTCGAATTCTGCTGCGTGGTAAGGGATCGAGAAATTTTGCGTTCCTCTGCCGCTAGGGTTTTTGCTTTGTGTGAGTGTCCTCGCTTCCGCGTTTGGAGAGGATCTGGCATCTTGATTCTTCAACCAAAAGTTTTCCAATCTCTATTTGTCTTGATTCTACTGAAAAAATTGAATACCCTTTTGAAATTTCCGTGTTTGAGCTCCTTCATCTCTAGTCTCCAACCTTTGTCCCATTTATACCCTTCCTCCCTTAACCCTGTCTATCCTAGAAACCTACGGCCATGTGGCCTACAATCGCTCCATAATGGGCCACACCACAACCCGTCCACAAATAGCCCGAGCAAAGGATTCCGGAGTCGATATTTGTAACATTTCTAAGCAAGGTAAAGTGATCTTCCGGAGATCTGTGGCCGACAACGTGCGGTAGGCCACGCAGCGGCTCTTCCCCAATGGGGCTCATAATCTAGGACTTGTGATTGGGTTGTGCGGTTAGAGGCCACACTGTGGCCGCTTATCTTGGGGTAATTATACGATGGGTCGGTTTCTTATGCGGTTAGCGCGCGGTGTAGGCCGCACTGTGGCCGCTCATCATGGGGTGTAGTGTCTTAGAGGTCCCTCTGCGGGCAGCGCGGGATGTAGGCCACAGCGCGGTCAAGGATTCTGCGGCTGAGCTGACATGGAGATTTGTGTTGTACACGAATTTCAGGATCCGTGTTGTACGCAGCAGGATCTGAATTCTAGCCTGATCAAACGGTCTGGGATTATGCTGTGAAACTAAGATTAGAGATCACGTCTATTAGAATTAGAGGTCATTAGTAGCTGCTTAATTTGCATGAACAGGCTGTAGTGCTAAGCACAACGATCATAACTTGTGAATTCATTCTAGAGGATAGCAAGAGAACGACAATAATTTAAGGCTTAACGAGTAGCACACCAAAAGTCTGAAGTTGCTCGTCAAGGCGTCTAGCACCAGAGAGCACAATACGTCAAATCGTTTCAGTATGTAGCAAAGGAGTGAAGTTCGCATGAATCACTACACACCTAAAGCAAGAGACAGCTGGCATCAAAAGATTGTGGTAGCCACAAAGTATATGACCGGAGTTCCTTCATCCCTATCGACCCTTCTAAAAAGCCCGTTACGAAGCCGGCCCACATCAGCCTGCGA
The DNA here is from genome assembly GCA_021030905.1 of Pyrenula massariospora. Classification (NCBI taxonomy): domain Eukaryota; kingdom Fungi; phylum Ascomycota; class Eurotiomycetes; order Pyrenulales; family Pyrenulaceae; genus Pyrenula; species Pyrenula massariospora. The sequence goes on from JAGFMI010000028.1 coordinate 373,043, forward strand.
TAAAATGATCATGAGTTTATTGAACGATTGACGGCCGTGAATCCGCCATCCCACCCTTTCCTTTCCCCATCTCTCGATCTCGTCTCCTGGTAGCTCAGTAGCTCTCCTAATCTCCTGAGATTTTTCCAGATTTTGCCTTGTAAATCTGAAAGCTGTATTCCGGCGTCGAGAGTCAGCCGCAGAATACTGTCAGTAGGATCTCGGTCCCATGGGAAGCACGCAATGCCGATTGAGAAACGCCAAACGCCATTCACCATTCACCAACTTTCGGTATTGCTACCATGCCCGTTCGTATTTTTTTTAAAAAATTGTTGACATTTTTTGTCCTTTTTTTTGAGTCTCGAGAGGAGAATCGGAAGTTTTTTCGTCGTTCCACCCTTGTGTGAGCCGCACAAACTCCATCGAACGTTGATGACGCTCAAGATGGATTGAATGATCATGAGTGCAACACTAGATATTTCTTATCCCATCATAAATACCTCAATAGTCTGATTGGTCCGATATTTCTCTGCACCACCCCAGATGATTGCTTGCTCGGGATGTCACAGCCTAATATGGGACTAATCAGGTTTGAAGCGTATTTGTGAGGGGGTAGGGGGATATCCATAGGCAAAGATTAACGTTTGCCCAAGGGATAGCGGGTCCGTTAGGACACAAGGGCGAACTGTGTTTTTCAAAAAAAAAATCGCATGAAATGGGCATTTGAAATGATAAACCGACGCCAAACCGACGCTAAAAGAGACATTGCTAGCCCAACGATCAGAGCTGAGGTATCGCCATTGCAGTCTTGGAGAGAGCTTCCAATAAATCAAAGAGTTCATTAAAATCAAAGAACCTCCAATAAAATCAAAACAAACAAAAAAGCGACTGTTTATCCAAATGATACGGTAAAGCAGACTCCCGTCTCTGCGACCCTCATTGGTATCCACTGATGATTTTTGTTGGCCCATATTGGTAATACTAGCGGAAATATACCTGTTTCTTCAATTTGTCTAGAAGTCTCGATGCGCGCCCAAACAAAAATATATTTGGATTGGTATCGACATTTCTAGACCAATTAAAGACACAGTTACATTTATCGATATAGGTAAACGTGAATCAGTCCTAGTGTACCAAGCATACGCCCTGAGGAATCACCATTGCAATCATAGAGAGAGCTTACTGCATCAATTGGACCGAATCGACCACCGGTAAAGCCTATGTCTAATTGCTTGGCTTGCATAACCCTGTTTGCGAGTAGAGATCATTGATAGACGGATTGGGATATTCGTGAATGTTGTTTTGTGTGTCGCTTGAGTGTGTCCTTGCGAAGGAAGCCACCCTTACGTCCAGTTCGAGAGCGCTCACAGCCAGTATAGTCGCAGAAATGCATCTGCGTAGCTGCTGGTTGCGAGTGCCGCGCGGTAACATGCCGTTCGAGGTCTCTTCTGAATGCAAAGCTCTTCGAGCACTGATTATTGTTGCACTTATATGGACGGTCGTGAGATAGTGCGTGTCGACTAGATATTAAGCGTATTAGTGCAGGCCCAAATCTTGCGTGCTTTCTTGGCTTACTTTAGCTGATGCCTTCGTGCAAAGCTTCGGAGGCATTTAGGGCATTCGTAGGTCGAAGACAACGTTTGACTTGGCATTGAAGTCGAGGTCGATACATCAGAAGGCTGGTTCAGCGAGGGTATGGCAGGAGCTTCTGATGTCCAGGCAACACCACTTGTATCTGTGAGAAGAAGTGAAACAATATCCTCAGGTAAGACAGTATCTCCAAGTGTTTCTGCCTGCTGCATGTCCCCTGCACCATATTCATTGAACGGGAAGGCCGTCCAGTGATTGTAGCCAAGGTCTTCAACTGAACGCGGGTCGACGGCACAATTTGACAAGCTTAGGAAGCTGCTAGCATTGAAATTTAAAGGATCCCAATCCCACTGGTCATGGCGATAGACTTGGTCTGAGCCGGTGGTCGATTCGTTTACGTAAGTCGCGTGATCATAGCCGCTAATGTGGACGAGAGCGAGGGATCTTCAGTCCCCCGCTCGCGGAAGACGTAAAAACTGAAAAGACAAAACAGATTATCGTGCCCTCACAGGCACGATAGGCGTAAATTCTATTGCAGAATTTGGATAAATTGCGTTTGCGAATGAAAAGATCAAAAGAATGAAAAGATTGAGAGGTCATTGATGCTTGTTATACCATCAGCCGCAGGAGATGTGGCCTACCAAATTTCCGTGCCGACAGATGGAGATGGTGGGCCACACAAAAAACTGGACACGCTACAGAAAGAACGCTCATGCAGATGCGCCACGGATCTTTCAGCCCAATTATGCTTGCCGCCGCTTGGTAGGCCACAATGCAGCTGCATCTGTGCACTAATCATGGCGACAGACAAGACTGGGGGGAGCCTCTCGCAGAGCCTATCAATTTCGAAAAAACTTGCATTCCAGCCGCACAAGGATCGACGGCAGAGTACGGAATGGGGAATGTCGTTTACTGATAGGCCCATGACGTCGGAACATACGTGTGGTCCTTTTGAATGGACCTTCAAGGCCCTTGAAGACATCGAGGGCCGGCGTCCAGAAGGGTCTTTTCCCGGAGGGTTCTCGACCTGCATTAAACCCAGTTTGGCGTAGCCCTCGGTTCTCGGATCCCTCATACATCCACGTAAGAAGCCTTGACGTTAGGGAACTTCGATTCTTCGCGAATACAAGCAGGGATCCAAATGATTCATTGTTTTCCAAAGCTCATTACTCATCGTAAGAGAGACCTTACGGCCTAGATGGAGAGCCTCTTGCGCCATAATAAAGTTCCGTTCTTGGCCCGTATCGGCTACTTACATTGCGGCTAAGCTAAAGTTTCGTCCAAAGGGAAATGGCATGCTCTTGCCCTATCCTGATCAGGTAGGATCTTTTAAAGCACCATCTGCCAGATGACCTTACGACTCTTCAGCGCCTTCAGCACTCCCAAGGGCAGCAACCCCGTATCTAGCACACTCAACCCGCCACACTTTTCGAACAGCTCATCTGCATGGAACTGCACGATCCATGCTGCTTCCAAGTCAACCTGATCCGCCGGTGAATTTGCTCCTGAGCCCGAAAATGTAAACGGCGTCGGCCCCATACCCTCCAGCTTGGTCCAAGCTCGTTTGACCTCGTCAGAGAGGGAGATGGTCTGCTTCGAGGGCTGCGCCATGAGCTCCGTGTACGTCTGATACAACAGCGAACTCGAACACTCGCGCCATTTGGTGTATTCTTCAAATGACCAGAACTCTTGGGCGTCTTCCCACCGGAGACGGCTCGTCTCCGACTCCTTCTGGTCCTGGCCCGGGATGTTATCGGCCTCCTCCTCGTCCTTCGGAAACGCTTCGCGGTAGCGCCTCCAACGCTCATGTGAGCTTAGAGACTCAAAATCTTTCCTAGCATCTTCCCACTCTTTGCGCTCCATCTCATGGAATTTGCGCATTCGGGCCTCGGGATCCTTGAGGAGGTCTAACCGGACGAGGAAGAGCGGGACGAAGGGGTTACGAAGAGCAAGGCCGCCAAGGGATTCGGGGATGAACAGGAAGGCGTCAGGGACGTCAATATTATTGAATCGAGCTGAGATCATTGACTTGAGATGATTCGTAACGGTGGTGCCCTTTCCGTTGTTGCCATTGAAAAGGTGGGCTTGCATATCCTTGTGGGTTTGTAAGATCTTGTCCAGGTGAGCGCGTCCAAAGCAGTTGGCAGGCCTACAATTTTTGGTTAGCGACTAATGAATACCCAAGGACTGAGCGAGACCCACTCTCCAAAAGTGTAACTGAAAAATCGCCCGATGCAGCTGTTCCAAGTCTTGATCCATTCCAAAACACTCTTAGACCCGGCAAGTTGCTTCTCGAGTTGGTCAACATGTTCGCGGACATGCTCTTGATTAATAACCCAGCGTCCAGAGGCCGGGTCCAGCACAAGGAAGTTCATGCTAACAACACCCTGGGGCAAAGCACTCTCAACCTTTGGATCCTTATCCTTGCCATCTACAAGATAAACCGAACCGGTTTTATTGAAATTGAATTCCAAGCCCATGACCTTGGCGAACCTCTCCATCGACTGCCAAGCCTTGGCGCAGCTGGTCGGCTTTCCAGCGAGCCACAGGTCGTCATGGAAGCGATAAAGAAGCATCTCTGCTTCTTGATTGACCGCAAGGTCCATGAAAAACAAGACCAGCTCACCGATAAACTTCTCAAACACGTGGGCCATAGGCAAACCTCGTTTCCGGATACGCACAGGCTCACCTGTGAGCATGTTAAGCGGCGGCTCAAGCGTCTTCTTGAAGAATTCGATCCACTCCTCTTGGAATCCCATGAACCGAAGCACAGCAAAGATGCTGCTGTGAGCTATACCCGTGGCGAACCATTGGAAGTCACTTTGCACCACGGCTACCTCCTTATCCAGTGACCGCCGGACTAAGACTTCCGTTGCCAGCGTCCTCAGAAGAAGCTGCTTGATATCCTTGGGAGATTTTTTGTTCGGGTCGGATTCAGGTATATCGTCGTCGTCGTCATATCCACCAGATTCCTCAAAGACTTTGGAAGGTAGAGGAGCCAAGAAAAAATGTTCTCGGTATTGATTTTGGCGTTCCTGCTCGACACTGCTGCTCCCAAAGTAACTTGTGCCTCCATGAATGCCTTGGTAATACGACTTCACTGAGCTTTCCCCATGTGGAAGCTGCGCTTGCTGTTTCCAGACGCCACTATACCTCGTTGTGTCCTGAAGCGTAGATTTCAGATAAACGGCCCACCTTGTTCCGATCCAATGGGTCAGGAGCGCTTGGAGAACATCGTCATCCATCATCACTCGCCATTTGCCATTCAAGCTTTGCCGCCTAATGTACAACGTAAGCGCATAGCATTTCACAAATGTCAAAGGAAGGACGCTTACGGCACGACAGGCATACCTTCATCACCAAGGCCCCATGACCAGTTTTTGAGGTTTTTGAACCGCATATTCAGGACATCACGGATTTCATCCATGACGGCTTCGTCCTTGAGAAACTCCCGAAGCGTCGCCTTCTTTTCGTCGTTCAATAATTCATTCTTCAATAGCGCTTTGATGCACCATTTCATGCTCTGCTGGTCGAAGAATCTGGTCTCCTCTAGCATGTACTTACCCTTACTACTGACTGTATCCCGAATTCGCTGCAAAGCAGACTCCCCCTTATCACCTTGGAACAGGGACGCTAGATAACTCTCGATCTCACCTTCATCAGTATGAAGAGGTTCGAAAACAACTTTTTCAAACTTCTTCCTCAACTGATCAAGTCTTTCTTTTTGTATAGACTCTACGATCTCAAAAGAATCGGACGAGTCATCATCCTGAGAGGTAGCAGCAGCAGGCTCAGGTTGACTTGGCGAGGCAATCCACTCCGTCAACAGGCGGGAGTACAGGTCTGCAAGATCAAGGCGCCGACTGCCGATATCGAGCTTCGAGCGTAGAGCCTCGTCAAACTTTTGAAATGTCTCCGGGCGAACCGTTGGGTCGACCGTTGACTGGTCCAGCCAGCGCCTGATGTTAGCACGCTCACCAGTGGATGCTAAGTCTTGCTCTTTGACTCCAACGAGCAACTTGGCAACTTTCGATCTAGCATTCGAAGCTTCATCGGCAGCCTTCAGGATTCCAGCCTTTCGCTGCTCATAGGAATTACGCTGCTTGGCGAGTTCCTCGATCTTCGTGACAGTGATAGACTGGAGGGTCTGAGACAGGATTGTGGAAGAAGAAGCCATGTTGCGGGTAGTCCGTACAGACTAGAAGGACACTTCAATTGCAAAAAGGAGAACAACTGAATTCTACATGACGAGGGGAATTAGCAGCCATTTTGTAGCTTGACTCCTTGTTCGTTGACCTGGAGCACTCCAGGTCGCCAAGCACTTTCATTAACTTTCTCAAGTTAGTACATAGTGGGCGAGCAGGCAGCATGCCGCCCTGGCTGCTTCTGCCTGGCTCTGCCTGTTGCCATGCTCCAGGCGGTCAGCAACAGAGCCGCAAACCATTGTGAAAAGAGTAAAAGAGGAGTTTTTTGGTGCCGCACGAGCCAAGATTTGCATACTAAACACGCTAAAGTTCGGGCTAAAGCACAGACCACCGCGAAGTGCTGGACTTCTCAGGCACCACGGCATCCTATCACACCGTTTCAAACCTTACATCAGCCTAGACAAGCATCAGTCTCATGCTATCATGTCGAGGGAAAGTCGTACAAAGCCTTCAAATGAGACTCTTCATTCAATTGGTTCGAAACACGACGCGACCGATAGGCATTCTCCAAACAACTAGTACCTGACCTATTAGCATTGTCGCAAGCTCGGAGATCCAGGTGCCCTCTTTTGACCGCCTGTTCTGAGATGCATTCAACTACCATGATGTCTACTTGCTTGGTTAATGAGGCTATCCTTGATACAGATCTTGCTGGACTTTTTGGGTGATCTTTCACATGACTGAAACACCTGTAATTGCGGATTTCCAATTTTCATTGAAACGATGTACTGTAGATGAGATTAGGTCTCTTCGCCTAAATTTTCGCTGGTCGCCATGATTGGCGAGAAATGAGCCAAAAGTGCCAAGCCTTGGCTGGGATTCCCGTTCTTGCGCTCCGCTGCTGGAGGCTTGGTCATCTAGTCTCTGCTTTGTTCCTTTTCTTCCTTGTTCGCCTTCGGCTCAACAGTACAAGAGCAATTGCAGATACGATAGAAAAGCCTGCTTTTGTCAGTGTTAGCGTACCTCTTGCCAGCCGATGTACGGGCGTTTACCCAGCGAACTACAGGCGACTACAGCCTTTTCCGCAACCGGGGATAAGACTGTCCGTGCTTTCGCGGTGGCAGGCACTGGTGTCGATGAGGCTTCTATCGGGGATGGTGTAGTCGTGGAGGCGGTTGATTGAATACTCCCCGAGACTGTGCTCAAGACGCTTGAAAAGGTTGACTTTGAAGGTGATGGCGCCGCGACAGTCACAGTGGTCGGTTCGGTCGTGTTAGTTGGCGTTGAATGGAAGGTGCTTGTCGCGAGCTGCAACGAAGTCGGCCAAGCTGTGCTGTTTGTCTTCATCGTGGATGGGTTGACAGGCGTCTTTGGCCTATCTTCTTCTTCACATGATCCTTTTTCCTCCTCTTCCTCCTCCTCCCCCATGTTGTGCGCCGTTCTACTGGTGAAGCTGCATGATTCCTCAAAATCTGTGTCTTCCGAGCTGACGGCCATACTTCTTCTCATTGAAGTTTCTGTCGTAGGCGACAATCTCGGCTGGGCCGCTTCGGTCTCAGCACCATGGACGTCGCCAATTCTAAAAACTCTGTGGAGCTTGTCAGAATTGCGAAGCAATCTGATGGATGAAATCGAAAAAATCGTCGGCCCTACCCGAGAGAGTTCTCCCTTTGCCTGGGCTGGTGATTGATGGCGTTCACATACAATTGACACTGCGGGGGCGGTAGTATTCATTCAGGAAAGACCAGACCCGCTGTCAATGTTTCAATAGGGTCAAAAGAGCAGAGCACTTGATAGTTGCTGAACGCTGCTAGAAGAGACCTCAATATCGCCAAAAATCTCCGACGTCGGCGGAAGATATACGTCAGCGCCAAGGAAACATTAAAGTTTTCTATCAGTGTGAAAGGATAACTGCCATTTGTGAATCCATGTGGGCCCATTTATCAGCATATGGTTATGGAGCTCAGTCCACCACTTTCAAACAGATCTACGCCGGCCCGTCATACGCATTATGTTCCACAGGAGGACTGTAACTGAGTTGCAGGGCTTGGCTTCGGGCCGAGACACCATAGCGTCAAACAGGCAGAAATCGTTGCATTTGCACATTTTGGAATGTTCTACACGTTGTTTCTTTATAGTGTATACATTAAGACTGTCCTGCAATGAGGCAATGTCAATTACATATTGGACCATGTGCACGCCTTGGACCTGATTGATAAATAGGATGCAGTCCTTGGGATGTATTCGGCTTTCATCAACCTATGATAAGTGGATTGTTGGTTCTATCCAACTCCATCTTCGTACTCGGGATTTGACTTGGTCTCTTCTGGCGGCAAAATTTTATTTGACTCGATCAATACCCTGTTCTCGCCACTTGTGCAGATCAACCGGGGTGACATCTGCAAAGTCCCGTGGTGCGACCTGCAAATCAGAATGGGCAGTCCCTTATCATGGCGAAAGAGTGCTCTTCTAGCTTCCAGGAGATTCTCGACTTTAGAGGGGTGGAGGGAGATCAGTCAAGGCTTGTACACCGCAGGAGGAGCAGGTATCCGCTTCATTTCCGTTGATCCAGATTTCAACTGGAGAAATGAATTTGACAATGATGACGCGCAATTGCAAGCTTCCAGGAGCTCCCAAAGCCTCGATTTCAAAAAGCATAAAGACTTGCCGACATCTCGAGGCATGGAGAACTTGGAGCATGCCCGGAAGACTGGCGATACTTTGTTCAACTCAGCGAACATGGAGGCACTCTGCGATAGACAACATCCACGTGAGTCACCATACCATGTCATGACTAAGAGGCAAAAATGGTCAGTCGTATGGATCATTGGGATTGCTGGCCTCTTTTCCGGCCTCTCATCCAATATCTACTTCCCAGCTCTCGATCAGATCTCTCAGGTATGGCTGCTAATGTAACGCTGATAAAGCCCTAATATTCCGCGAAATAGGATCTTCATGTTAGTACAGCTGCTGTCTCGCTCACGATCACCTCATATCTGATCATCCAAGGAATCTCCCCAATCTTCTGGGGAGCGATCTCAGATGTTCTGGGTCGGCGGCCCATTTACATCTATTCATTTCTTGTCTACATACTTGCCAATATCTTCCTGAGCTTTTCGCCCAATTTCACAATTCTTCTCGTCTTTAGAGGCCTTCAAGCTGCCGGGAGTGCTTCGACAGTAAGTATTGGTACGTGTCTCCAAAACCTTGGTCTAATTTTAGCTAAGATGTTGCAGGAAATGGTGTCATCCAAGACATTGCGCCTCCTGCTGAGAGAGGTAGCATGATAAGTTTCTACCAAGCCAGTTTGTCCTTTGACCAACCCATATTTGCTTTGGCACAGCTGACTTGCTTTCAGTTCGAAACTTCAGCATCGCACTTGGCCCTGTGCTCGGCGGCATTCTTTCACAGTTTCTTGGATTCCGGTCGGTGAAATTGAATGACATTAGAACGGAAAATAGCTAATGGGGTAATGCAGAGCCATATTCATATTCCTGCTATCTCTTTCATCTCTCACACTTGCGATGATTATCGTCTTTTTACCAGAAACGATGAGAAGTATCGCCGGCAATGGGTCACTACAAACAAAGGGGATCTACAGACCACTCATTTGGAAGCTCACAAAAGAGCCAACAGACCTGCTTGAAACGGCCGAGAAGACGCAGCGTCCGCATCTTAAACTTGGTACATTTGTCGACCCCATAAGACTTATAGTGCGATGGGATATCCTAATGGTTCTGCTTTATGGCGGCTTCGCATACGCACTTTGGAGCATGGTGACGAGCAGTACTACCAGACTTTTTAAACAGAACTTCCATATTAGTGAACTTTGTGTTGGTCTGGCATTCCTCCCGAATGGTGCGCATTCTTGTCAATAGACCCCTCTCAAAGACCGTGCTAATCATGAAAGCGAAGGACTCGGTACAATTTTTGGGGCAGTGATCGTGGGCTCACTCCTGGACAAGCACTTTGCTGCGGCCGAGGTCCAATACAAGGTCGTTCATGAGCTACCACACGACCATGAGCTCAAAAAGAGCTTACCGGCCGACTTCCCTCTCGTACGGACTCGGATCCGCAGTCTTTGGTGGATTGCCCCATCATTCATCATATTCATTTCTGCCTACGGCTGGACACTCGCCTTCCCATCCCTAACCTCAAAACCAGGCTTTATTTCTTTACCGCTGCTCTTCCAGTTCCTCATTGCAGCAACGTCAAACGCAATATTTGCTGTGAATCAGACTTTGATCTCGGACTTGTGTCCTGGGAAGGGCGCGAGTGGTACGGCAGTCAACAATCTCGTCAGGTGCTCACTGGCGGCTGTGGGCGTGGCTTTCATTGACAGGATGATTGCGAGTCTGGGAGTTGGCCCAGCCTTTCTTGGCTTGGGCTTGATCATGATCTCTGTGACATGTTTACTGATACTTCAATGGTATTGGGCCGGGCAATTGAGCGTAAAGAGTTCTACCTCAAAAGTCTAGATATATTTACGGGTGATATCGGATCCATTTAGGACGAGGTCTGCAGGTCTGTCATATTTGTGGAATCCTCTCCAGGAAGTGCTGGATATTGTGGAACTTGTCGCAAAGCCTTTTCATAGACCAGAATCACAAATTGTCACACAGAATATAACATTCCTCTCCGTGCTGTGTTCATGGCAAAGGCGCCTCAAAACCCGGTTCGCCCCTGCTTAGATTGTTTTGCTCTGAAGAAGGCACGGTAGGGCAAGGTTGAGACGCTAATGAAAAGCAGCTCGTGCTTCAGGGGTCAAAACGAAGCCTGCGTCTGTTTGGTAGGGGCATCCTACTCCCATGAAATCAGATCAGACAGCTTTGCCAGGGTCCTTTTCACGCTGTGCGAATCGTGACCACCTCGTGCGCTCGACCTCAGCTTCTCGGCAGACACTTTTCCGATTTAACGCAAAGAGCTGACGCGTTGAAGCCATGTACAGCTTAATTAAGCCACATCTATCTTTCTATCAAGGCCCGTGCCGAGTTTCTGCTCTATCAACAGCCCCGTGGAATATGGGTTATTGCGTCTCAACCGGCCCACTCGACACCCGACGTTGTTTTTTCGGTCGCCAAGACGGCCCGCAAGAAAGACTTTGAGACAAAGAACTTTCGCCAAGCCTCCCTTGTCCCTACGGGCCGTTTCTCTGCCGTGGAGCCGCCTGTCTCAGAGGGGATCTCAACAAAGAGCCTACCCCCACTGCCTCGTGCACTGTCCTATCTGAACTGATTGGCAAGGAGACGTGCAAGCTTATGGGATTCCAGGATGCAGCCCTCGACCAAGATGCCTGCAAGAGTTGACGAGGCAGAATTGCCTCGACTGAGGGGTGGTAGATCATGAGTTAGCTGCAGGAGCACCCTCATTCACATCTCTTGTATGATGCCGGCGCTTTTGGCAGAGGGAGGTGTGGCGAGGGGAAACGTCGCGGCCGAAACGAAAACATTCAGGCTGCACAAGTTTCAAGCAAAGATGAGTCTGACGCCTCAGTAAGAAAAAAATTCGCTGCGTCTATCCGCTTGATAAAAGACAACTATGTGGTTGTCTCGGGTCCTTGCATCCCTTGGCATCACCACGATTCTCTCTTCCAGCAAAGACATCAAGCTCCTATATCTCTCTCGCTTCCTCCGTACGTCAGCCTTTGGATCCACCGGGTTGGTTTTGGCGGTTTTCCTCTCCCAGCTGGGTCATTCGAAAGCCCGCATTGGGCTTTTCATGACCTTGACGCTTGCCGGCGATGTTCTCCTCAGCCTTGCGTTGACAAACTTCGCCGATCAACTTGGAAGACGACGGACCGTGTTGCTGGGATCCCTGCTGATGACTGCCAGTGGTATGATCTTTGCCCTGTTCAGCAACTTTTGGATTCTCCTATCTGCTGCGATTTTCGGAGTCATCAGTCCTTCAGGAAACGAGATCGGACCGTTTCGCGCGGTGGAAGAAGGGATGCTTGCCTCCCTCGCACGGAGAGAAGACATGTCGGATATTTTTGCCGGTCACATCGTCTCGGGCACTCTCGGTGTCTCGTTTGGGACTTTTGCCGCCGGCAGGATCATTTCAGACCTTCAGAAGAGAGCTGACTGGACAGAGCTGGAAGCTTTCCGAAGCGTGTTTGTGCTCTACAGCCTCATTGGCTTCATAAAGGCCTTGGTGGCAATACGGCTAAGCGAGGCTTCTGAGGTTATCAAGCGGAAAAACACGCAGCATGCAAATGCACAGGATGAGGAAAGGCAAGGGATGTTGCAGGATGACCAAGCCGTTGATCGAAAGGTCATCCGTGTCGGTGCAGTCGCGGATAAGCTTCGACAAACGTTCTTCCCGAACCTCTCCGCCCCAACAAAAACAATCCTCTGGAAACTCTGCCTCCTCTTCGCAACAGACTCCCTCGCCAGCGGCATGGTCGCCTTGTAAGTCCCCCCTCTCCCCCCACGCTCCCCAACCCCCAAACCCTAACCTCCCCAGCACCCTCCTAAGCCTCTACCTCCACCTCACCTTCCACGCCCCCCTTACCCTCCTCTCCTCCCTCCTCGCCCTCCCCTTCCTCCTCTCCGCCCTCTCCTCCCTCCTCGCCTCCCCCCTCTCCAAACGCCTCGGCCTCCTCCCCACCATGTCCCTCACCCACCTCCCCTCCTCCCTCCTCCTCGCCTTCCTGCCCCTCGCCCCCTCCCTCCCCCTCGCCGCCACCCTCCTCATCCTCCGTGCTGCGCTCTCGACCATGGACCAAGGGCCCCGAGCCGTGTTTCTCGCCCAGGCCGTGCTGCCGCAGGAGCGCACGAAGGTGATGGGGGTCGTGAATACGGTCAAGACGGTGGCGCAGAGCGCGGGGCCAAGCCTCACCGGCGGCCTGGCTCAAAAGGGACGCTTTGGGCTCGCATTTGCGATGGCGGGGGGATTAAAGGCAGCATATGATGTGGGGCTGGTGGGGTTGTGGTGGGCGGGGGTGGGGCAGGGAGCGGCGAGAGAGGAGATGGAGGAGGATAATGATATGGTGGCGCTGGATGATGTCAATGACGGAGAGGAGGGAGAGGATGCTACAGGGCCGGCGAAATGAGCCGGTGGTGAGGGCTTAGATGCGGTGCTCGGTTTGGAAGGGGTGTGAGTGGGCTGCGAGGTAGGAGGGTCGACACAGGCAACGAACAAGACAAATGAATGTGTAAAAGCGGAGTTATGTATTTAATGATAGTCCCCTCCTCACAATCCGTAGGCTTGCTTGGACTGGCTAGTATTTCGTGATGTGAAGGTCGACTCTCGTAGACTTTCACAGCTGCTCATACGCGAATTTTTGGTATTTAAATAGCTTCAAAGCCAAAGTCACTTGGATTCTTACAATTAAAGGCATATTGACATGTGGAGAAATTTGGTGTTATAAATAAATTGGTATTGTAATGGAGATGCGCAGCGGTGGAAAGTAACCGGCACTTATCTAGCCGGCTCGCCTATCACTTATGTTACTCTTTGGGGGATTCTACGTCCAACTTGCACTCATGAGCACTGTCCCTTTTTCCTCCTCCAATCCCTCATCGTCGCTCCCCTCAAATCGTCCGTGTTCAACACATCCACACCTTCTCGGATCAAGATGTGCCAGATATGATTTCTCATTCCTCGTGGCCATTCTGGAACGCCCCAGAAGCGGACTTTTAAGCCCGCCGCATGGGCGTTGTTGATTTGTGTCCGAAGGGCAGCGAGTTGGTTGGTGCTGAAGTGTGAGCGAGGCCACATTCCGCAGCCGATCGTGCGTTTGAAGGAGGATGAGGCGTAGTAGGATGTCGCTGCCGTATATGGGGGGAGCTCATCCTCCGATGATATAGCGTTGCTTTTCTCTTTAGACATTGGGCCGAAGCTCTCAAGCGGCGCATCGAAGAAGATATAGCGGGGAACAGAAGTAGAGGCAATGAGGTGGTACGGCGCATCACCTGAAGTGACAACGGTGATCTGCCGCTCATGCAAGACCTTGCCGTCCCAGAAGGTCAGATAGCCCTTATCGAGGAGCGGAAAGAGAGCTTCTTGCACATACGGCCAAAGATCTGCCCCGGTGGATTTGAAGTCAAGGAGGAGAACGAGAGTTTGTTTTGGGCGAGTACTGAAGACACCTCCCGATGGCTTCTTTTCCTTGCTTTTCCGTAGGAAGGACCCATGAGTATGCTTTGGCGAGAAATCAGTGAGTGTGGGGTTTTGTCGATCAAGGATTTCTAGAAGAGGGTTGATGTAAAGGTTGCTCAATGTACGGTTGTGGGTCAAAGAGAAGGACGTGTGGCCGACGAGAAGCTCGCTCTCTACTAGCCATATGTCAGCTTCGACGCTCACGCAGCCGAAGCGTATTGCGTCGTAAAGCGGTACATCTCTCCAGTAGTCGTTGTGGGAATGACATGGTATTGGTTTGATCCCACCGGAGAAGTCAGTTGGCCAGTGGACTAAGCCTTCGCCGGGCTGACCGACTTCTCCCCAATGGTCGATGACGAAGTCGAGCTCATTGGGATAGAGGGATACGAATATGGAAAGGCTGAAGGTGATGACTCTGATGAGACCGAGTATGACAAGACACAGGAGTGCAAAAGTGTAGAGGAGTCGCCGACAGCGACTTAAGAGAGAAAAATTAGAGCCAACACTGTTTGGGATACGCAGAGCGCTGGTTTTCGATACCCAGACTAGGTCCAGTGTTCGACGCACATCGCAGAGTGCCTTGACAAGTCCTTGGGGTGAGAATCTTCTGGTCCTTTCAAATGCATTAAAAGAAGCTGCATCATTACCATCGGATTCAAATTTTTCTCGAAATCTCGACTGGGACCGTTCATACCGGCGGAGGTCTTGCATCTTCCCATTCGAAAGCTTTCTTCGAAAAACGCATTCTATTGAATGAGAGTTGCTAGATAATATTCGTATTGGGAACACCGAATAGAGAGGTTGCATCAACGCGCTTGCGCCCCTTGCGCCGCGGTGTTCATGTCTTGTACACGTAACATGGACACAGACGGCCCGATGCACCCCCGAAAATGTGTCATCACAGGCTAGCGGTCACCTGGTGCCTGCATGTAACAGCCGTCACATGTTAATAACTCGCGTCAAGCTAACATGTTAATTAGGGGCAGCAGGAGAGGGGCCAGTTGTATCATGGCTCTTTACCTTGTTAAATTCGTCCTTAGCCATGAATAGAAGACAAGCCTTACAAGCACCTACTTTCTAATACAGCTGTTGTATCCTTGCCCGAGGCATTCCTTAGATCTTGTAGACAGGCTCATTGGCCTTGGACTCTTTGTTCAACGTATTATTGTCTCGGGGTGTTTACATCTCATCTGGAAACACTGCATCGACCCACGTGAATAATGTCTGGTGAATGTCTAATGTCGAGTACCGAAGATCATAAAATTGGATTGGAAGAGAGCACATTACTATAGGACTCTCGAGCTCTGCAAAGGCCGCTTTGAAGATTACTTGGTACCGACGAGCGATCAGCCATCGCTTCGCACAGGTTACTAAGGCATTTTGCAGAACACGCAGATGGTGCGAGATATTCGCTTTCATGGCTTTTGTGTAGACTATCACAGAATCAGCGGTTGAAGCACGTACGAATTGGATGGCTCACCAATGTAGAAGCGCACCGCCACCGCAATACTAAACACCAGGAAAGGGTTACTCAATTCCACGTCTGAATGAGGCAGCGAGCAAAGTCTGGCACTCATGCCTTCGCAAGCGTAAACGCATCTATTTGTGGCGTAAAGCCACTTTGACGAATCAGCATTTACATCGGAACTTTTTTCCGTGGACTAACCGGTTCATAAGAGGACTCGATCCCATCGGGAATATGACACATCCGTTGAAATACGACAATTAACGCGCTGTTCGTCATTGTAAGCAGTCTTTACGGGAGCAGTGGGGTCTCTGACAAACCAATCGATAAGGCATGCTGTGCTCAAGATGAAAGGGTCGCTTGCGCTAAGCTCCTCTTGCGCGTGTTCTGTCCTGGTTAAGTGGAAAGTTGCAACTTCGAATTGCGCACGCCAAGCTGTCAGCCTGTCATCAACTTTCTGTGCTTCAGCTCGAGATTTTGAAGCTTGCACTTGGTCTGTGAGATTCAAGGATTGCTGAAGAAAATGATGCACAGGCCAGAGCTCTGTGATGAGGATAACAGAGAGAGAAAATGCCGAAGAGTATTGGAATTCCCCGATCGCAAAAACGTTGATAATGTGTTCTGGAAATGTCCAGACGGAGTCGCTGCAGGGCATCTGGCCACCTGGTCTGGGAAGAGAAAGGGCGGTGTTCCATGCCTGGCAGGACGCGCGCGAGCTTTTTAGTCATTGAAGAAGATGGCAACGTCAGACGCGGACAACATACCGCACCGAGGGTAGATGTACTATCAAGCATTTCCGTCATCCAATACGCGCGAATCCGCTCTTCACGATCAATGAAGGATTCTGGTAAAGGCAAAACACGTGGAGGGACGGTCGACGCTTGGTTGAAATTGGTCCCTTGTCGAAACACGATGTCCCCTAAGCCCAGATGCATACTCATGCTAGACTAGTTAGCATGTTCTATGATAAGATGGGATATAAATCGCAAAGTTGGCTCAATAAACGTACTTTCTGCACAGAGCCACAACGTTCCAAAAATCGTAGAGTTTCCCCGCCCCAAAGTCCATAACTGATATAATAAGTAACGCCTGCATAGACTCAAGAGACATGTTGGACATGGCTTTCTTGATGATTTTCCGTCTCAAGATCGAAGACCAGGTCTGAACATCTTTGCCAGCTCCTGCAGAGAAGTGACGGTTTTGGTAAACCACTGCTGCAATGGCTTTGAATGTGAGAAGATTAGGCAACTGCTTTAGTACAAAGGGTGTCCGTTGAAGTGCATCAAGATATGACGGTTGGTGAAGCAGGGGCATCCACGGGTGGTATGCTGTGAACCATTCGTTACAGACCAATGTGAGGTTTTCTCGTGATAGCATCTCCTCGTTTGATGGTCGAAACTCCCGCCGGCTCACACTGTCAGGAGTTGCAGTGCTGATGACTGTGCCCAAGAAATTGCCCGTCTCAAGCTGAGGCATAGACATAGAAGCCTCAGTCACCTCTGGTCTCTCATTCCTAGTCACAGGTCGCACGAAATCTTGCTCGGTGCTCGAACCGGGCGCTATCTTTTCCTCCAATTGACGAACAGTCCTCTCTAGAGACTCTTTACATAAGTCAGCTTAGGCCGCGGCAGGGAGCAGCGGACAACATACCCACACGTGCTTCCAGTTGAGAGACGACTCCGACCCGGACCCCAGGACGCTTGCCGGAATCACGATCAACGTATTCGCAATGCGCATTGAGCTTTAGACATAGAGAACAGCTTGGCAGCTGCCGGTCGCATTTGGCTTTACGCCTCCGACAAAGTGCACACCTACCCCCACAATCAAAATCATGAATGCGGCAACACGATGAACCGTATGTGGCATTGGCGTTTGGGGAGTCGGGAACACTTACACAGTCTCGCTTATTTCCATCTAATCTGGATAGTCCCGAACTTTGGGGCTGCTCAGGATTAGCATGACTTGGCCTGTCTTCTTTTGGGAAAGGGTGTCTGCCAATTCACGGCGAAGATGGTGCTGGCATGTTTGGTACTTGATGAGAGACGGCCCGATGGAGATTTGAGATAATTCTTCGGAAGATCGATTCAGAGAACGCCAAGCCGGGCCGTCAAGTCGCCGCGAGACCAGTCATGAATGAAAACGCGTGTCCGGGAAGGCGCTTAGCTATCGAAAAATTGAGCGAGGCCGTGCCACCTGTTGGATACAGCCTCATGCTTGACTGTTACACCAGATAGCAATGCCCGAGAAGCATTCATTTAACGACACCGAGGATGCGTATTATCTAAGCTAGGTGCCCTATTCCCGCGTTCCGAGACGCGCGCTTCGGAGCACTGAGCGGGCTTTAGTGTTTCCACTATCCCAGGACGGTTTCGTCTGAGATGTACGAGGCCGCTGTTAATGAAGCTCCGTGCGCTTGCAGTGAATCATGTCCGTCAAATCTCTTCGCCATGTACTGTACAAACATTAATTTGTCTCCGAACGACTGGTTGCCGCTGGCTGCTCAGACGGACCTGATTCTATGTCCGGGTTGGTTTGCCTATTTGCCAGAGCGTATTCCTCCCCCTTGCAGCTTTCCTCATTGCCATATTCTCGTGTCCCCAACTTTACATAAAAGGCACGGTCCCGTGCTCTTGGGCTCCAAGAAATTCCGCCACCCCACCGCGTGGGTATATGGTACCACCGAAAGCCAAGCCAAGCGAAAAAGCCTCCAATGATGGCACCAGAAATAATGTCGAACCCATGGTGCTGGTTGTCTGACCACCGAGTGGCACAGACATAAATAGCGACTGCTGTTGGGAAAAATCCCAGAACGAAGAGATAGAGAGGTGGCCCAGCTGCTTGATCCTCTGTCGATATGACGCCTCCAGACTTTCCACCTGGTGGAGATTGCCAAGGATGAGCTTTTTGGCTGGCTTTTGGGACGGCAGGAATTGCCACACTAGCTTTGGCACACAGCCAGAGAGATAGATAGAATAGCCCAGCCCAGGAGAAGGATGAGTGACCAGACGGGAAAGAGGCAAAACCCTGGTAAAGAACATTTGAGTCCGTATTTGTGCAGATGCCGATGTCGACTACCACCGGTGTATTGCCAATGACATTCCCATAACCTCCAACGATATGCTGGTTGACACTCGAGATGTCAGGCATGCAACGGGCCAGCAGATTTGGACGCGGCTTTCCGACTACATCCTTGAGCGCAGACGTGACGAAAAAAGCTCCAGCAAGACTAAAACCGAGGCCAAGCCAGCCAGTGTGCCATTCCCAAAGTTTTCGGCGCCAAATTGCAGACTTCGCGACGCTCTTTTGCGTGTTAGTCGAAGGGTTCGGGGCAAGAGCAATGACCGCAATCAAGACGGCTGGGACGAGAATGGAGATGATCAGCAGGGTAAAGGTTGTGACAGTGTCATCTTGCAACGGAAATGATATTGTAATATCCTCGAGCGAAAATGGATGATGATTGCCGTGGATCTTGTTCAGCGCGCCGCCTGCGCCTGCGGTAACTCTAAATTATGCTCAGCAAGAATAATTATTGTTACAGCAAAAATACTCACACAACAATAACCCAGTCCAAAATGTATGAAACGACTACTCGTTTGGAGGCGTGTCTGGAATTGCTCAAATTTGCTAGAAACGGCATGCCGAGGACTTTTATCATAATTAAAACATGAGTAAAGAGACCCAAACAAAAAGGAGATGCAGAAGTCGACGTGACACCCGATAATCTCGACATATATAGCTGGGAGGTGCTCGCGTGCTCCATGCTCGTTCTTTCGAGGGGTATATCGCAGAGATCATCCGGGCCGATGTGTGCCGAAAGGCTACGCAATGTGCAACCCCTATTGGGTGGCTGTGCTTGCAGTTGATCGCAAGAAGGGAGGATGCGCGCAGCGTCTGTCCCACCTCCTAAAATTACTCATGTTTGAATGTGCATGCGCCTGCCGCGAGCCTTGGAGCCTCAAAATTTTGACAGAACAAAGGACGCGAAATACGTTTCTTTGTCCTCTGCTTCTGTGTGGCTTAAGAACACCAATAAATGGTGACCAAAAGCTCGTATGGCACATTTACCTTGAACTTCAATCTTTCTAAACATGCATTCGCACGTTGGACGCCGGCGGTAAACAATTCTCGTCTCACAGACTCCACTCGGCGGCTTCCAGTCTGCATGAAGATTCGGTTGTAACTCCTGAGAAGAGATCTCAAAAACCACATCATAAGTTCATAATGACTTGGCCTACATGTAATAATACACTTGAGACAGAGTCCGGTATGAGGCCTTTTTTCCGCCAAGGACAAATTTCCCGCTAATCCTAAGAGCAGTCAATGAAGTTGTGGTTTTTCATGGCTTCACTATTCACCATCTCGGATTGCTCGTCGCCTTTGTCGGGGCTGTCGTTGCAATTGGTCTTTCTCTCATCCTTATTATGCTCCACGCCCTCAACTATCGCACACCACATGAGCAAAAACAGCATGTGCCTGATTGCAAGCCAAAACTTGAGCCTTTGCTAACAGACCAACAGCATCCTTCGGATCCTTTTCATGGTCCCAATCTTTGCAACCGTTTCATTCATTTCCTATTATTACTATCGAAAATCCGTTTACTTCGAGGTCTTACGCGACCTGTACGGCTCTGTCGCCATCGCAGCATTCTTTACCCTTCTGTGTCACTACGTTGCTATAAACGTACATGAGCAAAAGAACTATTTCCGGGCCATTCAACCTAAAGGCTGGGTGTGGCCCCTCTCTTTTCTGAAGAAGTGCTGCGGTGGTGAACGAGGAATCTGGAGAACACCGAGAAGTGGATTGACTTGGTTCAATGTAGGCGCCTTTTTCTGTACCTGTGCCGAGCTGATATTCGAATGCTTTGCAGATTGTGTGGCTTGGAGTGTTCCAATATTGTTTCATCAGGGCATTCTTCACTCTCGTTGCTGCCGTGACCCAAGCTTTCAACCGGTATTGTCAAGAGTCTCTCAATCCTGCATTTGCCCATGTCTGGGTCGAGGTCTTTGAAGCGGCTTCCGTGCTTATCGCTATGTATTGTATCGTTCAGTTCTATTGGCAGGTAAAGGAAGATATTGCACAATATTCACCGATATTGAAAGTGGTAGCCATCAAGTTGGTCATCTTCCTCTCATTTTGGCAGACCTTCTTGATCTCCTTCCTTACGTCAGCCGGGATTATCACCACAGGCCCAAGACTCGGTATCCAAGACGTTAAAATTGGTATTCCGGCTACCTTACTTTGCTGGGAGATGGCCATCTTCTCCATCTTCCACTTTTCGGCGTTTTCAATTGGACCCTATCGGCAAAAAGCGAATCCGGCAGAGAAACAGGGGGGATTTCTAGGATTAAAGGCTCTTCTCGAGGCGCTAAATTTCCGGGACCTGCTACAAGCAATCGGGCGATCCGTCAAATGGCTCTTCGTTGGCAGAAAGCGCCGCCTGGCGGATCCCTCCTACAACACTACACGCGGAGCGGAAGCCTCGATTGACCTCCGCCAGATGGCCCCGCACAAAGAAGACGGCGATGAGTGTCACGGTGTGACCACAGTCTTTGAAGGAGATGACAACGGCTTGCTGAGCCATGCCCAAGCAAGTCCCGCATCTGATCCAGTTCGGTCCGCATCTGCCGTATCTGATCCAACTTGGTATCCATCACTAGACATTTCAGAAAGAGACCAAGCCGAGTTTCGAGATCAGTCACCACCAACTTCTACTCACGAGCGTCGCAGTTCATGATGAAACTTAAATGGAATTATCATGGACAGCTCCGACAACAGCAATGGTCACTAGATGAACAATGCTAGGGTGCTCCTAGAACCAGCTGCACAACTCCCGGTTCGCACCGTTGCTGCAAACGCTGAGCACAGTTATCCAGAGATCAGTACAAGGCATTCAGTATTCATGCTGCATACCGGGGACACGTGAAAGGAGAGAATGATGTGGTGTACTATCTTATAGGAGGATGGTCTGTTGCTATTTGACTATACCATGCCTGCCAAGGCTTGCCAAGACTCTCTGGTGATGTTCGCCACCGAGGCGATTTCGCTTGAAGCTCGATAAGCTTCGAGGTTTTGTACACACGGATTATAACCTATCGTCGTTGGATCTTAGAATCTTTGCCCATTGTCACCTACCTAGCCCTCAACATGGTTTAGTGGTGCAATATATTTGTTGATGTTTCTATAAAGATTTAAATTTGGATATTTTTTGACTGAAATTATTTCAACTATCATGATGGCTTTTTATTTGACTTAAAAAGCCAACCTGATTACAGGTAATACTGGTCTTTTAGGTGATCATCCTCATACGAGCGTAATTGGAACGCTGTCTTTCTCATCAAATACCTCTCCCTGCATGATCCCATGCACGTAGGCATCCCCCATAAGACTGAAGCTTTTCTCATCATCATCCTTCTGCCTCAGGACCAGCGGGACTTTGCTGCCACACAAGAGCACAATCTTGTCTCCGACTTCTGCATCGATCGGGCAGACCCCGAAGTGACCGTCGCTGGAGGCAAAAATATTCCGCTCATTGATAATTTGCTCATCGTAGATGCCGACGGTGAGGATCCCGTTTGTCTTGTGGCGCATGAATGTCTTGATCATCATGGTCATCAGTTTCCAGATGTCCCGCGGAGAGGTTTGAGACATGGAGATCATGACATGTATAATCTCATGGGCCTGGGCTAAAAACTTTCGCATATCCTGATCCGAAATTTTGTCTGGAGTCTGCAAGCCGGGCTGGAACCATTGTGTCTCGTATGACAGACGAGCAGCTTGTACCATTGAATAATAGACGTCAGAAAAAGATTCGCCGGAATAAGGATAGGTGGTCGAGGATTTGTGGTACTTTGACTCCCAATGAGCAGTTTGGAAGACCCATTCCGTGAGCTGGGTGCATGCGGAGATCAAGGTACGCACCGCATTATTTGGAACCGCTCCAACGAGCGGCGCTTGCTTTCTTGACCCGATAGAATCAATTGTACCGACGACAGTGCCTTGAAGCCTACATCGTCCTTCTGGCACGAAAATGGGAGTTGCAGTCGAGTCATTGGACGCTTGGTATTCTCCTGTCAAGGCGAATGAGCCGAGAGTCGTCAGTGGATTGCTAGAAGACCAGTCTGGCGTCCAGCTCGGTAATTTCAGACCCGAATGCGACTTGACCATTGGGCGTGATAGTATGTCAAGGTCTCCCGAACCCATACATACCCTAGCGATCGCCATGTAAAGCTCGCAAATATCCTTCCTATAGTCCGGTTTCAGATCCTCATTTTTGAACGCTGCGGCAAGGCTCTTTTCAAAGGGCAATTCGGAAATGCCGTACAAGGCGAAAACTTTATCCCGTGGATCGCTGCATTGAGAGCCCAAGAAGCGGTTCAAGTATTCCAAGATCCCGTCGCCCGACTCGGAGTCCCGGTTTCTAATCGCATTCATTTGAGTAGCAGCAGTCCAACTTGCTGGGTTTTCACGGTACTTTCCTGAATATATGAACCGAGTATGCAGTGTTGTTAAGAATAGCCTTTTCTTTGTCGCAAACTTAAGTCCGTCAACAAAACGCCCGAAATCCATGCTTGATCCACCAGCGCACGTAAGGGTAGCCTTCCGAGAACACGAAACCTCCTGGATTATCCACATTCGCCGGAACCACGAGCATGAGAGCATTGACCTGATGCATTCCGTAGCAGCGTAGCGGGACGTGGATGAACGCGACCTTCTCCACATCTCCTTACCTGATCTACCCAATGAAACTAGATCTGGTTGCTCTTGGGAGAGTTTGTAGTATCGCTCAACAATCTCAAAGGCTCTCTTTGGTCTCCAACGATAGGGGTGTGATTTTGGCTTGTCCAGCCAGATAATAGTGCTTGAGGCCGCTCGATAAATCCTGTGCATGGTGCGCACCTGGGCACCCCTTTCGTTAATATCGCTCTGATTGATGGATATGGTATCAGTCCACAAGGTTCGCTCCGAGGTTAGACTTCTCAGTCCAACCAGAGCATCGTACAAATTTTTATGCAAGGGAATCTCTCCTTTCCGATTCTCGTTCGTAACAAATATCGCCGCGACTGCTGTGGGATCTCCCCAACAATACGATAGAGCCTCATACTCTGTGACATCGCCATCAAGTTGAATCTGTGCCGTTTTGATATGACATCTCAAGGGATCGTTACGTTGACCAGGGAAGAGCGTCATCAATCGGATGGAGAAACAGTCCCCAACTGCCTCTGGCAAAACTTCATAACGGTAAAGCCCCATTTCCGTCTAACATCAGAGATTGACGAGGCGACATCTGTGCCAATACACAGGCTTCTCAACGCGATAGTGAGCAAGCATCAAGATGGAAAGTGCGAAACAACAGATAAGTTGAACGTGCAATGTCCCAGGCGTCGGAACTGAGTCGTGCTGGATACGTTACGAGTCCTGTGAACGTTGCATCGCATGGTGAACAATTTGGTCTGTATTTTCGTACGAAACAATTTGCAAAAGGAAGCCTGGATAGTTCAGCACTGTCGTCGAGAGACAGAAAAATGAATGTAAGCATTTCGCAGCTCCACTCTCTGTCGAATTTGCTCCCCTGAAAAGGGTATAGACCTTCGTGGCGTCGCACCATCTCTTACCCCCTGCTAGTTCGTAGGGACACCCTCATCGAAATTCAACGCCTTTCCTTTTCAAGGGCCCTTTTCATGGGTGTTCAGAGAAATATCAGCTTAAAGCCCTTCCAAAAGCTCACAGAGTTTCGTCAAACTCTGTCAGCAAGTTGTCACCCCCCATCGTCAGACTTTACACATCATATTCAGCTGAATTCTGCTCGTAAAACAATAGTACATCGGCTTGCCAGACTCTGCTCTAACAGGCGCCCTACTAAATGTGTCATGCAGGATTACGCTAGGTGCACAGACAAAATCTCTACGAAATGCTTCCAATAGATCAGACTGTAAGCTGGGGGCCGAAATGGGGGTGGAGACATGAAGCACGGAGGTCAGATCAGCTCCAAGAGACCGCCGGGACCGCATCCGTTCGTTTTTGTCTGGCCCCATGGGCGGCGCTACATTCTCTTTCATAGTTCGTTGAAAGAATCTTTTCTCAGCCATGACTTTCGCCTCTTTCAAGTTTCAGACTTATCTGCTTTCGAGAGTAGAAGTAAAGAGTGCTCCCAATGACGCTACACAGAAAGGCCAAGCAGCGATTTTTGGAGATGCTTCGGGGCTGTGTAACCATTATTAGAAGTCGCAGCGCATCTGGTTGTCAGGGCTGGCGCTTGGCAATCGGGTGTACCACAACTTCTAATATCCAGCCTCACAGCTAGGGATGACAGGTTGAAGTACCGCCCAGATAATGTTATCAGGTGCGCAAGACTTGGGCTCTTCTACTGTATTCAATTAACGGTCAGAATTCGGCTCTTGATAAGTTTTCTTCATGATTTGTTCTCCTTCAAATCCACCTCCATAGCTGCTGCGACCAGGGAGCTCTGCTCGCAGAGTGCGATCCACGGTTCCTCGAGCGCGACTTGTGGACTAGGACCTTCAGCTTTCCAAATCGCGACATAAATGTGCATCATCAGATTTTACTGTATTGCTAAGGCTGTCACTACCCTAATCCCATTTTCTTACATTTTCTTTCAATACCTTGAGTCTTTTTATCCGGTCAGGCAACACCATATATCATATGGTAGTTTTCTCCTGTGGGCGGAGCGGAGCCACAACAATTTTCCGCCACATGAACTTGGCGGCTTTTCGAGATTAGAAGTCGAGGACTGCCGATAAAGGCTATTCATATCCCTTGCTGCGCTTTGCCGGTTTCAAAGCACGAATAAGAAACGATCCCGTCCCTTAACTCATCATGATCCTTTCTTCCACTCTCTTCCGGCTGTTAGGATTTCGCCAACGTTTTCCGAAAATTCTTTGTTGCTATCGAAGGAGAATCCCCTTACCGTTACTCTATATCCTCCCTGGGATCTTCCAGAAATTATTATTTATTCTCATCTGCACATCATCGGCCTCGACACTAATGAAGCATTCATTGTGTTTGTTGAAAAGAAATCGAGTATTGGCCAACTTGAAAATATAAAAATTGGTATATTTCCGCCATCGACCACTCTCCAAGCTAATTGTCACGGTTTTCCCTACCAAAAGCGATTGAGACTTCTGCTGAATATCAAGCTTTGGAAGTCCCTTGATTCTTTAATAGGACAAGATGAAACTTAGCCTGTTTATCACCATGCTGGCCACCACCGTGGGTGAAGCCCATGTAAGTCACTTGTGTTGACACGTCTCGCCTCCCACAGCGTACCTTGATCGTATGACTAAACACCAACTTCAAATCAACCAAGACACCTTCCCATCCATCACCGGCGGCACCGCCAACGGCGGCGACTAGGTCAACGTCCGCAAGACCGCCAACTACCAGTCCAACGGCCCCGTCACCGACGCCACATCCCCAGCCATGACCTGCTACCAGCTCGCGTCCGGCAACGAGGGCGCCGGCGCCGTCACCGCCACCGTCGCCGCCGGCTCCACGGCCAAGGCCTCCGTCAGCCCCCACCCGGGCCCCATGTCCTTCTAGATGGCCAAGGCCCCCCGCCGGGCGGCCAGACGGCCGCCCACCTACGACGGCTCGGGCGCTGCCTGGTTCAAAATCTACCAAGACTACCCCCCACCGTGACTCCGAGCGGCTTGACCTGGGTCACACAAGGTATACTGTACCCTCCGGCTCCACAAAACCCCCACTCAGGAAAATCCACCCCTGCCTCTCTCTCCCCCAGCCGGCGACTCCCACCTCCGCGCCGCTCCACGCCGCCAGCGCCAAGCTGTACATCTCTTGCGCCCAATTAACCCTAACAGGGGGCACCCGCACCGGCACCGGCACCGCGTCGCCGCCAGCGGCCATCCCGGGGGGGGCTTATTCGCAGACCGATCTAGGGCTCGTGGTTGATATTTATTATCCCGTGCCGGAGGATTATCGGCCGCCGCGGGGGGGGGGGGGGGGGGGGGGGGTTTGTGGGGGGGGGGGGGGGGGGGGGGGGGTGGGAACGGGAGCTGGAGGTGGAGGTGGGGGAGGAGAAGGGTGAGTGGATGAGGTGGTTTGCGGAGCCACGAC